>CM077446.1:19428468-20028468 GCA_039654765.1 Mylopharyngodon piceus | reverse complement strand
GATTTAGAACCATCCCACCAAGTTTGAGATCTCTATTACTTACAGTCTCTGACGCTCAGACACCTTCGGTGCTTGGACCCCTAAAAATAAAACAAAAAATTGGAAATTATATTGTAGAGAGGATCGATCATGCAGACCATCATGACTATGACAAGTCCTAAATTAAATGTGTTTTAAACTAGATTTTCATGCTGCTTTTTATTTATTGAAAGTCAATACAGTCCAGTGTTGTTTGAATCCCAATGTTCTTCAGAATATCTTCTTTTATGTTTCACAGAATAAAATAAGTCATGACATGAGGGTGAGTAAATGATGACCTGGAAATGATCTGGGAAGCACTGGCCTAAGTTATGTTTTACAAGTATACATTCTAATTTTAATGATTTTTTGGTATGCCTTGAATGACAGTATGTGATGATAGGCTACACAAACAACGATTTGAGCTCTACACACTCCCTTTTCTCCCTCAGCTTTGTCTCTCTCTCCGTCTTCCCAAGCTCCTGTTTCTTTGCATCACCATGAGCACTGTTTCCTGTTTTTCATACAAACTCGTAACTGTCTCTGAGGACCAACAAAGGAACCTCAGTAACCTCACACATACACACACACACACACACACACACACACACACACACACACACACACACGCACGCACACAAACTCCACTGGGAGGTATGTGAGAATAATAGCGATGGTCTAGAGGGTTTTATTGACGTCTGAATCATTCATAGATGCAGTGTTGTCAAGGCTTTTCCTCAGGTCAGTAAACACCCAGAGATCCAGCACAGCAACTGTACCCATAACACTACTAGAACATTCCCTTATGTTCTTTGATAAGCTAAAGCCCGGGACACACCAAGCCAACGTCAAAGATCTAGCGGCGACGAAAGCCGATTGTGTTGTCACCTCTCGTCGACTGCGTCTCAGCCAAAAAGCTGTGCTTGAACACACCAAAAGGTCTAAAGCCGACTGTCAACTAGCACGTGTGTTCTGCGCCTGCGTGTAAGTAAATAACTGTCTATATCAGCAGGTATCGATAGTCTATTTTCATCATCCAAAAAGGGAATCCCAAACTAGGACTGCAGGTATACAAACCTTAAACAAAGCAGCGCTTGCGTACAATTTTGAATATCAATCACGCTGATCACTTTCTCCATTCCAGTTGGCCTATGTTATTATGAAAACATTCATGCATTCGAATGCTCTGGTAAGATGATATAAAATTATAATAGCCTTCTGTCCAGTGTTGGGGAAAGTTACTTTTAAAAGTAATGCATTACAATATTGTGTTACTCCCTAAAAAAAGTAACTAATTGCGTTGCTTAGTTACTTTTTATGAAAAGTAATGTATTACATTACTTTTGCATTACTTTTTCTCTCCTGGGCTCGGCTTGCTTGTTTGTTTTTTAATAGCAACAGAAAAGTTCTATTTTTGGCAAATGTAAAGGTCCTTTCACACCAAAAGTGAAATGAATAAGCCTCAGGCTGAAGGAAATGCATATTTATGCCTGTACAGTAGAGGGTGCTGCTCAAACAAACCTTGCAGCTGTGCTGCCATTCTGGATCAAAGAAGAATACAGTAGGGAAAATAATTATTTGATTCCCTGCTGATTTTGTTAGTTTGCCCACTTATAAAGAAATTAGGGGTCTATAATTTTTATGGTAGGTTTATTTTAATGGATAGAGACAGAATATCAAACAAAAAATCCAGAAAAAACACATTATATAAAGGTTATAAATTGATTTGCATTTCAGTGAGTGAAATAAGTATTTGATCCCCAAGCAAAACATGACTTAGTACTTGGTGGAGAAACCCTTGTTGGCAAGCACAGAGCTAAGACGTTTCTTGTAGTTGGTCACCAGCTTTGCACATATCTCAGGAGGGATTTTGGTCCACTTCTCTTTACAGATCCTCTCTAAATCCTTAAGGTTTCTTGGCTGTCACTTGGCACCTTGAAGTTTCAGCTCCCTCCACAGATTTTCTATAGGATTAAGGTCTGGAGACTGGCTAGGCCACTCCATGACCTTAATGTGCTTCTTCTTGAGCCACTCTTTTGTTACCATGGCGGAAGGTTTTGGGTCTTTGTCATGCTGGAAGACCCATCCACGACCCATCTTCAGTGTTCTGGCTGAAGGAAGGAGGTTCTCATCCAAGATTTGACGGTACATGGCCATGTTCATCGGCCCCTCATAGTCGTCCTGTACCCTTAGCAGAGAAACAGCCCCAAAGCATAATGTTTCCACCTCCATGCTTGACTGTAGGGATGATGTTCTTGGGGTCATAGTCAGCGTTTATCTCCCTCCAAACATGGCGAGTTGAGTTGATGCCAAAGAGCTTAATTTTGAACTCATCTGACCACAGCACTTTCTCCCAAGCCTTCTCTGAATCATTTAGATGTCCACTGGCAAACTTCAGATGGGCCTGTACATGTGCCTTTTTGAGCAGGGGGACCTTGCGGGCACTGCAGGATTTCAATCCATTGTGGCGTAGTGTGTAACCAATGGTTTTCTTGGTGACTGTAGTCCCAACTGAGACTGCTCTCATTAGAGTTACTAATGATTTGCTCTTATCATCAGATCGTGGTTGTATCTCTCTATTAGTGTTACTGGATCTTAGTGCTGCATTTGACACTATTGATCACAATATTCTTTTAAATAGACTCGAAAATTATGTTGGCATTAGTGGAATTGCATTGTCATGGTTCAAATCATACTTATCTGACCGTTATCAGTTTGTAGTAGTAAACGAAGAGATGTCATATCGATCACAAGTTCAATATGGAGTACCACAAGGCTCAGTACTAGGACCGTTGCTGTTCACTCTGTACATGCTACCCTTGGGAGATATCATTAGGAAGCATGGCGTTAGTTTTCACTGTTACGCTGATGATACTCAGCTCTATATTTCTTCGCGCCCTGACGAAACTTACCAATTCACAAAATTAACGGAATGCATAGCTGATATAAAAAATTGGATGACCAGTAATTTCCTACTACTAAATTCAGAAAAAACAGAGATTCTAATTTTTGGACCAAAAACTTCTTCACGTAATAACCTAGAATACTGTCTAACACTTGATGGCTGCTCTGTTAAGTCTTCGTCGTCAGTTAGGAACCTGGGTGTGCTCTTTGATACCAATCTTTCATTTGAAGGCCATGTTACTAGCATCTGTAAAACCGCATTCTTCCATCTTAAAAATATATCTAAACTACGGCATATGCTCTCAATGAAAAATGCAGAACAGTTAGTTCATGCGTTCATGACCTCAAGGCTAGATTACTGTAACGCTTTACTGGGTGGTTGTTCTGCTCGCCTGATAAATAAACTACAGCTCGTACAAAATGCAGCAGCTAGAGTTCTTACTAGAACTAGGAAGTATGACCATATTAGCCCAGTTCTGTCAACACTGCATTGGCTTCCTGTTAAACATCGTATAGATTTTAAAATCTTGCTAATTGCTTACAAAGCACTAAATGGTTTAGCTCCCCAGTACCTGAGCGAGCTCCTAATTCATTATAGTCCTTCACGTCTATCTCAGAATTCAGGCCAGCTGATAATACCTAGAATATCAAAATCAACCGCAGGCGGTAGATCCTTCTCCTATTTGGCACCTAAACTCTGGAACAATCTTCCTAGCATTGTTCGGGAAGCAGACACACTCTGTCAGTTTAAATCTAGACTAAAAACGCATTTCTTTAACCTGGCATACACATAACACATTACCAATTTATATTTTCAAATCCGTTAAAGGATTATTAGGCTGCATAAATTAGGTCAGCCGGAACCGGGAACACTTCCTATAACACATGATGTACTCGTTACATCAGAAGAAGAATGGCATCTACGCTAATATTAGTCTTTCTGGTTATCCCGAGGTTCACCGTAGTCAACCGGATCCGGGCCGTATCCAGGTGAGACCAAGGACCTGCGCCTTGACACGACCACAACGCAGCCCTGAAGTATCAGCAGAGATTGAGTCAACTAGATCATCCACTGTGAGGGCCTCATTGACACGACAGCCACGACACAGTTCCTCAACAACCGTCCATACCGGCGTGATGAATACGATCCTCAATTGGATGGAACTGGAATAAATACTTTGAATGTTGCGATCCTATTGGACTTACGATGGCAACCTGAATCGTAACAAAGCACTGTTGGCCAGAGGAGAACTGGCCCCCCGACTAAGCCTGGTTTCTCCCAAGGTTTTTTTCTCCACTTAAACACCTATTTGCCACTTGTCTGCCACCTGATGTCACCTGATGGAGTTTGGGTTCCTTGCCGCTGTCGCCTTTGGCTTGCTTAGTTGGGGACACTTGACATTTGACTTGACATTTGATATTCAACAGTGCTTTGATCTACCTGCATTGACACTATTCTTTAAGAGCTGCTGTGCAGCCAAATAATGTACCAGTTATCAGTGTAAAGCTGCTTTGACACAATCTACATTGTAAAAAGCGCTATATAAATAAAGGTAAAAAAAAAAAAAAAAAAAAAAAAAAAACTGCCTTGAGATCATTTACAAGCTCCTCCCGTGTAGTTCTGGGCTGATCCATCATCTTTCTCATTATCATCCTTACCCAATGAGGCGAGATCTTGCATGGAGCTCCAGACCGAGGGCGATTGATGGTTATTTTGTATATCTTCCATTTCCGAATAATCGCACCAACAGTTGTCTCCTTCTCACCAAGCTTCTTGCTGATGGTCTTGTAGCCCATTCCAGCCTTGTGCAGGTCTACAATCTTGTCCCTGATGTCCTTTGACAGCTCTTTGGTCTTGCCCATGGTGGTGGAGAGGTTTGAATGGAAGATACAGATTCTGTGGACAGGTGTCTTTTATACACATAACGAGCTGACATTAGGAGTACTTTCTTAAAGTGACGGGACTAATCTGTGTTCGACATGGGCACATAAACAATCTGTAGGAGGCAGAATTTTTGCTGATTGGTAAATACTTATTTCACTTGATCAAATGCTAATCAATTTATAACCTTTATATAATGTGTTTTTTCTGGATTTTTTGGTTGATATTCTGTCTCTATCCATTAAAATAAACCTACCATAAAAATTATAGACTCCTCGTTTCTTTGTAAGTGGGCAAACTTATAAAATCTGCAGGGGATCAAATAATTATTTTCCCCACTGTAGGATACAGGAAAAGGAACTTCAACACTCTTACTTCTAAATCTAATCTAAAGTCATTTTTGCTTACTAGTATGGTTGAATTAGATCATTGAAGGTCAGCAGCAAAGACATTGGTTAATAAAGTGAGATTAAATACATAAAGTATATTTGTGTAATTGAGGAATACTGAATGTTTTCGTGCAAGTGAGATGAGTAAATGCATGTTCACATTTACTCTAGAACTACAATAACCATCATGTTCAGACAGCGCACACAACATCTCTGACCTTTATTTTTTTTCTCAACATGAGGACAGAAGAGCTGCAAGTCAATAAATGTGAAAAAGTAACTTGCATTACTTATTTGAAAAAGTAACATATATTTTATTGTAAATTGAAAAAGTAATGTGTTATTTTACTAGTTACTTGAAAAAGTAATCTGATTACATAACTCAAGTTACTTGTAATGCGTTACCCCCAACAATGGTACCGCTTGCTCACTTTCATCACTTTAGCCTTTATTCTCATGCACTGACTCATTCTCTAAGCTGAACAGCCAATCAGAGTTCTTTCTCAGTCTCACCAATGGCCTGATGCTGATTCAACATGCTGAATCTGCCCAAAAATCTCCAATGGCGTCCGAGCTAACGGTGCAGAACACACTGGAAAAACAAAGCCAACCAAAGCTCAAAAACGGCCCAACATTGCTCGATGGTCGATCGGCTTGTTGTGTCCAGGCCTTTACACCCACTAACATCTCATTTCACAGCTGCAAACAACTATAGAATACAGTATGTATAGCCTACCAGGTATGTACAGGAAATGACACCTACACCTATTAAATTCCAAATGTATATTTAGTAAAAAGTTACCGCACACAGTTTACCACACATTACACATAAATTTCGCTCATGTTCAAGGTTGTCACATGAATTGGCCGTGCTGACCAAGAGAAAGCTGCTTGCTTTGAAATTGACATTGATGTGTGAGTTTTGCTTCATACACTGCTATGCTATTGACAATAGAAAAGGGACCTTTTTTTGGCAGCAAAATTTCATTGAAATATCGCGAATATGACCACAGCTTTAGCATATGTATACAGCCGATCACATAGCCTTTCAAAGTATACTCCAGCATGTGCAAACACAAGCGGTCAACACTTGCACTAGAAAGTTTCATGTTTGTCCAGTGTATGCGCTATTTCTCACCAGAAGTTATGAGGGATAAAAATGTGTTTGTACTCATTTAAGTTGTGTGTATTTCTTAACCCCCTCGCAAACACTCATCATCGTAGCCATCTGCTGTTATTGCCATCTCCAGTAGTTTGTTTTTTGTTGTTCTGTCTTTTCCAGTTCTTTTCTGACTGTTAAATAACGATCCGAGGCAGTGTTGCCACCTTGTGGACAAACTAATTATTGCAAACAATTTGCATGTGCCAATCGGGTGTACCGAGTATGCGCGGTTAGTACAAGTCTACTATGCTGATGATTAAACTTCTGTCATAACTCTTGGAGTGTTTAATGTGGTAATGGATATGACAATGTTGATATGTTTGGTCTTGGCAGAATAGATCTGCCACACTGTTGTTATTGCTTCTGCTGCTGCAGGGCAAGTACAGAACTTACTACCGCCAATACATACACGACACGCTGCTGTGAGCAAGTAAGACAAGCTGCTGCTGTACAATAGCATACATGAATTACCCGTAGCAGATCTATACAGGTGGAGCTGGGGAAGGTGGAGGGTTTCTGAAAGCACGCTGCAACTGCAATAGCACATGCTGACCAAATATTTGAAGGTTGAGCAGAGAGCACATTGGCTACTGATACAGCAGGAACCAATCAGCTGTGCTATATAGAGAATGATGTGATTGCAAGTAGATCGAGTTAAGAACCTACGTATCAGCCTGCGACATCTAGAGTTTCATGACAGAACTTTGTATTTACGTCAAGCACACTGCACACATCTGACCCGAGGTAGCTACTTCTTTTGAATAAGTACTTACCTCTTGAACATTAAAAAAAAGTACATTCTACAGTATATAGTATGAATGTGTGTAGTATGAATGTAATCCGGACATACTACATCCACTACATATCACCTACTAAGCATGCATTTTCGGATACAGTCCTTGTTTTGGCCTGAGGTTCATCAGTGCTGGACATTTTCGTTTACAAAGTAATGGGAAATACCTCCTTGAGGTAGCAGTGATGTTGAGTAATACGTGACCAGGAAAAGGAAAAAACATCCTCCAACTGGGGGGAAAAAATGGAACAGACTGAGAAATAGGAAATGTTGTGCTGAACAAATGCCTTTGCTCAACTTGTCTGGTTTTAAAGACACTGACGATATAATATGTTGACTTTGTAATGTCTATCAAGTGTTTTTCAGATAATCTTTTGACAAACAATGAAGAATTGATCTCACTCTCTCTCTCTTTAAATCTGTGATTTTGAGTGTGAAATTAAAGTGTGTGAAACAGGAAGAAACTGGAATAACAAAGGAGAGGAAACAGAGTCATCTGCTATACGACTGAACGCACACACATTTTTACAGGTGACAATGTGCACATTTCAAAGCAGAATAATTGCGCCTTTATTTGTCCTTACTACTCAGTGTCTTATATTTTTGATATTTAAACGATATCACACAAGCAAGAGGGCTGTTTTAGAGAATATCAACACTTTGATATTCAGTATTCAGTAACAGCAGGATTGTGAAAATCACAAAGTGAAAGTTGAATATGTAAATGTCTCTGAAAAAAAAATCACCTTCAAACATTTTGGGAACAGGATCACTGCAGTGTTGCTTCATGCTTCCTCCCATGCTGGTCACAGAGAGAGCTGCAGAAGACGAGAGAGACCATAAAAAAAGGAATAGGAAATGTTTGGCTTTCCATCAGAAACTTAAGCTCTTTTTGATGTGCCGAATAGTGCTGGAGTGGGTGGTTAGCTTCAGAGACTCACAAGCGACACATAAGCAACATCTTTCCTCATCTTGTTTTCCTGTCTTATTCAATTTTGGGTGGAACTTTCCAGACATTTTTTGGGGTAAATTAAGAATAAATAAGTGGAATATGCTGACAAACTTTTCATATGAAAATAAAATCAGAAAATAGAATTGGAAAGCAACAAAAAGGAAGCCTTTATAGAGCTGTGAAGCTTCAAGCTAAGTGTGTGTGTGTTGTGTGCAGATATTCAGAGAGTAAGAAGATGAAAGCTAAAGCAGCTTTTCCTGAAAATTAACATATTTTCTTTGCTTGTTTATTTTTTCTTTGTTCATTTCTCTTTCTTTTTCGTGTGACTGCTTCTTTTTTGTTTATTTCTTTGATTGTTTGAATTTGTCTTTCTTTTCTTTTTCTGTCTTGGTAGTTTTCTGTTTGTTTGAATGTTTTTTTGTTTGTTTTGTTTGACTTTCTTTTTTAGTTTTTTTTTTATTATTTCTTTGCGTATTTATTCCTTTCTTTGAGTCTTTGTTTGTTTGTTTCTTGTTTGTTTTTCTGTTTGTTTCATTTCTTTGCTTGTTTGTTTCTTTGTTTCTTTTAATCTTTGTTTTGTTGTTTGTTTGATTGTTAGTTTATTTCTTTCTTGTTTGTTTTTTTTCTGTTTGTATGTTTTGACTTTCTTTTTAGTTTGTTTTTATTTCTTTGCTTGTTTGTTGTTTGTTCCTTTCTTTGAGTCTTTCTTTCGTTCTTTCTTTCGTTCTTTCTTTCGTTCTTTCTTTCTTTCTTTCTTTCTTTCTTTTTTTCTTTCTTTCTTTCTTTCTTTCTTTCTTTACCCTCATTTACCCCTCACCCTCCCCCCACATTTTGGCTTTTGGCCACTCCCCACACTTGCGGTTTCGCTGTCTTCTTCTCTCCCAGAGAAAACCACTTAATGCAAACAAAAAAGAGTTTTGTCCTCAGTTTGCAGAGCCCTGTCACATCGCTACGGAAACAGCCATTTAACACAGTGAGGATAAATCAGTGAGTAAGTGGTAGTGTCTTTACATCACAGAGACTTGAAAAAAACATCACTCATCAAGGCATAGAGTTGTTTTTTATAATTATATGGATGGCAAATAACAGGCAGGATGAGAAAGGAAAAAAATAACATACAGAGCCTGGGTGGATGTTACACAACGGCCGCATGGCACCAGCGGGTTAAGAGACTGTGGGTCCTGGGAAAGGGATGTGAGTTTACTGTGTGTGTGTGTGTGTGTGTGTGTGTGTGATTGACTGTGTCTGAGAGAGTCAACAATTGAAATTACCCTGTCAAAGACCAAGTGGAGACACTACCCTCGTAACCTCCGGGCCAGGGCAGTGACTAGCCCTTTAGTAGTATGTGCTGAGTGTGTGGGTGAGAGCGCACAGACACACACACACACACACTCGCTATCAGGGCCAAGTCCTGTTTGACTCTGCAGAGACAGAGACTCACAATGATATGTTTGTAAAAGAGAAAATGGAAACCTGAGAAGGGGAATTGTGTGAAAGGAAAAAATAACCTCGAAACAGAAAAACATCAAAAAACACCCAAAACAACCCCCAAAAAAGAACGGAGCGTTTATGAGGGCTGTTTTAGTCTGCTGGCTCGCTCCCCGATCTTTAGCAAGGCGTCACTCCGGGTCAGCAGCCCGTCTCACAGACGCTGCACTGTCAATTATGGCACTGTCATGGAAACTGTAGAAAGCCATAGAGAAAATGGCCCCTCACAAGTGCTGCTTGTCTTGGAATAACACAATCGACTGCTACTTTAACAATTAGAGCACACTGTAAACAATTGCCAAAATGTAGAAGTAATATCTTACAATAAAATTATGTATTCACAATTTAACACTGATATAAATGCAAGCTTACAGTCATAAGAAATAACTGTATCATGTGAAATTGTTTGATAATCATATAAATATATGTTTATTTTAAAATCATCATTATGGCATTACTGTCACAAACTCCCATCACCAGCCCTGTCACCTAAGCACACTACATTTCCCAGCATCCCTCCTGTTCCATACCTCCACTCACTCAGCCATCACTTGCATCTGCACCTCATCAGCACACTCTTCACCTCAGGCATAAAAGCACACACCTCAAACACACTCATCATCTGATCTTGATAAGGACTACTTACTTGTCTACTTACATCCAGTAATTTCTCCAAAGTGATTCTCCAGCCATCTCCTACTTGCTCCTTGTTTTTCCAGTTTCCAGTGATCCTCTCCTTCGCCTGTAAACCTCAACCATTACCTGTATACTCGCCTGTACCGTCCATCCTGGGAAGTATGTGCTCCACAATATCACCCCAATTTTGTATGATCTCCACTGGCTTCCAGTTGCTTACCATATTAAATTCAAAATTCTCCTGCTCGCTTTTAAATCTTTGCATGGCTTCCCCCTTATCTTTGTGACCTGCTCCTCCCTTACACCCCGACTCGCTCACTACGTTCCTCTGACTCTGGCCTTCTTGTTGTCCCTCGGCATCGCCTCTCTTCAATGGGGGCCAGATCATTCAGTGTTGTTGCACCCAAACTCTGGAATTCTCTCCCCCACTCACTCTGTTTTGCTAATAATATTTCTGAATTTAAATCATTACTCAAAACTCACTTATTTTCTGAATGTTATGTCTCTGAATTGATGGATTGATTGATTGATTGATTGATTGATTAATAATTCTCTGCATGTTATGTTATATCTAAGTTCTGTTTTGTATTTTGTTGTGCTTGATTCTATTCTACTGTATGCTGTCCTGTCCATATACTGTTCCTTTACTGTGTCTTCTAACTATTGTTTGTCATCATTGCCTACTCTACTAGTATTATTTCTTCCTTGTTAAATGTACATTGTAAAGCGTCCTTGAGCCCTGGAAAGGTGCTATATAAATAAAACCTATTATTATTATTATTATTTATTATCATAATTTCATTATCTTCTATCTGCTATATTCAAGATTACTCACCTGTTTGCTCATTTTGCAAACACTGCTAAATAAACCTGTTGTATTCATGATATCTCTGCTTCTGGGTCTGGTATTTCCTAAAAATTACACCATTATTATTATTTTTACTCTCAATTATTTTTCTCCAGTTGGTGTAGTAGCATTACAGAACACAAAAAAAAGATAAGTTTAGTTGTGGTTTTATTATATGATTTAGTTATAACTACACTAGCATCTATATGTGGCAACATTGAACATTATATACAGCAATAATACTATAATATTTTATGAACTAAGTGTGTTTTCTAGGAAGTTCATTTCTGAGTCTGAAAAAAAAAACAAAAAAAAAACAGTAGTGATGTTTTGTTCCTGAATGTTTTTTTTTAAATTGGTTAAATGAATTATTCAATGACTCATTCATTACAATGATCAGTTGTAGCCGCCTACTGGAGTAACTGTGTTATACAGAGCCCAGCACATGATAAAAAAACGATTCCCATGATTTATTAATTTGTTCCCTCATGGCTACAATTTAACTAAATTAAAACAAGGAAAAAAATTAATACAACTTGGCCATGATTTACCTAAAATGAGGGAATTTGTTCAAAAAACGTATCCACAAATTAAGCCATAGGAATGAATTCTTAATTTTGGCCAGAATATCTATGTTTTTTCACAAACTCAGACAAGTGGAGTGATATGAACAGTGAAAAGTCCCAGTGCTGTATCAGCACTCTTGGAATGCTGCTCGACCAATCAGATTTGAGGACCGGAACTAACTGTTATATAAAAACATGCAATTAAATGTGACAAAAAAAAAAAAAAAAAAAAAGCAGCACAATAAATCAGCAAATATAAAAAAATAAAAAATGCTGGGAACATGCTGAGAACCTAAACACTGTGTACATATACTCGAGATTACTGTAATGTAGACACAGATAATTATTGTAATTCTACAGCACAGCGCTGCTACATTATAGTCATTTCCTGGACCTACTGTGAAGTCTCAGTATGCAGTCATCATTTAATTGCAATAAATTGTAGAACTACAACTGTAAAAGCGCACAGGCCTGATCAGTGCACATTTTTCATATGCAATGAAGGTGGAATTAAACAAATACAAATGTGTTAACGCATCAGATAGGCTGAAATCTCCCATTTAGCCCATAAAACCACCCATATAGCCAATGCATACAAGTCTTAGCAGGTTGTTCTAACTGTAACCATCACAACCTGTCTTTGAAGCTCAGAGTGGAATGGCATGTGTCCATTTGGTTGGGTCACAGTTACCGTCCTGTCCTGGGTTTGAACCCACAACCCACGGGTCACACAAACCCAAGGCCACCAAACCACCAGGCCTGTGCATAGCCACACTCGTAAATTATGCCGACAGTTCAGGAAAGAGAAAGTCAGAGGAGACATTCTAGTTCAACAATAAAGATTGGACACAGGAAGTCAAGAACCAGCGACCAGCAGTTTTGTGTTTTCGAGCACTGTCTCTGGAATAAAATTCTATTAAAAAAGCCACCTACTCACAGGGATCAAGTTGCAGTAAGTCAATGCGATGTTTTATGTACTATCAGTGCTAAAAATGTTAAATATATCCATCTAATGATCTCAAGATGTGTCAGATTTTGTTGTATAGAAATAGCAGAAGCTAATATATGATTTTGACTGTAACATTGGGCTCTCCCTTGCACCTCTGAACTCTAGCCTGGCCTGTCTGTGACCCCATTAGTCGCTTTTTTCACTGTTGGGACCAGTGCGAGCCAGGGCTGACAGCATGCCTGGCAGGACCAATAGCCTTGGACCTCGAGCCACGAGGCTAAAATCAAGCTGCGTTTCCACTGTCAGGCCAGTAACCCCACAGCGCTACTCTAAAACCCGCCCTTAACACCCATCCATAGAATATTACACAAGAGAACACACATATTTGTTCAGTCGTGCCTGCTTCTATTTATTTGTTTACATTAGATCTCTCCCGGATATACTGTTATCCTTTCAGCCAGAGCAACAGAGGGAGCTCATTATATATATATATATATATATATATATATATGAAATCAAAAGCCAACCTCCATTTAAATCTATTCTCAAGACACATCTGAGATGCATATTACATCACTCATCTACCAGGTGTAAACAGGGTCAGTGAGTCCCGTAATAGAGGCTTGGTTCCTTTACGCATTTACGGGTACACGCATGTTTGTTGGAGCACACATATGCGCCACGTCCTGCTGCTTACACAGGAAGGGGAGGCAGAGCAACTTCCTGTCCAAGAGGGGAAGAGTAAGGGTATAGTAGGGGGCCACACTTCCTGATAAGAAGAAGACGGGAGGAAAGAAACAGAAAATATACAGATGACATCATGCAGTAGGTTTGCTGGACGGGGTTTTGGGGAGAGTCCGTTGTTTGGCCTGATGGAAAAGCTGAAGCAAGTGTGCAAAGAAAAACACACACACACACACATGCACTCTTCAGCTGCAATAATAAAACACTTACACAGGTCAAGATCTTTCGCCTTCTTACTTACTGACACATTAAATCACTAACACTCCCACATGCGCAAACACATAAAACACACACACACAGAAACATGCTACATGAATACAAGTCTAATAGTGTGCATCTGGATTTTTGCATAATATGAAGAAAATGTATGAAAATATGAGTGCTAGTACTTGTTGAGCAAAACTTACTATCAATGTTATGCGATTGCTGGGTTGTTCCAGGTGGTTGTTAGGGTGTTGCTAGGGTGGTAGTCACTGGAACAAGAGCTCTACACCAAGTCTCTAGCTATGTTTGCCTCTTATGCACATTTGGGATATTTGTATTTAAAAAAAAAAAAAAAAAAAAACGCTGGATAGAAATACCAAGATGTGCATAAAATCATAAAAATGTGCAAAAACTGTAACAGCTTATTTTGATTGTCCACTTTAGACATTCTACTAACTATAAAACTTTGCAACTACATGTCAACTACCTCTCATTAGAGTATTAGTAGACTGTTTAATATCTGCTAACACTTTATTTTGATGCTCCCCAACAGACATTCTACAGACTATAAGTAACTTTGCAACTACGTCAATTTATTCTACTAACCCGAACCCTAACAGTCTACTAATACTCAAAATGATAGTTGACATTTGTTACTTATACTTAGTAGAATGTCTAAAGTGAACCAATCTCATTGCACACCACATCAAATGCTGTTTTAGTCATTCTGAAATGCTTCTGCCAAAGTCTGTCATCAAAATGATTTGGAATAATTGCCTCCTCGAACTGTCTCACACCATTGCGTTCCCAAAAATCAGAACACATGACAGCATTTGTTTTGGCGTGTCATCTGGAAGATCTGAGGCATAAATAATTTATAGGGGAAAAAAAGAGATACAGATACAATGTAAGTCTACGGTAGTTTTTAAATACATTTTTGTCATTTACTAAGCTAAAACTATAGGCCTACATCTAATCACTTAAAAAAATATTAGAAAAAAGACAACTAGATCTAATAGAAAAAATTGCATGCCTTTCCTCAATAAGCCTAGCCTTTATATTCTTAATATCAGCATATTTTAGGGCTCCAGACTGTGACACAGTAAGTGTGACAAAAAATAAACATATTCAACAATAATTCAGTGTGGGTCCATATGTGGTTTCATCTCTGTAAAGTCGGCCAGTGTTTCCTGCCCCAACAAACACAGCGTGAGCCGTGATGTCCGATTTGCATAACAAATGACTCATATGAATTGTTGTAATTCAGACTCACTCAGTGAATAATTTAGAACATTTCTAATTTCACTGACGGAGTCATTTTTTTGGTCAAATTTGAAATGAGGGAACTGTTAATGTGATGTATAGTAAATTTTAGATTTGTGAGATTTACATTTACTAAATATTACAACGTGTAAATAAAGATACATAAGATAACCAGTTTTAAGGCTGAACTGTATGAAAAACTTTATTTGGCTGTTGTAGCCATAATCAACACAACATAAAAAAAAATCCAATTTTTTCTGTCTGGAGCCCTACTATTATCAGAACTATGCAGGTGTAGAAACAGTGTAAGCAAAAATGTAGCAAAAATGTTCAAAGACATTGAGAACGCTTTGAACCTCTTTATTTTTAGGCCCAAAAATATTAGAAAACAAACATTGGTCTGTTGACTGATAATGAGATACAAAGACTTAAGATCTCTTAGCTTAAGTTGAAACATTGTTTTAAACTTGAGATTCCTATAGCCTGCAGGGTTGAGTTTTGATTATTAATCTTTCCAAAAAGTCAAGAGCTTTACAATCAGTTTCATTTGAAAAATAAATAAATATAAAATCACCAGGGGGGCATGTCATGAAAACCCTGCTTAAGCATTCACAAAGTCACAATGGTCATTAAACCCTAAACTATGAAAGAAATGGCGCAATACCACTGACGACCACAAGAGTAGCCTTTTGAGCATTCTTTCGGTCTGTCACACACAAAATAGAGCGCAGCTCAAAATACACATCGTTTTGCTGACCTGCACATTGGACTTCAGAATTACTGGACCTGCATGATCAGTCAGTGTTGTTCTTTCCATTTAGGGAGCTGGTCAGGGGTGAAAAAAGCTCCTCTTCCCTTTAACATCCTTCCCCCTGCTGCACATACAGGGAGATATTCTCAAACACACAGATTCCTGCTATCCCAACATCCCCAGTTTCCCCAGGATCTTCCTCTGTTTTGACATTCCTGCTAATTTTATGGCTAATTAATTGGCGGGATGAAACTTTACCGCACGGCAGCTGACCTGGACCTAACTGAGCCCACTTAACGTCTTGGCAACAGAATCTGTGGTGTGTCATTCAACAGACATGCGAATATAGTCAGCATGATATGGAGGAAAAGAACACATGAAGTGTATCATTTGATGTAAAGAACACACGCACTAGGCATCCTGCCTGAAATGTAAATGCTTTGGAAAGACTAATTTCCCTCTTGAAAAACACTCTTATATCAATCTTTTTGTTCTCGAGTATTGAATGAATCAACATGAGGGAGCATTTCTTTAATCTCAGAGCTGCCTTTTTTTGCATGAAGACATAAGAGAAGACAGTTTCAGTTTTGTTCTCCTCGGTCGAAAATGTTTTCTTTTTGTCCGTGGTTTTAGGGGAAAAAATAGCTTAAAGAGCCAAACTCATTTTGTGGCTGATCAAAAATCTTGGAGGAGGGAATCAGAGAAACGAGACTGGATTACAACTTAAACATTGTGGCCCTGCTCTCGCTCTCTGTTTCTCTCAAAAAGCAACAACAATTGCAGCCACATCACCATTTAACATAAATCAGGCAAATATGTACCTAATGCAAGTGTAATGATTTTGACAAGTACTCAACATTTAGTGACAACTTTATTTAAAAAAAAAAAAAAAAAAAAAAAAAAAAAAATGCATTGATACATTTTGATGTGTAATACAATTTTTTATTTAAAACTGTTTTTAAGAAGAAAAAACATCTAGAAAAGCACATGCACTCTGTGGTGTGGGAAAGTGTGTTAGTGAAATAATATGTACAATTGTGTGTTTTCAATTTAATTGCTTTGATTTAATAGCTCTGAGACATTTTTTATTGCAAACTCTTTTTATTTGAAGATAATTATTACCAAAAGGGGGAGAGTTATTACCAACTCGGCACGTTCCTCAAGTGCTAAGAGGATTACAAAATTTCATGTCCACATGAAATGCCCAATTCAAACATATTCAGCCACAAAAAGGGAAGAATGCACGATAAATTAGTCGCCAATAGATCCAAATACTACAGATGTCATGGAAAAGTCTATTTGAAAGATATTAAGTGCAGTATAAAAGAGTCTTGAGTGGTTTTCACATACCCAGTGCAAAACATATTTTCATACAACCTTATATAAAATGTCTATAAAAATAGAAACAATATAAAAAGCAAATAGAAAGACATATGTATATATAGCAAAAATATTCACATTCTTGACTTCCACGTCCCAGTACCCTCATTTGAGACCGTAAGCATACAGTAGCTGGATGGAGTCAGCAAAATTGTCGGTTAAATTCGACCACAGTCTCAGAAAGTACAGGTTATCAAGACCAGAAATGACTAGTCATACTGTGAAATGCAATTTAGTGAAGTCTATACTGTGAGAACCATCCTTGACATGTATAGAGTTCAGTAACCTCCAGTGATTCGTGAAACCGGGCAAGATGATTCCCTGAAGAAGGTAACTCGAATAATTCAAAAGATCTGAGACTCATATGTGCACCAGACTTCAGGTCTACGTGGAGATCGCAGTTTTATCCCGTAATGCATGCGCTGTAGTAGACGGCGCTGCTGGCGTCGGACAGGGCCGATATCAAAGCACTGCTCTCCTCACAAGGGGCATTCCTGCTCAATCGAGTCCTGCTAGCACTCAGGTATTGATCAAACTCAATCCTGTCCACCTCGCCCCAGAATTCAGCTGAGGGTCCCAGCTGGTCCACAGCGTCCAGAGAGGGCGGAGCGACCTGAGCCACTGCCGAGGTCTCGGGTGGTGGAGACAGCTGGCCTAGATGAGAGGTGAAGGCGGGTTGGGGCTGACTGCTCCCGTATATCTGGCCGTAATAGCCTGCAGGTGTGGGAGTGTGAGGAGCCTTGGAGGATTCTGGGAGGCTCATGTTGGGGTAGAGGCCGTTAGGGTTCGTGGACTCGACCACCAGGCATTTCTCCTGCAGTGGGAGGCAGGCCAGTGGAGACTTCTGGTTGAGGTGTGGGTGGGAATGCTGGAGGTTATGGGAGTTGTGGTGAGGGTGGTGGCCAGTCTGATGGTTTGGATGCTGGTGGTAGTTTATCCATGAAGTCAGACCCACATCTTCCTGCATGTGAGGGGGGAAAAACACAGAATCTCCGCCTCCCTCCTCCAACACGTCTAGTGGGGACATCTCCGGCGTCGGCAGGCCGAAACTCTCCAGCTCTGGAGCTCCAGAGGGGTGGAGCTCTCGGAAGTGTCCCAGAGGAGGCAGCAGATGATGGGCATGGCGGTGCGGCGAGTAGGCATCTCCGGGTCCCGGACCTCCAGCGACCCCATGGGCCAGGCCTTGGAGGAGCAGACCCGGTTCCACTCGTTTCATCTTCTTGGGCTGTTTTTTGCGGCGAGGACGGTATTTGTAGTTTGGGTGATCCTGGAGGTGCTGCAAGCGGAGCCGTTCAGCTTCCTCCACAAATGGACGCTTGTCTAGTGTGCTTAGAGCCTTCCAGGACTGACCTAAAAACATCATCCAATCAGTGTTAGTGATTCAGGAGTCAAGCTTCTTTTTGTGTCCACTGTTTCTGTTTTAGTGGTTTATAAATATGATTTTTATCACTACAACATTATCTAAATTGTTCTAATTTAATATAGAAACAATCAAGCCCCCGGTTATTGAGTCAGATTCATTTTGGTTATTTATAAAAAGTATTTAATTTAGCTCTCTGGAATCAATATACAAATGTAATCATGCACACATTTTTAAAAGAGCTGTCACAATGATTATGTTTGCAGCAGCGTTTGTTTTGTTTGGTGAAAATAGATGTACGTAACATAAGCTGACAAACGAGTGTGACATGAGCAAATCATTACATGTAACTGGTGCTGGGCACACAGGGTTGGGTTGTAGTATTTGAATTATTAATGGGTCAATAGCTGCAGACAATCCGCAGCTTGTGTGTCTGTCACAGCCCTGTATTTCAAAAAATAAGGACATCAAAACGCCTCCCCAAGAAACAGCCAAACACAAATATTGTGCAACATTCACAAACTTTTTAAATGTCTTCCATTTCATGTGTGCCCAAGGCTTGTTTTCTCATCTATAATTGTGAGCTGCATACTAAGTTCAGTTTTATAGTAATAAACTGAAATAAGTAAGTTTTAAGCATGAATATAACATTTAGCTTGTAGTTAGATTAAACAACAATGAAACAGCTTGATTGTAGAAGTAACAGGATGCGAATTGGGACATAATTTTGTGCAACACAAGTATCATTTTAACAATAAATACAAAAATGATCATGTTTAAATTATTATATTCACTATGACATTTATTTTATGGCCCTTTTCTAAGGATTTAAGTGATAATGTCAAGTAGTATAATATTTATGTATCTCAAGACCAAAATTATTCCTCTATTAACCACCTATCAACCTAACAGGTAATACTGTATTTTACAGTGTCCTTATTACATATATTACATGTACTTTCTGTAGTAATAATGATAAATTATGCATAATTACATGCAACTACCCTAAACCAAACCCTAACCCTATAGTAAATACATGTTGTTAATTAATATTACTCAGTACTTATATATATAATTACACCGTAACAAGGACACCTTAAAATAAAGTGTACAAACTTTGTGGGTTTTTTTTTTTATTTTTATTTTAATATTATATTTTATTACTTATCAATTATCAATTTTAATAATTAGGCAACTCAATATGTTTTTTTTGTTTGTTTGTTTGTTTGTTTTTTAACTCAACCTGATTTTGAAGTAGCCCTTTTCAAATATGCCATGTCTGTGACATCGCACCCTGCCGAAGTACTAGAATGACCCCAGCTTAACCCCCATGTTGCAGAGGGAATGTCTTACCCAGCATCTTACTGAGCACGGCGTTATGCAGGTCTGGGTTCTGGAGGGCCAGACGTTTGCGCTCATCTTTTGCCCACACCATGAAGGCATTCATCGGCCTCCTGATCCTCGACTCCCCCCCTGATTTCCCCTCACCGGAGCCTAAGGTCAGAGCTCCAGGGCGAGTTGAGTCCGGGCTTCCAGTCCTGGCCTCTGCTGTGGCCCCTCCATTTCGGGACCCCGTCCGCAATCCAGAGCCGGGCACCGGTGCCAGCTCTGTGGTCCGGCTGCGGTCAAAACTATGTCCCCGGTCAGGGCCCGGAGTGCTGGAGGAGGCACCCCATGTCCCGCGCTCCACAACCTGGCTGGGCTGAGAACTGGCCTCTTGACAGCAACTAGACTCAGATATATTCATTCCAGCAAGACCACCACGGTTAAAGCAAGCTGTTTTCTTTGGATAGAAGGAACACCAGGACGCCTTTATGCTACTTTAAGTTACTTTAAATACAGACTGACCAGTAACACAAATGAAACGAATCATAAAACAAGCCAGAAAAAAAAAAAGGAAAAATTAGAAAAGGCTTTGTTTTGGATGTTTCAGAAGTATAAAATCCCACAGATGTTAGTGTTTTGTAACTCCTGCCCTCCAGACGGTATATAGTTCTTGTGCTGAGTTTGAAAGTTGTAGTGAGTTTTGGTGAACCCATGCTGTAAATATATACGTGGCTTGAGCCAATCAGAGCGTTGGCCCGGACAGGAGAGGCGGGAGGGTTAGCCAGTGGGAGTACTCCTGCCCCCCTTTACAGCCTCCACAGACAGAGAGATGTAATCTGAGAGGGCCATTGTTTTAGGCCTGCTGTACACACACTCATATAGGGCACATACACTAAATCATAACACACTTGCGCGCACACACACACACACACACACACACACACTAACCGTGTGTGTACTGGGGGGCCGGGACCACAAAGAAAGCTGTGCACTTGAGTGTTAACAACTTGTAACAATGAGTGAGAATGTAAAGACATGGCAGTCAACGCAAAGTGAAAAAAACACAAACCCAACACACATACTAATGGATTACAACCATTTTGGATGCATTCAACCTTTGCCCTGAATATAAAGCAAAGCCTGCTCTCTGGTTTCTTGGTAGCATGAAATAACTATACTTAAAGTGATTTATAGGCAGTTTTCACAGCTAAATATTTGTGGTCAACCCATAATTTATTTAAAAATACACTATAAAAAGTGAAAACATGCAGTTTTTACCCTAAAAAATTTGTTCTATCATATGTGACCCTTAAAAATTACTTACATTGGTGTAACCCAATACAGTCCAGGTAATTTAGTCACATTAAATAATATATATGGCTATATAAGCATAAATTTTTTTAGGTAATGAGCTACAACATTTTCTTACAGTGTAACTTATTTATATGAGCAGTGTTTCATATGCTGTACTTACTGTTGGTATTTTCTAAAAGTATTTTAGAAATGTGTTTCGGGTTGTACTTTGAGAGCTGTTTAAGGATTTATGTTGGTTATTCCCCCTGTTTATTGTGGGGAAAAAAGTAGGAAAATCTATTTTTCATGACTTGACAAAAGACTACTTTTTTTGTCAAAAGACAAAACTAAGACTTAAAAATTTCATACTGAGGCGTTATTCCCTGTCTGGGTTTGTCTGCAAACACGTAAGAATTTTTATTGCTCATCTAAACATTATTGTTATAGTCTAATGAGCTGAAATCACTGCTGTGCTCTGGGTGACAGCAGCATTTATTGCACGGCTGTTAGTGAAAAAATGCAGCATAGGAGGAGGCATTAAACAGCTGCGATTACAATGAACTTCACACTTCACAATGAGCTTCATTAACTTCATGAGAATATAAAAATAGTTATGTTTGCCAATGATGTGAAAGAGAGTAGTCCAATCTCCATCACTCCTGATATTATAAAAATAGAAGAAACACTGAACGTTGGTTGGGTCAGGGAGGCCGACCTCTTAATGAGATGGGATGTTGGCTTGCCTCTCTCCTTTGAAAAGGGTCACGGTCAACAACAGTTGAACACAATCACTTAACCTCCTTTAACTCAAGAGGATGTGAAAGTTAAAGACCTTCACTCTTAACGTTACATATAGTTCGGCACACTAACCGATTGTGAATGTGTTTAAAACTAAATGTACACAAGTGCATGTGTATAAAATGTAAAGCTGGCTTTTGATTTACCTTATAAGATTGTGAAGTAACCACATTTAAACATTCTCAAACGTCCATGTGAAAACCACAAATTAGGCCTGTGGTTTCTTGTCTCCACACCTATGTAATTCATCCGGTCTTAGACGGCTGCATTCAGCCAATTTCTTCCCCCATTGAGCACTACATCAATATTCTCAACTCTATGAATAAATGCAAAGTGAGGCATGAGAGTTCAGGCCGCACAGAATCGCAGTGAGAGGGAAATGGAGTTTTATGTGTATTTGAAGTGGATTTAGCTCCATTAGACTAGTAGGCAGCTCAGAAACAGGCCACAAAAGGCCACAAGAGGCTTTTTATTGTTTTATCTATGAGGACTTGTCATCATTTTCTGAAATATAATGGTCCTGACATTTACCTTTGGGAAGATGAGAGAGCTATTATGCAGAGAGGGTGATGGGTGTAAAAAGGGAAATGTGCAGCCGCCAATGTGCAGTTACCGTTTTTTCTACCTGATCTGAGCCTAAAATTACTGTCGCGGTACGCATTAATGCAGTCAGGTTGAGTTAAGGGGCCATTCACAGAGAACATGCTTTTGCGTTTAAAAACGTAAGATGCAGAGCAATGGAATGAAAAAAATGCTAAGGTCTACATATTTTTTAAAAGTTCAATTTTCTTTAAGTTGAGCGGCATGTTTTTAGAACAAAGAGCGCAAAGGTCAAACACATCTGCGCATATTTGCATAGAAAAGCAATGGAAAAGCAACAGAGTGGAATTCAAAAACATGTTGTGTGTGAACGGCCATTTCAATCATTTTAAATAATATATTGAACAAAAACATTTTAGGCTACCTGCCAGTAATGGACAGTTTTGACATTAGATTTATGAGAATCATTTTTGAGAATAATTGGATTTGTCTGAGCTGCCTAATATATTAAAAAGATTGTTAATGGGAAGTTAATAGAGGAACAAATGTCTCTCTGCTCTTGTTTATAAGTTTATAATGAATATTATAGATTAAACATGATCATATCATTTTTGAGTTATACATTATTATGCATTTGAAAATCGTCATTTTTTTCCATGCTATGGAAAATTATCAATGAGAAAATTCAAGCATTGGGCACATTTCGTTTAAGAAATTTTAAAACTGACATGAATTGAAAATTCACACTATCTATTTTCTAAATGTATGTCATTGATCTTACTGTGAATGACGCATTCATGCATATACATATATTTTTTTTTACCTACATTTTTTTCGACATGCAATGGACAGGATTACGAAGCCCCTAAAGGGACATTGTGATGGAAAAATATGAGACAGGAGGGGAAAAAATATTTCAAATCTTTTTTGTTCTCCCTAGAAACTTTGCGTTTGCTCGCAAAGAACTCAAAAGGTTTGCGAGCGAATGCAAAGTTTCAATGGTCATTTGCGAGAGAAAGCAAAAACATTGAAATGTAAATTTTCCTCCCATATCATATTTTTTTCCATCACCATGCTCCATACAGAACCAGTTCTTTTGCATTTTGAAAATCAATTTTACTCGGATGTACTTCACAAAAAGGAAGAAAAGATATGGCACTATACTTCTGTTACATTGAAACTTTAAAGGGTTAGTTCACCCAAAAATGAAAATTCTGTCATTTATTACTCACCCTCATGTCGTTTCACACCCGTAAGACCTTTGTTCATCTTCAGAACACAAATTAAGATATTTTTGATAAAATCCGATGGCTCAGTGAGGCCTGCATTGCCAGCAAGATAATTAACACTTTCAATGCACAAAAAGATACTAAAGACATATTTAAAACAGTTCATGTGACTACAGTGGTTCAACCTTAATGTTATGAAGCGACAAGAATACTTTTTGTGCGCCAAAAAAAATAAAATAAAACAAATAACGACTTTATTCAACAATATCTAGTGATGGGCGATTTCAAAACACTGCTTCATGAAGCTTCGAAGCTTTACGAATCTTTTGTTTCAAATCAGTGGTTCGGATCGTGTATCAAACTTCCAAAGTAACACCCCCCAGTGGTGAACCATTGAAATTTCGAAACACTTATGACGTAACGAAGCCTCGTTTACTAAAAAAAAATCACGGGACTTTGGCAGTTTGATACACGCTCCGAGCCACTGATTCGAAACAAAAGATTCGTAAAGCTTCGAAGCTTCATGAAGCAGTGTTTTAAAAACGCCCATCACTAGATATTGTTGAAAAAAGTCGTTATTTTGTTTTTTTTGGTGCACAAAAAGTATTCTCGTCACTTCATAACATTAAGGTTGAACCACTGTAGTCACTGTAAAACTGTTTTAAATATGTCTTCAGTAGCTTTCTGGGCATTGAAAGTGTTAATTATCTTGATGTCAATGGAGGCCTCACTGAGCCATTGGATTTCATCAAAAATATCTTAATTTGTGTTCTGAAGATGAACGAAGGTCTTACGGGTGTGGAACGACATGAGGGTGAGTAATTAATGACAGAATTTTCATTTTTGGGTGTACTAACCCTTTAAAGGTTTGTAAAGAAAATGTACTAAATGGTTATGAAAAAATGCAAAAGAAAAATCAATAGTCTTAGAGCCCGTCCACACAGAGATGCGTTTAGCTGTATACGTAAAAATTTTGTATCATATCGGCGTTTCGTCCAGATGGATCCACCGTTTTGGGAGCCTGAAACCACTATTTTTTAAACCGGGTCCCAGAGTGGATAAATCTGAAAACGACACCCTTGCGTTTTCGTGTGTACAGCCAATTCGTATATTTTGTGAAACGATGATGTCATCACCCCACGTCTCGACCCTAGTCAGACACCGCTACGTCACGTAACAGCAACAACAACAACAATGGCAGACTACATGCTTGTGTTCGTGCCACAGAAGCTACCGAGCCTATTAGCTTTACTAAAATAAATCTTTATTACTAAGCGTTACTAAAGTTTATATATAGCGTGCAAGGTTTATGCGCATGCTCCAAGTCTTATTCCCCGTTTTTAGTGTATCTCTGTGGCAGAATTACAGCGCCACATACTGGTCTGGCATGTAAAACGGTTTCAGTGGTTTCATGTGTACGCAGATATTTCTTGAGACGACTCCATGTTTGCGAATTTTTTTTAGAACGAGGAAAAAAAAGATTGGATAGGGAAAGCTCTGGCTTCGTGTGGATGTGCCCTTAAACATGCTGTAGTTTTATTTTTCTTGCAAAATACATTTTTTTCTTTTTCTTTTTGACGGGAGGGGGAGGGATGAAATACACTTTTTTTTATCTATAATTACTTGCCAGAAAAAAAAAATGTTACAATAATTTTACCATGGTTAAGGGGATTTTCTTAGTGTTGTGCATAAAACACCCATTAGTTGTGGTAAAATCAACTGTATCACACTGCCTCTTGTGGCAAATTTCTTTGGTATGTTACCTCACAAAAAAGGCAGCTGGAAAACTTGTTTAAAGTTTTAACATTTATTTCACACTGCCTGTTAGATCTGGCATGGCATGATTGTGATATAACTTAAATGTAAATAAATACACACTCACACATACACGCTTCTGCTGCGTCAGTGATTTACCGGCAAATACTGCGTGGGCCGTGTGGACGGGAAGGTCTCTCCCTCTCTTAGATGGTGAAAGTTGGCTACGTGACAGTGGTCTTCGCCTGGCTGTCTGCTCCGCATTCCCCCCTGGACATTCTCACAGTAAATGTGTGTGCGGCCGTCTCACCATTCCTCCAGTCCACCTCCTGCCGCCCCACCACCTCCAGAAACAGGAAGTCAGGGATGTTCCTGAGGGCCGTCGTGACGGGGCCTGATAAGATCGAGAGATACCGCGGGAGAGAAAGAGAGGGAATGCTGAGGAAAGGAAAGGACAGCTGACCTTTGACCCATCCGACTCCTCGGGTCCTCTTCTGGAGGTGCCCGGTTTGGCGTGGCAGATCGCTGGACTCCTGCCCGCCGAGAGCGACAGCACTCCCACTTCAACGCTGTCTGCCGCTGTCTCTGTGTCTATGTGAAAGAACGAGAGACGGGCACCACACCTACACCACAGCGGAAATTTGGCCAAGACTCCAGACTGAGCGGCTAGAGGAGGAGAACTTCACAACACTCTCTCATCTTTTATTTCTTTATTTACTGTACGGGGGAAGGACACACACAGACACAATACCACACACACACACACACCAGTACACAAATACAGGCATTTTGATGAACAAAGGCTCTGTTAATGAGTGTGTGTTTGAGTGTGCTTTGATTATTCATGAATATGTTGAAGTTGGTCCAAATTAGTGTATTTATGAGGGAGTGTGTGTGTGTGTGTTAGTGCCAAAGGTTTTATGAAATATTCATACACTATTTTCTACCGCTTGATGAAGGGAAGTTTGTGCCGATGGATGGAAGCAGCTATGTTTGGGAATCCCCCAAGTGAACAATATTCTCACACACACTGAAACAATTGATATCCATACAATACCACATCCACACAGATTTTCATTAATATTTACTCCACACTGTAAACCGTAACGCTCAAAATAATTAATTGTTTTGAGTAGGGCAAACTCAAACAAATTAGTTCAATCAAATTAACAAAGTATTTAGATCTTTCTTTTTCTTTTGCGTTCATGAAACTGACACATACCTGAATTGTTTCATTGATTTGAGTTTTATGAACTTGTTTATTTTAATTTAGACAAACTTAAATTTACCTGAAACTGGGCTGGGATTTCTATTTCCCAGCATGCTATGTACGAGTACAAAATTGAAATCTGCCAGTTCTGCTTACTTAAATTTGGAAAACTTTTTTGTAAATTTTATGTAACTGATTACCTCAATTTTTTTTGAGTTTTGCCAACTTATTTGGCTTTACAGTGCAGCCATTGTACTCTTTATGACACACATTTATTAATTTAGCAGACATCAAGCATTTAGCATTATGATACTGATGTGAGGAAAACTTATTTAGAAGTATATTTGAATCTTGCAAATCTAGACTGTTTACCATTATTACCAAAATATCGAGAACAAAAAAAAAAAAAAAAAAAGCCAGCATGAATGAGCCTTCACAATCCATTTTACTTCCGTAATTCAACACACAAATAAATTCTTTTGGAATTTCTATTATTCAAAGGACTTTCTAAAATCAAAGTTTCACGGTTTCCACAAAAATATTAAGCAGCACAACTGCTTAATATGCAATGTTGATAATAATTAGAAATGTTTCTTGAGCAGCAAATCAGCATATTAGAATGATTTCTGAAGGATCATGTGACACTGAAGACTGGAGTAATGATGCTGAAAATTCAGCTTTGACATCAAAATAAATTACATTTTAAAATATATTAAAATAGAAAACAGTTATTTAAATTATAATAATATTTCACAATATTACTGTTTTTACTGTATTTTTTTATCAAATAAAATGCAGTCTTGGTGAGCATAAAATGATTAAAAAAAATAATTAAAAATCCTCACAGACCTCAAACATTTGAACAGTAGTGTATACTAAATCAGGTACACTACCAGTCAAAAGTTTGGAAACATTACTATTTTTAATGTTTTTGAACGAAGTCTCTTATGCTCATTAAGGCTGCATTTATTTCATAATAAATACAAAAAAAAAAAACAATAATATTGTGAAATATTATTACAATTTAAAATTATGGTTTTCTGTTGCAAAGCTGAATTTTCAGCATCATTCCTCCAGTCTTCAGTGTCACATGATCCTTCAGAAATCATTCTAATATGCTGATTTATTATCAATGTTGGAAACAGTTGTGCGCTTAATATTATTTTATAACCTGTGATACTTTTTCAGGATTCTTTGATGAATAAAAAGTTAAAAAATATCAGCATTTATTTAAAATAGAAATCTTTTGTAACAATATACACTACCGTTCAAAAGTTTGGGGTCAGTAATTTTTTTTCTTTCTTTTTTTTGAAAGAAATTAATACTTTTATTCAGCACGGATGTGTTAAATTGATAAAAAGTGATAGTAAAGATTTATATTGTTAGAAAAGATTTATATTTTGAATAAATGCTGTTCTTTTTAACCTTTTATTCATCAGTGAACCCTGAAAAAAGTATCACAGGTTCCAAAAAAATATTAAGCAACACAACTGTTTTCAACATTGATAATAACTGAGTATCAAATCAGCATATTAGAATGATTGCTGAAGGATCATGTGACACTGAAGACTGGAGTAATGATGCTGAAAATTCAGCTTTGCATCACAGAAATAAATTATATTTTAAAGTATATTAAAATAGAAAACCATAATTTTAAATTGTAATAATATTTCACAATATTCTTGTTTTTTTCTGTATTTATTATGAAATAAATGCAGCCTTAATGAGCATAAGAGACTTTGTTCAAAAACATTAAAAATAGTGATGTTTCCAAACTTTTGACTGGTAGTGTACATGATTTTATTTTTGCTACTCTGTTGCAGGTTGCTTTAGAGGTGGGACATTCTCATTCTATAGAGCATCTGATTAGACAAAAATCTATGTTGTGCAGGATGAGTCATCAATATTTTTGCACTGTACGAAAAAAACATTTAAATGCGAATACCCACTAAAGTGACTTTTGCATATGCAGATGGCCTCAATAAACACTAATTATAACCTACAAAATTATGACTGTATATCAATTTTATTTCAAAGTTGATCTATTTTTAAAGTTGCTACAGACATCACATCACATTTCTCTCTCTCTCTCAGTCTGTCTTCCACATTCCTGTCTGATGATCCCATCTGAGTAATCTGAGGACAAAACTGCTGGAGCCCTCGGTTAGGAAGTGACTAAATTAAGCCTTGCCTGTCAGTCTCTCTCTCTTTCCCTTATGTTTAATAATCATATATGAGTGTCTTACAGAGTTTTGAGGTGTGGCGGAGCGTAGGTCACTTTCCCAGGGTACACCTCTTCTATCTGCAGCCTGCAGCCGCGCTCCATCTCCCTGTTACCTTCCTCTGGCCCTCTGACCGGTCATGTTATGATAGTGACTTGGCTTGAGACAAAGGAAGTCAGAGCTATTTATTTAAATACATTTTTTTTTCTGACGGAACAGAATGAGGAATCAAAGTCATCTCACACAGATAAACAATGCTAGGCTAGTGAGTCTGATTAGCGCCCGGGTTTGGGTATAAGAATATCCACTCGCTGACAGTGCAGTTGCGGTGCGGGAACAGTCAGACGGAAGTGCAGTGTATTCAGCGCTGTGGCTGTGTCACAGAGACAGAGAGGATGAAAATGGCTTTGGGAGGCAAAACCATAGATGTTATGTGTGTGTGTGATTAGAACCCTGAACTGTGGGTTCAAACTGGGCTAAATGACAAACTACATAGCCGTTATAAGGGTGAGGAATTTAGTCTACAGCTACTATAAGGTCGACCTGGTGGAAGAAAGTAAAAACGCTATAGGAAAACTAAAATCTGTGTTGTGCTAATGAGTCTAAATGAGTCATGAAAGATAAAAATGCATGCTTTTTAAATGTGAATATCCAACCTGATCTTATAAGAAACAGTAACTATTTTACGAGGTGGTAATTTCTTATAAATTCGCCAAATTTTATTCTGCAGCTGCTGTAGGTTGCAATTTTAGGTCTAACTGGTGGAAGAATGAAAATGCTAAATGGGTGGAATTTTCATGAAATCACATGATTGATAAGGCTCATGTGACTTTCATCTTATACCATTTTATTGTTATAGTGATATAGCTGGCAAAAATATTTATTAGCATTTACTTTATATATTTTGTGAGCATGCACATACTGGTGTTGCGGATTCAAACACACTACACTTTTAGATTAAAATTTACTTCATATTTCTAGGTTTATGTGCAGTGACTATAAAACATGTAAATATTACAAGCAAATATATAATAAGAGTTACTCTTTCCACCTAGTTATTTATTACATGAATTAAATGTGTATATATCTCAAATTTTACTTAGGAAATTCTAACTAAATTTTACTAAGTAAAAATTATGGTGGTTAATTTAATATATATTACTATACCAAAAAGTTCGTTTTTTTCAGTGTACAAATATATATATATATATATATATATATATATATATATATTCTGCATTTTATGTTTTAAATTGTTACATTGTGATATTTGTCATCATGATTGTATTATTTATTTATTTACTTACTTTCACAAAATCTACAATGTATTATTTATTAGTGTTATTTTAGGAAAATATTTATCATATTTAATGTTGTATTTATAATATTTACTGTTTTTAAAAATAAGTAATGTATAGTATTTAAATATGTACAAAAAAAGCAAAAGCTATGGTATAAAAACACTGTAAAATTTGGCATCATGTATAGGTGTAACAATGTTATTATGTGAAATAATATTTCTGACTTGATGAGTTTTTATAAAGTTTCCTGTCAAAACATTTTTACAGAGATTTTTTTGGCTATTTAGATTCACTGTATGTATAAGTGGTTGTCCTATTGTGATATGTCGCTATATCACCCATTCTGCCTTGTCTTGAAATCAGAGGGAGGTTTGAGGATTTTTATGTTAACCACATCTTGTTAACCACAAACTTGCAATTAGTATCATAATACTGTTATATATATACTAAGAATGTGAACCACACCTTTAAACACTTGACAGCTGTTCGCCTCATATGACACTTCAAAATTAAACCTATCAATCGTTATTTCAAAGCAATTATTGCTATTAAAACAAGTCTGGCAAATATTAGGCTACAGTAAAATCGAGTTCAAGTGTTTAATGAACTGGCGCCCAACCCTGGAAGGTTAAATCTCCTGATATTTTTTAGCGTTTTATCTCAGTATGCTAGTTAAGTAATGGCTGAAATTTGAACAATACATTGATTTCTTGATATAAGCAGAGGGTGGCACGATTTATGATGCAGCCTCACGATAAGACACGGCTTTGGGAGGAATCTTGCAAAGTTTCACGTATTCCTGCGCTACGCAACAAATAGATCTGGGACTGTTTTGTCTGCTGTGTTTTTCTGTCTTTCATTTCTCATTTCATGCTGTAAACTTTTTAACTCAACTCTTGTATATTTCCGGAACCAATCTCTCTTTTCCATCTATACGCTCGGGAGGGCAAAAAAACGAGGGAGGCTTGTTTAATTCAATAAGACGAGCTGGTGTGCAGATAACCAGCCTGCTTTTGTAATTCCACTGTGGGAGCGTAAATCAGATGTGGTGATTTCTTAGGTCAATGCTATCAGCGCTGGACACACATGGACTTGGCCCAAACTCCTGAGCGCAGCGATCACAGATTGCAACAAAAAGGAGCACCACAGGACGTCAGCTGACCTTCTATCAGCAAAAGAGTTTGCATGGTCAGGCATGACCTGCAGGTCAAAGGAGGGCTCACCCAAACACAGAGGTTTTATGAGCTGTTATGAGCTCAGATTTTTAGTAACACTTTACAGTTAACATGTTACATATTAAATTAGTAACATCAGCAATAAAAATAGAAAACAGGTAATTTGTTACATGTAATGCACATTAGAAGGACTCACCCAAACACATATGAGGGAAAGGGAAACAGATTTGTTGCCACTAGTTTTTAACTTCTAGATACATTTTGATAACACTTTACTGTAACACTTATTTTATTGTATTTTACAGTATCCTTGTTACACATATTACATGTAGTTACTGTAATAATAACTATAAATTATGCACAATTACATGCAACTAACCATAAAACTATATAGTAAGCATGTATTTAATTATTATTACTCAGCACTTACATGTATAATTACACTATAACACGGATACCTTAAAATAAAGTGGGTTACAATGTATGGTAACACTTTATTTTACAGTGTCCTTGTTACATATGTTACTTACCGTAGTAATAACAGTAAATTAAGCATAATTACATGCAACTAACCCTCAACCAAATCCTAATCATACCCTATAATAAGTACATGTTGTTAATTAATATTACTCAGTACTTAATAATTAATAATTACACTGTAACAATGTCACCTTAAAATAAAGTGTAACCAGATTTATTTTAAGGTGTTCGTGTTACAGTATAATTATACATTTGAGTACTGAGTAATAATAATTAACTACATGTACTTACTATAGGTTTAGGGTTAGGATAAGGGTTTGGTTTAAGGTTAATTGCATGTAATTATGCACAATTTATGGAATAGTAACTACATGTAACATGTAACGCGAACGTTCAACACAATTTAATAATTCCAAAATAAACAAACAAGAAAACAAAAGTAAAATGGCGGCAGTCGCTCACGGACCATGCGCGTGACGCTCTTTACATTACAACAGTAACAATAATACAAAAATGTTACAAGTGTAAAAATGTTACAAAAATGCACAAAACAAAATCAGATTAAGGTTGTGTTACTAAATTACTTAGTTATCTAAATTATTATGTTTTAGCTAAAACTTTTCTATTTACTTCAGTTACTGGCAAATACTAAATGCCTCACAAATGAAACAAACAAAAGATTACATGAACACAAGTCATATTCATATTCAAAGTCATATTTTTTATGAATCTCTTTGGTCATTCATTTGACTAAAGCACTTGTTAGCAGTGTTGGGGGTAACGCATTACAAGTAACTTGAGTTATGTAATCAGATTACTTTTTCAAGTAACTTGTAAAGTAACGAATTACTTTTTCAATTTACAACAAAATATCGAAGTTACTTTTTCAAATAAGTAACGCAAGTTACTTTTTCACATTTATTGAACAACAGCTCTCTTGTCCCCATGTTGAGAGAAATAAACCAACATGTCCTCCAAACCAATACGCCCATATAGGTCGTTTGTCACTTCCCTGAAATACGACCCATAGGAGTGTTTACTAAAGTTGAGCCCCTATCAACAACAGGACATTTTCATTTTAATGCATTGTACCCTTTTATCTGAGTCATATTTCGGGTTTCGCGTAGCTCAATTGGTAGAGCATTGCAATATACAACAATATGCGATCATGCGCTCGTGGGTTCGATCACAGGGAACACATGTGCTCATAAAGTGTATATGCACTATAAATCACTAAGGGTAGGTTTAGGGTTGGGGTAGGTGTAGTCGTTAATAAAAAAAATGAGTTTTGCTAAATGGAAATAGGACAAATGGCAGGTAAGGGACCGTGTAAAAAGTCCACACATTGCATTTAAATGAACACGCATTTTGATTGGTAACGACGGTCATACGTCATTTCATGACGACAGACGTAACACGACACTGTCATTATTTTTACGCCAGCTAGAGGGCGCATGACTTTAAAACGTAAATATAGGTCGTAATAAGGTGCTTGAAAAAACGACCTATGAGGTTGTCAGTAGGACAGTCTCAAATAAAGGTCGGAGGTGTTGTGTGCACTGTGTGAACATGATGGTTATTGTAGTTCTATAAATGCGAACATGCATTTACTCATCTCACTTGCACAATCTTACTCATCTTCATTTCACTTTTGGCGTAAAAGGGCCTTTACATTTGCCAAAAAATAAAATTTTTGTTGTTATTAAAAAACAAACAAGCAAGCCAAGCCCAGGTGAGAAAAAAGTAAAGCAAAAGTAATGTAATGCATTACTTTTCATAAAAAGTAACGCAATTAGTTACTTTTTTTAGGGAGTAATGCAATTATGTAATGCATTACTTTTCAAAGTAACTTTCCCCAACACTGCTTCTCAGTATGTTACTTATCCCAAATGTAAAATGCTAACATGCTACTTTCAATGAAAGTAAGATCTTAAACGCAATAAGCTACTTTTGGTCAGAGTGACACAATACTTTAATGTGTTATTATTGAAAGTAACATTCCACAATAATACTGCAAACAAAATGTATGTACAAGCTGGCCTAGTATCACAAAAGTTATATATTTTGTACATTGTTCCTTTATATCTCTCATGTGTGTAATGTGACATTTTCCTTCCTTTATCTTTTTGAGATTTTTTAAATGCGATAGTCAGAGCTGCCGTGCGAACAGAGATATAAGATTTTGCTTCGTGGGTCAGTTTTCACTCAGACGACTGTGGGTTTTTCTGTTGGTGTTATTTTGAGTGCTGTTTATCTTTGGGAAGGGTGAGCTTTGATTTAAGTTTCTAGACTTAATGATATTACATACTGAAGTGAGACATACTAGACTCTGAGACTTCTAGATAATACTTTGTTAGGCGATGTGGTGTCCATGCTATATAATTGTCAGTCCCCCAAAATGAGAAAGTAGAGTTGCAGTTGGCCGCTGGAAACTCTTCATGTGATGCGGCGGCCATCTTCGAGGGGAGAGAGTCTCCAATGTTTATGTTTGCCACAAAACGAGGGGAACTATTCTGTGGTTTGCACAGCTATTTGGAAAATGTTAAATACGTGAGGGAGGGGATTTCTCAGCTTGACTCGGGAGTGTGTGGATGAGTGATGAATGTTGCTGAGGACTGGTTCCCTGCAAACTCCTTCGTCTTATGAGATAATGTTTGTTGTCTGTGCATTAAAGGAATAATTCACACAGCAATGAACATTCAGTCATCATTTACTCACCCTTGTGTTGTTTCAGACCTGTATGACTTTCTTCGATAGAGCACAAAAGTGAATTTTGAAAGAATGTTCTGGCCCTTCATTTTAATCTAATGAAAGAGAATGAGGCCTTGGGCTGTCAAGCTCCAAAATGATGAAAGAATCAACATACAATTATCATAGTTGCCCACACAATTCATGCACTATATTTAAAGTCTACTAAAGATCGCTCTGTGTGGCGAACAGACTGAAATTAACAGAAAATTTGATTAAACTGACAACTGATGATTAATAACAGTTCAGCCAATTCATTGAACAGAACTGATTCAAAAGAGTCATTCATACCAAATCGGACATCAGTTTATTGCTTTGTGTGACTAAAAGACTAAAATTTATTTACAATAAAATATAAATAAATAAATAATAATTCAAAACTGAAACTGACAACTTTGATGATTAATAACAGTTCAGATTCATTGAACAGAACTGATTCAAAAGAGTCATTCATTCCAAATCGGACATCAGTTTATTGCTTTGTGTGACTAAAAGACTAAAATTTATTTACAATAAAATATAAATAAATAAATAATAAATAAAAACTGAAACTGACAACTTTGATGATTAATAACAGTTCAGCCAATTCATTGAACAGAACTGATTCAAAAGATTCATTCATTCCAAATCAGACATCAGTTCATTGCTTTGTGTAACTAAAAGACTAACATTTATTTACAAAACAAAACAAAATAAATAAATAAAAACTGAAACTGACAACTTTGATGATTAATAACAGTTCAGCCAATTCATTGAACAGAACTGATTCAAAAGATTCATTCATTCCAAATCAGACATCAGTTCATTGCTTTGTGTAACTAAAAGACTAACATTTATTTACAAAAAAAAAATAATAATAATAATAATAAATCAAAACTCAAACTGCAACTTTGATGATTAATAACAGTTCAGCCGATTCATTGAACAGAACTGATTCAAAAGAGTCATTCATTTCAAATCAGAAATCACTTGATTGCTATATGTGACAAACAGACTAAATTTAAGTTGTTAATTACAAACAGTTTGATTCAAAACTCAAACTGACAACTTTGAGGATTCAGAACAGTTCAGTTGATTCTTTGAACTGATTCACAGTCATTCATTCTGAATCGGAGATCACTTGATCACTTTGTGTGACAAACAGACTAAAATTGAGTTGTTATTCAATAAAAAAAAAAAAAAATGCACCTTTGATGATTCAGAACAGTTCAGATTCTTTGAACAGAACTGATTCAAAAGACTCATTCATTCCAAATTGGACATCAGTTTTTCCGATTATAAAGAGCTGACAGATAACACTGTATTTCTTATTTTGTGTTCCACATAAGAACGAAGTTCATATAGGTCTGAAATAACTTGAGGGTTAACAAATGATGCAAGAATGTTCATTTTACACAACTATATAAGATGGCGTAACTAAGGAATTTTCTAAATGTGTCGACATACACTATATATATATGAGCATATTTTAAGCATGTGTGTGTTTATACTTGGTGCAAATAAATTTGGTTTGGTAACGGACAAGCCACATGGCTCCAGAGGGGGTAAACAAAGCGTCTCCCCAACAATTAGTTTTAAATATAGACTTTAACTGGCACAACTAACACTCATGCTGTCATGGAGCAGTGTTAACACACCGACACACGCTCATGAAATTAGACTTTAAATATAGATAGGGTACCATCACACACATAAAACTACCGGTCACGCACTGTTTGAGGACTTTGCTGTGCCGGGCAATGGGTGGTTTGTTTGAACGCGAGACCTCAGGGCAAATAAAGTGCAGAGAGGCCACACACACACACACACACACACACACACACTGTCCTGTACGTCCATGAAAGCACAGAGACACCACACGCTGCTGAGTCAGCAATCCAGCGCAGCAGGGGAAAACACACTCATGTAGTAGAACTACTGTTACACTCACAAACAAAACGCACATGGTCACCACAGACAAGAGAAGAGACTGAGACTGTATATGAGCATGTGGCATGTTCAGAGAGGCCATTAGATCGTGGGCATGGCCTCTGTGTGTGTGTTTATGTGTGAGCGCGGACCTGGCGCCTGGCATGCCTGTTCTCTGGAGAGCGAGGCGTTCTAGGCCCTGACAGGGTGGTGGAGGAATGGGGGTGTTTCTGGGAATTGTGCTGACACTGGTATGGCTGTGAATGTGTGTGAGAGAGAAAGAGGGATGGAAAGAGAAAGGGTGGAAGGGGATAACATTTGTTTTCCTGGACAATAAGTGCAGATTTTTACTTTACGCTCAACAGCAACTGCTGTGCAGAGGTGTCATGTCCAATCAAACAGACTTTTGTAGTGGGTTTTGAGAGTTACTTCCAAAAAATATTTGGAAGTATCATTGTATTTGTATTTGTATTTTTTATTGTTTATTTTAAACCACAGAGCAATATATATATCAAGCAACAATATTGTAATGCATTACTTTTCAAAGCAACTTTCCCCAACACTGTGTTACTCCCTTAAAAAGTAACTAATTGCAGTACTTGGTTACTTTTTAAGAAAAGTAATGCGTTACGTTACTTTTACATAAGTAATTTGCATTACTTATTTGAAAATTCAAAATGTTGGGTTTGGTACAATTAAAGGGGACCTATAATGCCCCTTTCACAAGATGTAATATAAGTCTCTGGTGTCTCCAGAATGTGTCTGTGAAGTTTTAGCTCAAAATACCCCACAGATCATTTATTATAGCTTGTCAAATTTTCCATTTGGGTGTGAACAAAAATACTTTTTTTGTGCTTGTCCCTTTAAATGCAAATGAGCTGCTGCTCCCGGCCCACATTCCAGAAGAGGGCGGAGCTTTAACAGCTCACGCTTCAGTTGCTCAACAACAACAAAGCTGGAGAATCTCACGCAGCCAAAATGAGGATTGTCAGTAACGGTGTTCAGCCTTACATTGTTCAAACCGGAGTCGGACACTGATGGAGAGACTCAGGAAGAAGTTTCAACTTTTGGAATGAAACTGGACGTTTCTGAATGGTTAGTGGATAAATTTATGTAGTTGCTGTGGAGTTGATTCAACTCATTGACTAGCATGTGCCGTCATGTTAATCGTTGAATTGACCCTCGTTTGTGAAGCAGTCTGGTGTAAAATGACGGCATGGCAACAAAACTACTACAACAACTCTTCCTCTTCTCTAAAGCAGCCCAACATGGCCTCAGTCCCTTTGTTGCGTGTTCCCGGAGGCGGGGTTTATGTAAATTTGGTGGTTTGTGATGTCACTAACCCGGGAAGAAGCTCGTTGTAGTCCCTACCAGCCGTTTGTTGTAGTTCTTAAACAGAGAATTCTTTAAAAAAAAAAAAATATCTCCCTTTGCATTGATATTTGAGCGTCGTAACTTTGCAGAACTTTTTATGTTCAAACAGCAACATTACACACTAACTAAAGTTAAAAAAAGTGAAATCATAATCAATGGACCCTTTAAGCCTCCAAGGCTGTATTTATTATTGGATAAAATAAAAAAAAAAATACAGTAAAACATAAACACTTTCTATTTTAATGCACTTTTAAATTTAATTTATTCCTGTGATGGTAAAGCTGAATTTTCAGCATTATTACTCCAGTCTTCAGTGTCACATGATCCTTCAGAAATCATTCTAATATGATGATTTGGTGCAACATTTATTATAGTTATTAATGTTGAAAATAGTTGTGCTGCTAAATATTTTTGTGGAAACCATAATTTTTCAAGATTCTATACTGAATAGAAAGTCAAAAAGAACAGCATTTATTTGAGAAATAGAAATCTTCTGTATCAATTTAAAAGTCTTTACTGTCACTTTTAATCATTTTATTGCATGCTTGCTGAATAAAAGTAATTTCTTTAAAAACAATTACCAAACACAAACTTTTGAATATGAATAGTTTGAACCTCTTGCATATTAAATAAAAATAAAACCACTAGACGAACACATTTTATTTAAAGAATAACTATTAAGTTGTTAAAAAATTGTCATGTTAGTGTAATAAATAAATAAATAAATAAAAAATGAAAATTGTTGAAACAAATATTTTTCATACCCCAGTGCAAGTTGGAATGCAACTGCTATGCTTGTTGAAGTCAAAATTGATTTAAAAAGGGTATGAAAAAAAAAATAGTTTCATCACTGGACTCTTTAGCTTCACTCTACATGTACCATTCATATAAAAACATGTACATACACAGAACCTGGTACATATGACCTTTACACAGCAAAAACACAAACACACAAATATGCACTTAAGCATATACTCAGAACCAATTAAGATCATGGCTTCCATCCAGCCGCGCACACACGTGCACACACACACACACACACACACACACACACGCACACACATGCACACACTCCCAGGAGGCCATTCAAAAACAATACCATAGTTACATGCCACAAGACCTGAAACAATGTGTGCAGGCATGCTGAAAAATATAACGGCCACACGTCCCCCGCTCACTGACGCATCTGTCCGTTACTCACACAACTCTCCCAGAGTCTGATTGAATCAAAGCGCCGTGAGCTCACGAGACACATCATCCTAAATATTTCACAGTGCTGAGAGTTCCCATACACTGAGATTCCTGCGAGCAGATCTGTTCTCTGGTGGATCCAGAAAGGCTGATGGATGAATCTCTATGGTGATGATCAGCAGTGGGTGGAGATGAATGCAAAGAATTAGTGCCTTCACTTAAGTAAAAATAAAACAGCATGGGGCTGGAAGTGGATCATAAACAATATGAAAACAATTTATAAAGAGATGGATTACAGGTTTATCTTCCCTGTGACCTTTTAAAGAGCTGAACGTGCCATGGCACCAAAAACACAAGTGATGTAAAATTTGAACTTGGCTTTTAGAAGAACATTAGTGAATTTGGTAACACTTTTTCTATGAAGCCAGTATGTATAATGAATTATACAGCTTACAGTCTGTTGTCTGTTCTTGTAAACAATCACAGCAACAGTATAACAGTCTAAAAATGGAAAACAATTCCTCTTATTTATCAGCAAATCCATTAGACTGTTAATACAGTAAAGTCACTTTGCAATGAAACTGAATGCACTACATGTTAAAAGCAAATTATATATATTATATTTAGATATTTGTTTTTATAAAATATATTAAGAATTTTCAGCGATTTCAAAATGTTGCACATTTTGAACAGACAAATATTTTGTTATATTTATACATTTGTTTTTATAAAATAATAATAATAATACTTTTCAGCAATTTTCAAAATTTTACACTACATTTCGAACAGAAAAATATTGTTTATATTTAGATATTTGTTTTAATAAAATAATAATAAAGATAATAATAACAATATAACAATTTCTGCAATTTCCACATGTAAGATTAATCATGTTAACTACAAAATAAACGATGAGATAATCGCTCCCACATTTCATGTCATATATCAAATATCACATGCTATAGTGCACTTTATTCTTTAAAGTTTTAATCATACTACAATTCTGTATCTTTTAATCATATTATGATTACATTCTGCATTCTGCAACCATTTGACCAAATTATAATTAAGTAAAACTAGTGTGTTAAAGTGTAGGTCAGTGGTTCCCAAACCTGTCCTGAGGGACCCCCAGCACTGCACATTTTGTATGTCGCCCTTATCTGATACACCTACTTCAGGTCTTGCAGTCTCTACTAATGAGCTGATGAGTTGAATCAGGTGTGTTAGATCCAAAATGTGCAGTGCTGGGGGTCCTCCAGGACAGGTTTGGGAACCACTGGTGTAGGTATTAAGTTTTAAGCTTCGGTTCTTTGCAACAAATTCTTTGCCTTTGTGTCTTGTTTGCAGTCAGCTGCACACAGTTCGGGAAAGTTACTTTTAAAAGTAATCCATTACAATAATGTGTTACTCCCCAAAAAAGTAGTGTTACTTAGTTACTTTTTATGGAAAGTAATGGATTACATTACTTTTTCTCACATAGGCTTGTTTTTTTGTTGTTGTTTTTTTAATAACAAATAAAAAAAAAGTTATATTTTTGGCAATTGTAAAGGCCCTTTCACAGCTATCATACACACGGCGCAATGCGGTGCGGCGCAAGTGTTTTTTGCTAGTTTCAGTCCGACGCATTTATCATTTTCACGGCTTGCGCCACGTTGTTTAAATAGCAAATGCATTTGCGCCTATTTGTGCACCCATGAGTGTGCTGGTCTGAAAACGAGGTGTTCAGGCACATTGTTGGCGCATTGCTATTTTGAGGCAACTGAAATAGACTGAAAAATAACTGATAACTTTAACCTCGCGCACGAGCAGATCACTAGAGAAGCGTTCAATTTTTCTGCTTGGTGTGAGTGCAACTGGCTTTTAAAGAGAATGGGAGATGAGACTCTGATTGGTTTATTGCATGTTACGCCCAAAACACACCCATTACTCATTAAGAGAATAGGGACAACCCTTTTAGACCATGCACCGGGCGTGCCGACCATTCTTCCCATCGTTAAACTAGCAAAAGTGGATTCAGACTCGCCCTAAGTGCGCCTGCACCGTACACTTTAGACCATGCGCTTAGGTCGCTAAAATAGGGCCCCAAAAGTGAAATGAAGCCTCAGATTGAAAAAAATGCAAATTCACGTCTGTACAGTAGAGGGCGCAGCTCAAAAAAAAACGTTCAGATGTGCTGCCATTCTGGATTAAATAAGAATAGGACACAGGAGAAGAAACTCTTATTTCAGCAATAAAAAAAAATAAAAAATAATAATAATAAAAAAAATGAAACACAAATGTGATGTTTATCTTAAGTCATTTTTGCTTATTAGTATGGTTGAATTGGATTATCGAAAGTCTGCAGCAAAGACATTGGTTAATAAAGTGAGATTAAATACATAAAGTATATTTGTGTTATTTAACATATTTAATTATTGCTGGTTTGTGTAATACTCTGAGTTTGCATTTCAATTTTCTATCCATTTTGAGGTATACTGAATCTTTTTTTGTGCCAGTGAGATGTGTAAATGCTCTACAATAACCATCATGTTCACACAGCAGATACAATGTCTCCGCACCTTCAGTTCACAATTATTGTAATTGCATGAAAAAGAGTGACTAGTACATTTTTCAAAATGTATTCATTTGTGTTCCACAGAAGCAATAAAGTTCTATGAGTTTGGAAAGACTTTTCACTTTTGAGCGAACTATCCCTTTAAAGGAGGAAGATGATGAAGGAAGGGGAACAGCAAGAGTGACAGGCAGCAGGCAGGGATGCTGACACAACTGGAGTCCTAATTTCACCAGCGCCTCAGCAGAGGAAATGCGCACACCTCAGGTTTACTGTCCCCCTATTCTTCTGCTGATCCCAGAGGAGAGAGAAGGAGAGAGGGAGAGAAGAAAAAAGAAAACAGAACAAAACCAGCAAAACAAAAAAACAAAAAAGCCATGTGTGAGCGCGATGGCAGGCCGGCAGCAGGAGGAAATGTTGAATAGGAAGAGCCGTGAGGTGCGTGTGAGAGTGAGAGGGCTGACGGCTTCCCACACAGCGCCCTGCAGCACAGCAGCACAGTAACCCTGCTGAGACAGGCCAAGGGGAAGCACTCCATTCCCCTGACGCAGAGGGTCAAGGCTGGGCAGAGAGGAGGGGTGATCAGATGAGGCTGGGTGGACGTCTTCATTTTGCTGCTGAAATGGGTCGGTGAGCTGAGGATGGTGTCTTGAGTCAGACACTAAACGTGGTGACAGAGCTGAAGCGTTTCTGCTTGAGAGAGAAAGTGTTTCGATGAGTCTCGTGGAAAAAGACTGGAAAGGGAATAGGGGCAATAGAAAGGGCGTGAAAGATTAAACTAAGAGGATGAAGGTGGTGGTTTGCAAAAATAATTGTTAGGTACAATGTACTTTTACTGCAATTGAGGTGGGATACAGGTGAGTTTATGGACAGGTTAAGTTTAATGGGTAAGGGAAGGGTCAACATGATAATTATAGATGTAATTACAGAAATTAATTATATGCAGGTCTTTTTTAAAAATATAAGTGTAATATAAAAATGTATGGACACAATAATTGCACTGTATCAAATGATTAATTTAAATGTTAGTATAGTAGTTAAAGACACCTAATATAAAGTGTGACCAAAATATTTATGTTTAGATATTTATTTTTAATAAAATATATTATTTTTATCATCATTATTATTTAAAGGGTTCATTGATTGTGATTTCACTTTTTTTTAACTTTAGTTAGTGTGTAATGTTGCTGTTTGATCATAAACAACATCTGCAAAGTTACGACGCTCAAAGTTCAATGCAAAGGGAGATATTTTCTTTTACAGAAATTGCTTTTTAAGGACTACAACAAACAGCTGATGGGGACTACAACGAGCTTCTTCCTGGGTTAGTGACATCATAAACCCCGCCTCCGGGAACACACAACAAAGGGGGTGAGGCCATGTTGGGCTGCTTTAGAGAAGAGGAAGAGTTGTTGTAGAGTGTTGTTACCATGCCGTCATTTTACGCCGGATTGCTTCACAAATGAGGGTCAATTCAACACTGGATTTGCACAAAAGATTAACATGACGGCACATGCTAGTCGATGAGTTTAACAAATTTAATGAATGATGAGTTTAAGCTACATAAATTTATCCACTAACCATTCAGAAACGTCCAGTTTCATTCTAAAAGTTGTAACTTCTTCCTGAGTCTCTCCATCAGTGTCGACTCCGGTTTGAACAATGTAAGGCTGAACACCGTTACTGACAATCCTCATTTTGGCTGCGTGAGATTCTCCAGCTTTGTTGTTGTTGAGCAACCGAAGCATGAGTTGTTAAAGCTCCGCCCTCTTCTGGAAAGGGGGCCGGGAGCAGCAGCTCATTTGCATTTAAAGGGACACACACAAAAACGGCGTGTTTTTGCTCACACCCAAATGGGGGCAAATTTGACAAACTATAATAAATTATCTGTGGGGTATTTTGAGCTGAAACTTCACAGACACATTCTGGGGACACCAGAGACTTGTATTACATCTTGTAAAAGGGGCATTATAGGTCCCCTTTAATATAATAATATAATATGTTATTATTTGGTATAATAATAATAATTAGATTTTTTTTAACACTACATTTAGAACAGAAGAATGTTTTGTTGATTAGATATTTGTTTTTATAAAATAATAATAATAATGCTTTGTTACAGGATTGGGGCAAAAACATTTTCTTCTGGAGCAGAAGGTGGGATTTGATGTCTTAGGATAGTGTTTATGAAAAGTCAAGGATGATGAAAAATGGAGTGTGGAGATTCTATATATATACATATCAGGTTGGATGGCGGCAGGAAAACAGAAGGTTAGTGTGCCGGGGCAATTGTGAATGCTGATGTGTGTGTGATGTGTTTAATTACTTATTGTGTGACTGCATTATTGTACTTCCTGTTGAAGGCGAAATGCCTGTCACGAGTCCAAAAGGAAAATGGTGATATCATTAGGCATCCCAATTGGTGCTTACTAAGGGAAGCATCTTATTGCTCACACTTAGGGTTAGTAATCTGAACAAACTCCTAACTCTTTGTATTAAACTTCACTCGGGATGGGCTCTTTTTACTTGGGCTAAAAAGAATGGACCACTCACAACAAATATATAAATAGTATATTAATAATACTGCAATAACACTAATAAAGGCAGAATAAAATTAATCGATACGACTCACCAGGGTTGAAATTAATCAATATGAAATTTGTGCCTTTATTCACTCTCAAATCGAATCAAAACAATTGCATCCATAGACAGACTTCATAAAATAGGTCAACACACACACCTCAAATGTCAAGACAGTGGGTCACATGACGTGTAAGAACCAATGAGGTTTGAGGAAATGAGAAGCATTATTGTTTAGGTTGTAATATTGCCAACTACTGTAATTTTGTATAGTATTATATTGAAGCTTGACTGTTAATGACATATTCAAAGGTTTGAGGTTGGTATATATTTATTTATAATTTATTTGATCAAAAATACAGTAAAAACAGTAATATTGTAAAATATCATTACAATTTAAAATAACCATTTTTAATTTTAATATATTTTAAAATGTAATTTATTCCTGTGATTAAAGCTGAATTTTCAGCATCATTACTCCAGTCTTCAGTGTCACATGATCCTTCAGAAATCGTTCTAATATGATGATTTGATGCTCAATAAACATTTCTGATTATTATCAATGTTGAAAACAGTTGTGCTGCTTCATATTTTTGTGGAAACAATTAAACATTTTTCAGGGTTCTTTGAAGAATAGAAAGTTCAAAAGAACAGCATTTATTTGAAATATAATTTATTTTACTATTTTTTAAATAAATGAATGAATAAAAGTATTGATTCCCTTTCTTTGGGACATTCTAAAATGCTTAACGTGGCTTAATGTCCCAAAACAACAACCAGTGAAAAACAATTTTTTCTCACATTTCTAAACACTAACAATACACGCTAATGCAATGGCACCATAATCCAATCATTTTCTCCCCCATAAAAGCCATTATAAAGAAAACACTTAACGTGATTTAATGCATTAAGACAGTAATATTAAAATACCAAACTCAGTATACACCTTATTGATGTTGCAAACTATATACAGGCAAGTAGCAGACGAACCCAGAGTATAAACACAAACGTAACACACTAAACTGCACATTAAGAGTTTTCCTCCCATAGAAAACCATTATGAAAAAACAATTAACGTGCAATTTAGTGCGTTGCATTCATATTCTGGGTTCTTCTGCTTACCTGTAAATAGCATGATCAACCTGATATCACAGCAATTTGTATGTGTTTTACGAGGTGGCTAATTCATAAGAATTCGTACGATCTCACAATTCCTACGTTTTTTTGCTAAATCATACGTATTTTAAGAGTTGCCAAATTCGTATGAATTGGTATGAATGAGTTACCCCTAACCCCGCCCCTAAACCTACCCGTCACTGGGGTTTGGATAAATTGTATGAATGAGCCACCTCGTAAAATTTGTATGAATTGGTCATGAGATAGCGTTGGTATGCTTTATTAATAAGGTGTGTACTAAATTTGATCCTCAATATCACTGTCTTAGTACATTAAGGCACGTTAAGCGTTTTTCACGTTAAGCATTTTAGAATGTTCCATTCCTTTACAAAAAGGAGTGTAAATACTAAAGTCAATGTTAAAGCCAGAGTATAGTACTGTATAAGTACTGTACGTGCACCACCGGATTTTTGTAACCACGTGTACTTTGTAGTATACTTTGTATAAAGTATACTTTGCAAGGCTGTGCATTCGACTGTGCGCGTAAAAAAAACAAAACAAAGTATACTTTGGGCTTTAACCTGGGCTTTGCTGTCCAGAAAGCAAACACCACTAATACGTTTGTTTAGAGGCTCTGCGTCCTGCAGAATCTTTTGTTGCTGTGTATTTCAGGATGAAAACGATCAGAGCAGAATTGTAATATGTGTGCTCTGCAGATCACCGCTGGCCTAAAATCTCTTTCCCAGCACATCAAGAGCATGCCTTGGGCTGTTCCTGCAGTCCTACAGACACTGTTTTATGTGTTCTGATACATGTGTTAAAAATCAAGAACATGCACTTTCCTTTCAGACGGAGAGGACCCTTGACAGAGAAGAGGAGAATGCTTCTTTGTCTCTAATAAGATCTTGGATGATGTTCAGTCCCCTTCTCCCTGAGTTTTTATGTAACTCATCATTCGCTTCGACCAGGCTCACATGTTTTACGGTATCTCACTGCCTGAGAGTGAAAAACACCATGAAAAATTACTCTAGACATTAAATACGGCATCGACTGGAGTTTGTTATCATATTGAGGACGGCCAGTGAAAGATACATTTGTTATAAAGGTAACATGAGAACTTGGTTCAGCAACAACAGCACAAAAAAAAGGCTATGAGGAGAAGGAGAAACACAGCAGTGAGCTAAATAAACACAATTAGCTTTCATTTAGGTCAAACAGATATGCTGCATCTAACATTTGCCATTTGATTTTGTCTATGCCCGAGATTTGTGTCTAAGTCCGCCCGTGCCAGGGTGATCTTGCATCATTCGCCCATCATAAACACATACCAATGCGCTTACAGTAACGGCACAGCACAAATGATGATATTCCAAGCCTTGGGTTTCTTTCCTAAAACTGTTTGCAATTATACATAGACTTTTTAACTGGACTGGACAGGTCGCACTCCCTCGATGTTAAATTTCCTCTGTGATTGTTAAGAGGATGTAAGTTTGGGACTAGAAGTGGTCAGCATCTGATTTCAATTTGAAAGTGCTTATTGACAGAGTGATCTGTTTAAACTCAGCACACATGATACTGCCTGCATGAGATGTCACCCTCTCGCGCTCTCTTTCTCCCACTCAAACACACACAGCTCTGTTCCCCTGTGTGCTTTAAGCAGAGATAAACAAATGTACATGCTTGAAGCTATTAAAATGAACAGGGATTTTTGGGAGAAGCTTTTAAATACAGAGCATAATATGCATAGCAGTTCAATGGAAGTACGGAAACACATTTGTTATATTAATCGTACACTGTAAAAAGAAAATATACAACTTTTTTTCTTTTGTCAAATCAACTTAATTAATGTGGTTCAGTTAACATAATATTTTGAGTTTCTGTTGATTAAACCAATCGCCTTCATTGTATTAACTCAAATTTTTAATTCAATTCAACCAACTTAACTTTTTAAGTTAAACCAACAATTCTTTTTTACAGTGTACATATACTTTATTAATATTGCTATATAACTATTTAATCATATTTGAAAGATAGCATTGTTTTTTTTATTATAAAGTAGGCACAAGTATCCATATCCTTATAATATTTTGATCCTTATATGCATATGCTTATAACAACAAAACCATATCAATGTTAATGAGAGGTTCTTAAATGAAACTTTTTAAATTAAAAAATAATAAATTAAAATTAAAAGGACTATTACTGAAAACATACAATGTTGTTTACAAAATGTTTTTATGAAAAACTATCAAAACAAAAATTCAGATAATTGTTAAAAAAATATTGGTCAGTAAATTAAAGTAAAATTATTTTTATTAAAACGTCTATCATCAATTTGTTTAACTATCTAATTAATATGACACCTTTTTATTTATGTATTTATTCATTTTTTCCACTACGGGTCATTTTGACCCCCTTTATGAATTTTTTTGAATTTATAAAGTTTTAAATATGGATATTTTTCTTACAAAAACGCATCACTTTGCTTCAGAAGGCCTTTATTAACCCCCTGGAGTCATATGGATTACTTTTTTTATGGATGGATGCATTATTTCTGCATTGTGTTCATCTGAAAGAAGATAGTCATATACACCTAGGATGGCTTGAGGGTGAGTAAATCATGGGATAATTTTCATTTTTGGGTGAACTATCCCTTTAATGTTCTTAAGTTAAAACTGTTGTGAAATCTTATTAAGAAGTGTTGAGATTTTTTTTTTTTTAAATATGACAGTATAATCTGTAATTTCCCCATCTAAGATCAGTTTGACCCCATGTCTCGTAATGACAGATTAGTGGTCGGCAACAGCCTCAAACTGATAAGCCAAGTGAAATAAACACACACCTCAATCAATCAGCACATTTCTGAACCACACAAAAGTCCAAAGTAAGAATGGCACCGCCTGTATCCCTCTAAAAAGGGAATGTATGGCAGGAACAGGGCATGTTTCTAGGGAGCCGATCGGGCTGCCTTATCCCGGTCCAGTTATAATCAGAGATGACCTCAGCAGGGTGATGAAGACCGGGTTTCCTGCCCGAGTGACTGAGGCCTGAGCTGGCTGTTTCGGGGACTTCCCCCCCCCTTCTGAACACATTCCCTCATTGCTGAGGTGGGGTTTCCTCAGCTGGAGAACATGCCATGCTGTCACCTTCACTCATATATAGAGGCTTTAACCCCTGGCTGTATGTACACATAACCTGGGTTCAACAGGGCATTGTGGGGCATTAACTCTCAGAGCTCTGATGCAACGTGCCACTATTAGGCTTGTTCGACTTGAAGCGGCGCTGCACAAACCGATCGGTGTATGACATCAAAGTCACTGATCATACATCATACACCGATCTGTCTGTGCAGCGCTGCTTCAAGTTGAACAAGCCTAATGTCTTCTGTGTCACGTGACATGCTAAAATCTGTATCGATCTGATCCTGCACAACAGTCAGAACAATATATGAATATAATATTTTCCAGAGGTGGGGGACTTGCTTGAGACTTGCTTGACTAATGCCTAGTTCAGACTACACATCTTTAAACGCCGGCAGATCGCTGTGCTACATGACTTGCTGTGGAGTCTTGAAGTCGTTGTGGTGTTCACACTACATAAATGATCACACACTACATGAGCTGACAACAGCTCTGTCACCCAACGACTCTATCCAGTGTGGTGAGAAATCAAGTCCCCCCAGGAATCGCGTCTCCTTTAGGCCCCTGAGTGATCCCATTGGTTCAACAGACTTTTAATGGGTAGTATTTTTAACACCTGATTATAATTCCTGCAAAATCATGTTATGATTTATATAGTTTAAAATGCGTTATAATCACCATTAATTTATTTTAAATTACATGGTTCAGATACTAGTATATAACTGAAGCTATAGGTTGTGAAATCAAGCATTTCTCATTCTTACTGTTTTTTAGTTAGCTTATGTACTAGCATAGCATAGCATACATCAACCCGATTAGCCTGCTAGCTTAGCTTATATTAGGTATGTTTTTTGCTTCCAATATCTGTTTCCAGTTTGTTTTATTATGCAATACATAGGCATTCATTTTATATTTCAAGCATGTTGTTTGTGCACTTAATGTAATAAACATCATACAATAGTGAAATAGGTTAATTAATCAAGACATCATAATAACACCTTTTGATCAGGCATTACCGCCTGGGTCCTAAAGGAGACCCGATTCCTGGGGGGGCGACTCAATTTCTCATGACACTGGTTCCCAAACCACATTTTATCATGAAAACACACACTAGAAGTGGAACAGGAAATGACGCGAAACAATATATAAAACACATTTTTATTCACCTCAAATTATGATATTTTTGATGAAATCCGAGAGCTGTCTGACACCTCCATAGCAATTTAACCACCACTTTCAAGGTCCAGAAAGGTAGCCTACTAAATTGTTAAAACAGTCGACGTGACTGCAGTGGTTCAACCTTAATGTTATGAAGCGATGAGAATTTTGTGTGCTCCAAAACAAAAATAACCACTTTATTCAACAATATCTTCTCTTTTGTGTCATTCTCCTACGCTGTTTACCTTCAGCGCTTTCAGGTTCTACGTCTGAACGGCGGCTCAGTATTGGCCGACGTTGTTCACGTGATCAGCACAACGCATGCGTGTGATGTTGACGCAGGAGCCGGCCAATAATGAGTCAGCGTTCTGACATAGAACCTGGAAGCGTGGAACGTAAACAGCATAGGAGAATTAAGGTTGAACCACTGCAGTCACGTTGACTATTTTAACGATGTCTTGAGTACCTTTCTGGACCTTGAAAGTGGTGGTTAAATTGCTGTCTACGGAGGAGTTAGACAGCTCTCGGATTTCATCAAAAATATCTTAATTTGCGTTCTGAAGATGAACGAAGGTCTTACGGGTGTGGAACGACATGAGGGTGAGTAATTAATGACAAAATTTTAATTTTTGGGTGAACTAACCCTTTAATGCATCACACTTGTGAATTTACTATCAACTGTTTTATCTTCATCATTTTTCTTATAATTGTTAGTATAATAATAATAATAATAATAATAATAATTCAAAATTCTAATAATTATAAATATGTAGGCTATTATAATAAATTATATTATTATTATTAATATTACAGTATAAATGTATAATCAAGAAAGTTCATTTCTGAGGGAAAAATATCAGTATAAACTCTACTTGTTTCTGTTGGGTATTGTGTTCACTGCAACTCGAGACTTACTTGAAACTTCATTTTATAGGGACTTGTGACTTGCTCCCACCTCTGATATTTTCTTTATTTGATGAATAAATTATTTTTGATCTACATTTTGTGTCTTTAAAAAAATCACTTCTCTCCTTAAATCTACCTACCAAACTTGAATGGCACTTAGGCCCTTTACTGTGAATCAAACATGCTGTTAAGTATAAAGTATATCTCTGATTATTTTTCTGAAACATGTACGATACTCTTTTAATCAATAATTTCCTTGCATTAGGAAACAAAATACCAAAAAAAAAACAAACAAAAAATGAAAACAGTATATCACAGGGACCTTTTAAACTTTGAGCTCCATTGTACACTCATAAAAAACAAAATTTTTGAGCCAGATTTTATTCAAAATATTGACCTTGAGACAAAGTAAGGGTTAAAATAAATGGTTGGTTTAATATTTTGTTGTCTAATGCAATGACATTCGTGCATTTTAAATTGTGGTTTAGGTGTCCAAATACATTAGCACTTTTGTTACAATGACGCCCTCTACTGATTAATCCAGTCTAAACTAAAACCTGTTCATGCAACACACAGTAGGCCAAAATACTGTCCTTATTTTGCAAAGTGTCATATAGTGAACGCATTTTTATTTTATTTCATTTTTTTTTATTCCTTATCATGATGTCGAGACCAGGCTTAATATGCTGTTTTACTGTAACTGTGGTCAGTAAAACAAAGTCGGTAACAATAAGTGAACTGTGAACTTCAGGTTAAGTCAACTATTGTCATGATAAGGTTAAATTATTGACCTGTTTATCTACTTTTATATAACTTAAATTAAACTTGTAAAAAATAATAATAATAATAATAATAATAAAAATAAAAACTAGTAAAAAAATTGACTATTGTCAAAACCAAACATCAAAGTTGTTCATAAAATCTGTCAAAATAAAATATCAGAACTTTTAAAAATGTTTGTTCAGAAAATTAAAAATTATTTATTTAATAAAGCTGTTTGATTCACTGCCTTACTGCTGAGCTGAGTCATAAAAACTTCACTTCCCATAACGCCCTGCTTCACAACAGAAGCGGTGGGCAGTGCATGTCATTTCCGCGAATCGGTTCTTTCGAACAGCGTCTGGAATCAACCGGTTCTAAAAACGATTCAGTAATATATATATATATATATATATATATATATATATATATATATATATATATATATATATATATATATATATATATAATTACTGAATCATTTTTAGAACCGGTTGATTCCAGACTTTTTTTTTTTTTTTACGTTATCACGTAAATATGTCATCAGATGATTACAGACATCTGGCATATAGCATGCTCTTAAACGTTTCAATGAAACCATATATGTAGTCACACTGCTCTGTATAACTGTTTTATTTTATTATTATTTTTTTATTATTTATTTATAAAATTTCGTGTATGGCTGCAACAAACTGAACTAGGATACGTCTACTAAACATTCGATATTTGTTTATCTGTATGTAAATAAATCTACAAACAGTTAACTCATAAACATTTAAATGACATAATTTACATACCATTACCGCTTTTAAAGTAACTTACTTTTCGCCTCATTAGTTAATCCAGCGCTCTCGCTATCAGTTTACTCTTCTTCACGTCTTGGCTCATTTACGAATTAAACATACTGAAAAAGACGCTGTTCTTGGTTTCCTGTGAGTTGTTGACTCGAGAACCACTCTAACCTGATTCGTAAACGAATCGTTCACACCGATTTTATGAACAGGTTCATTTGATTCTTTGAAAAGATTCGACTCAAAAGAACAATTTGCTCGCGAATCGGACATCGCTACACAACAGTCGAGAGCGGAGAGAAAGGCAGTGGATTCCTCTCATACTGCCACTAAAAGAGTCACACACACACACAGAGACGGGCTCATTTTCCCCACATAAATGGAGGCACGACCATCGGGCGCCATCAAACAGCCCTAAACCTGTAAACATGGCGAAGGACCAAGAAGTGGAGCGCATCGCAAAGAAGCTGGACAAAATGGTGCACAAGAAAAACACCGTAAGTGTGACACATTTCCTAATTCCTATAGCATCTGAAAAACGAAAGGGGGGAACTATTGATTTCATCCACGCATTCGTTTCTGTTTGTCTTCATTAAACAAGCACGAGATCTAGTAACTGTGATTATCACCTGTTTCATTCTCATCCTGACAACCGCCGGGTTTGTATTGGTCAATCTTTATGCACAATCACACATTTAGCGTTTACTCTCACGTTTGAAGCGTTTGTGTAGTGATGAGCTGGCAGCTGGTTGTTCTCCAAATTTCTCCAGCGCAAACAAAAGACTCATTTATCCAACACTTCACACCAGTCAGTCCCAGTTTTGTCCCCAAAACACAGCATTTATGTGCAGTCTGGCTGTGTTTTTATATGAACCAACCTATGGTTGAAGAAGCCAGTGTTTACTACTGCATTTGAGAAGTTGTTGTGTAACTGTCTTTTCTCCTCCATGTGTTTTTATCTTTAGGATGGTGCCATTGACCTGCTTCGGGAGCTGAAGAACATGAAGATGTCTTTGGAGACCCTACAGGTATCTTAGCTGGACTGGAGACAGCGTCTGTGGGCAGAGCATGTGCTGTGTTAGATTACATAATCATCTCTTTCTCTTCCAGTCAGGGAAGCCCATGCTGCTTTTCTTATTGGCTGTGTTTGGAATGGCGTACTTCTCGTACTATTTCTGCAGTGTGTAGAATGTAATCTGTACTTAGTATACAAAATGTATGTATGTATGCATGCAAATGTATGTATGCATGCATAGAAAATCTGGATAAACTACTACATGTGTGTAGTGTAGTATACAACAGAACATACTGCATGGAATATACCACAATGCAATGTGCTCGACCTTCCATTTCTGTTGTAATCAATCAATCCTGTCTATTTTTGGACTCACCATTTGATTGCATTGCCAAAATTTGCAGCATTTTTAAAAAAACGCAAGAGAATTTATACATTTAAAATAAATAATTAATTAAAAAAAGAATTTTTTATGCCTTCGATGCATAGGTTGCATACTTTTTCATATGTTCTTTAAGAAAACAGTAGACCGTGTACGCAGTGCATACTGCAGTATGCTAGTATTCCATTCTGAACAGAGCCAGTGTCGATGCGTTTTTAAAATGTGGTATTCAGTACATTTGCTGCTGTCTGCTTTATATGCATGTTATATGAGTGCATTTACTGTAGTATATGGATTCTGTCGGTATGGATGGAGTTAATGTACAGACAAACAGACCTTATTGGTCCCTGAGGAGAATTTCAAACACAATAGAGCAGCTACACACAGAAGAAAAATGAATACACTGGGGGAAACACGTGTGTCTTAAGGCCTGCTCACACCCAGAATAATAACTGTAAAGATAACTATATTAGCGTTCACACCAGTGAATGATATCATTCGGTTTATTCTAAGCACATGCTGCAGTTTATGTCATCTGTTGCTTTAAAGCTGGACGGATTCTGGATTCTGATTGGCTGTCAGAGTTTTAATCATTCTTCAGCTGGAAAAAATCGTTTTGAAAGTGATTCCAACAATATAATTCCTCTGTGTCGTTATAGTTGTGGTGTGGACTCTGCTATTCTTTTATATTTAGAACAATTTTATTGTTATAGTTATCGCTTTTGTTGTGAACGGGCCTTTAGTCTTTTCAGATTAATGCCTGATTTAATGTGATTAAAACAGTAAAGGATATCGTGCCTAATACACAATGTACTAAACTTGTCAAAAACTGAAAATCTTAAGCGGACATTTGCTCATTCTTTTATTTACTTATGATCCCCTCTCTCATTTCATAGCAGAAGAGTGACCAGTTAGTCAAAGCTTTATAATTGGTTACCGGATGGTTATTTATAACAAAATGTATATAATAAGTTGCAATATATATCATAATTTGGATGATGTGATGTGTGTTATATTTATTATAACAAATGTGATCTTCCCACTGTTTCATTGTGGTCCACTGTGCAGTCGACGCGGATCGGGATGTCAGTGAATGCAGTGCGGAAGCAGAGCTCGGATGAGGAGGTGCAGACACTGGCCAAATCACTCATCAAGACCTGGAAGAAACTGCTGGGTACTGCATCTCCATTCACACTCAGACAGCTTAAAAAAGACAATTTAGATGAGGGTTTTCCTTATTTCAGAGTGAATGACAACAATCGAGAAAGAGACTGAAGAGTTTCATTATAAAAAGTGGTGGGACAAGGCTGCTGTCTGTTTGATTTCTTGCTGTTATTATATTAAGGAAGTTAACTTGGTGGTAGTGAATGCAACGAGTGTGTCTGATGTTAAAGCTGGACTGTGAATCTTCTTTTATGTAGATGGTTCTGAAGGTAAATCAGAGGAGAAGAAAAAAGGAGGATCTCCTCTCCAGTCCTCGTCTTCTAAAGACTGTCCTGGATCCAGTGACACCAGGTGTGTGGGATCTAACCATTAAAATCGGCAAGAAGTGAAAATTCATCCTATCTATTTTCTAAATGCATATTATAGATCTTATTGTGAACAATTCGATGGAAGCATGTTTCTGCCACTGAATTACTAAAATAATAAAGGTAATTGCGAATTTTTATCCCACAATTCTGACTTTTTTGAGTTGAGATATAAACTCGCAATTTTAAGAAAGTGTCAGAATTGTGAGCTGACGTTTTTCCTCAGAATTGGACCTTATAACTCGCAATTGCAGGTTTATATCTCGCATATCTAAGACAAGAAATCAGAACTGCGGTTAGGGATGTTCATTTCGGTTAATCTTCATGACCGACAACTGATGCTTGTTAACCGACCATTAACCGTTAACTGATAAGATTTGAATGTTAAATTAGTATTAAATAAAAATAGAACTGACAAGTGTCTGTGACAAACAATAAAACTCTTTTTTTTGTAACCCTACTTGCGCAAACAGCAGAACAACAGAACATGAGGATTCACACATTGTCAAATTATCACACACCTGCAGGGTGGAAGTTAAAGGATTTGCGCGCTTGACTGTGAGACATGGAGCGATCACTTAAAATAACTCCAAAACAACTTAAAGTACTCTGTCATACAGATAAGAGTAATACATCATAAAACTAAACTAACTGTAAATATCTACTATTTGTGTATACTCACAATAACAACAAAATGTTGTGCTTTTGTAAAATAAAGAAAGCAATCAGGATGAGCTTTCTGCCGTCTGTCTCCAACTTATAAATGAACCATTTGCCCCACAAATATAAATTTATCTATTGAAAGCTTGAAATTTCTAATCTTAAACGAACCAATTCACATCGAAAACAGATACTCTGATTATGTAATCTGTATGAAAGTTGCATTTCTCTCCAAAGGCGCGTCCACTGTCCTGCAGAGATGAGAGCTTTGTCAACTTTACAGCCGACACTGACATAGAAATCACCAGTTTATTAATAAGTTGTTAAAATGTATCCTTGCTATTTTTTTCTGACTCATTCATTACTTTCGCCGGCGTTTTGCACCAAGCTTTATGCATGAGTTTGAGCACGGAAAATTCTTACTAACAGTTAACGGTTAATCGGTCAATATGAACATCCCTATGTAGGATATAAACTCGTAATTGCGAGAAAGTCAGAAATGCGAGAGATAAACTTACAATTGTGAGAAAAGAAGTCGGAATTGCGAGAAGAGAAGTCGGAATTGCAGGATATAAACTTGTAATTGTGAGGGGAAAAAAGTCAGTTGCGGGGTATAAACTCGTAATTGCAAGAAAAAAGTCAGAATTGCGATTTCATGTCTCGCAATTGTGACGAAAATGTTAAAATTGCAGGATATAAACTCGTAATTGCGAGAAAGGAAGTCGGAATGCGGGATATAAATCTGTCATTGCGAGGAAAAAGTCAGATTTGCGAGATATAAACTCAGAACTGCGAGAAAAATGTCAGAATTGCAAGTTTATATCTCACAATTCTGACATTATGACAACAGTGAGGGGAAAAAAGTCAGAATTGTGATATTAAAAAGTTACAATTATCTTTTTATTTTTTTTTATTCCACGGCAAAAACAATCTTCCATACAATTAATCTGTGCATGTATTTATAAAAAAAAAAAAAAAAGACCACGTAACAGTTAAGAACGTAAAGTAGGCACTATCTTCAAGCTACTTGTCACTAGTGGTTGATTGGATATGGATTTTTTGATGGCTGATATATATGATTTCACACTTTAATTTAAAGATGGTAAATAATGATTGTTACAATATATAATACATTTACTAAAATACATCATTTGAAAATGAATCACTATAAAAAATTATGTGGAAAAAATAAACAGATTTATACTATAGATAGCAACCTCTTGATACTTTAATCCTATTATAGTATTTTTCGCAAATAAAGAAAGTTAAAAAAAAAACATGAATATAAAGAAAGCAAATACTTTTTTGCACGCTAAAAGTGTTTTTGTGTTTTTACAATACATATCATTATAAGCAGTTTTACGAAACGGTGAAATGTTGTTACCCCATGTCGTCTAGTAACAAACAAGAGACACCAAAAACTCCCACCACCCCAGTCACCCCAAAATTCACCTCCTTCCCACCTGCACCCGTCACGACGGACAGCGTGCGCACCAAATGTAGAGAGCTGCTGGTGGCTGCCCTACAGACTGATGGTAAGCCCTGAGCAAATTAAGCTCAGTAAGTAACTGCACTGTGAAATTTACTAAATAAAACAAGTTAATTTTACTCAAATATAAATGAAAGTTCATTGCACTTAATTAAACAAAGTAAGTTACATGAACTCCTACTGTGAAATTAGGTGAACTAAAATGTTGAAATTTAAGTGTTATAAAATGTATTTTTGCAATAAATGACTAAAGGGGGAGATCTGTTAATGTTTCATTTTCATGTTGGGATTTAAAATTTGAGTTTACTAAATTCACTTAAATTTTAGATACATTGTGTATTTGAATAGTCTATAGTTATTTCATATTTAGAAATATAATTTTTTTTTTAGTGAACTCAAATAAAACATGTTTACATTAGTCATAAATATAGGTTTTGACAAGACCTTAATGCTTTAAGGCATCAAATGATTTGAGTTAACGTAACTCATTGGGTCTTACTGTGTGGACTGTTATTTGTAGTTTATACAACCCGAATTCCGGAAATGTTGGGACGTTTTTTAAATTTGAATAAAATGAAAACTAAAAGACTTTCAAATCACATGAGCCAATATTTTATTCACAATAGAACATAGATAACATAACAAATGTTTAAAGGGATAAATTTTACACTTTTATCCAATAAATGAGCTCATTTCAAATTTGATGCCTGCTACAGGTCTCAAAATAGTTGGCACGGGGGCAACAAATGGCTGAAAAAGCAAGAAATTTTGAAAAGATTCAGTTGGGAGAACATCTAGCAACTAAATAAGTTAATTGATATCAGGTCTGTAACATGATTAGCTATAAAAGGGATGTCTTAGAGAGGCAGAGTCTCTCAGAAGTAAAGATGGGCAGAGGCTCTCCAATCTGAAAAAGTACGTAAAAAAATTGTGGAAAACAATGTTCCTCAACCTCAAATTGCAAAGGCTTTGCAAATCTCATCATCTACAGTGCATAACATCATCAAAGGATTCAGAGAAACTGAAGAAATCTCTGTGCGTAAGGGACAAGGCCGAAGACCTTTATTGGATGCCCGTGGTCTTCGGGCCCTCAGACGACACTGCATCACTCATCGGCATGACTGTGTCAGTGACATTACTAAATGGGCCCAGGAATACTTCCAGAAACCACTGTCGGTAAACACAATCCCCCGTGCCATCTGCAGATGCCAACTAAAGCTCTATCATGCAAAAAGGAAGCCATATGTGAACATGGTTCAGAAGCGCCGTCGTGTCCTGTGGGCCAAGGCTCATTTAAAATGGACTGTTTCAAAGTGGAAAAGTGTTCTATGGTCAGACGAGTCCAAATCTGACATTCTTGTTGGAAATCACGGACGCCGTGTCCTCCGGGCTAAAGAGGAGGGAGACCTTCCAGCGTGTTATCAGCATTCAGTTCAAAAGCCAGCATCTCTGATGGTATGGGGGTGCATAAGTGCATACGGTATGGGCAGCTTGCATGTTTTGGAAGGCACTATGAATGCTGAAAGGTATATAAAGGTTTTAGAGCAACATATGCTCCCATCCAGACGACGTCTATTTCAGGGAAAGCCTTGTGTGTTTCAGCAGGACAATGCAAAACCACATACTGCAGCTATTAAAACAGCATGGCTTAGTCGTAGAAGAGTCCGGGTGCTGAATTGGCCTGCCTGCAGTCCAGATCTTTCACCTATAGAGAACATTTGGTGCATCATTAAACGAAAGACGACCACGAACTCTTCAGCGGCTGGAAACCTATATCAGGCAAGAATGGGACCAATTTCAACACAGACGTCTTCAGACTGTTTTGAAAAGAAGAGGAGATGCATGGTAAACATGCCCCTGTCCCAACTATTTTGAAACCTGTAGCAGGCATCAAATTTGAAATGAGCTCATTTTGTGCATAAAATTGTAAAATTTCTCTGTTTAAACATTTATGTTATCTATGTTCTATTGTGAATAAAATATTGGCTCATGTGATTTGAAAGTCTTTTTTAGTTTTTGGGTTGTATGTAATGTATGTAATTCTATTATATTTGCCCCTGGTTTCACAGACAAGGCTTAAGTCTAGTCCCAGACTAAAATGCATATATCCTAGGGCATGTTTATAAAAGCTACTTAAATGTCCTAATTGAACTAAGGCCTAATCCTGTTTTAATCTAAGCCCTGTCTGTGAAACCAGGCCTATCTGTATTTATATTCAAAGGGTTAGTTCACCCAAAAATGAAAATTCTGTCATTAATTACTCACCCTCATGTTGTTCCACACCCGTAAGACCTTTGTTCATCTTCGAAACACAAATTAAGATATTTTTGATTAAATCCGATGGCTCAGTGAGGCCTGCATAGACCACAATGGTACTTCCTCTCTCAAGATCCATAAAGGTACTAAAAACATATTTAAATCAGTTAATGTGAGTACATTGGTTCTACCTTAATATTATAAAGCGACAAGAATATTTTTTGTGCGCCAAAAAAAAAGACTTTTTAACAATATCTAGTGATGGCCGATTTCAAAACACTGCTTCATGAAGCTTCAGTGCTTTACGAATCAAATCAGTGGTTCGGAGCGCCAAAGTCACGTGATTTCAGCAGTTTGGCGATTTGATACGCGATCCGATTCACTGATTTGACTCAAAAGATTCATAATGCTCAGAAGCAGTGTTTTGAAATCGGCCATCACTAGATATTGTTAAAAAGTCGTTATTTTGTTTTTTTTGGTGCACAAAAAATATCGTCGTCGCTTTATAATATTAAGGTAGAACCACTGAACTCACATGAACTGATTTAAATATGTTTTTAGTACCTTTATGGATCTTGAGAGAGGAAGTACCATTGCTGTCTATGCAGGCCTCGCTGAGCCATCAGATTTAATCAAAAATATCTTAATTTGTGTTCCGAAGATGAACGAAGGTCTTACGGGTGTGGAACAACATGAGGGTGAGCTAACCCTTTAAGTAACTAGATTATATATTTAACTAAAACTAAAAGAGAATTTATCTTCTGCGTTTTAGTTCTTTTAGGGACATTTATAGAGACAGACGTTGGAAAAAACAGTGTAATATAATAATTTGAAGGCTTTGTCATATCCTTGCAGTAGGGTTAAATGTTGTGGATTATTTTTTTAAAGTGCCCCTGTTACGCTTTTTCGAATATTACCTTTCATGCGGTGTGTAATATAACTGTTTGTGAATGTAAAAGGTCAGCAAAGTGCACAACAAATAAAGTTTATAGTCTCTTAATTGATTCTGAACTGGCGAAATGAGTCATAAGCAATTCCAGTCTCACCTCGTGTTACACACCTACATAACAATGTAACACATTTCCATAATGCCAGCCTCTGGTCTTCATTGGCTGCCTGTGAACAACGTCTACTTTAACCCGCCCTCAAACACTGTAGTTGTAGCTGAGGCCTGGAAGAGTTTGGTTCATGTTGTCAACATGTTGAGAAGACCCTGTTTTCTGCGCTGCCAAAGCAAATCCACTTTGCATGCGCTTCAAAAGGATGAGGACTCGGGCTGGAATTGATATGGAAAAAACAAAAGCCATAGTTACTGTGTATCAAGTGCTGAGGCAGCGTCCGAAGCGGAAATTCAGATATGGTAATGGGCGTTTCGTTTCTGACACACTCTGTAAGCGGTAGACCAATCACAACAGACTGGGACATATGACCATTCAGATATAGAGTAAGCTCGCGGAAAGGAGCTGTTTAGAGAAACTGAATGTTTGAACAAACCGTTTTCAGACTCTTTGAGAAATGAGGTGATGTGCAATGTATATTATGAGAAAAATGGTTTTTTTTGACCATTGATGCATGTAAATCTATTGTAGGAAAACAAAAGTAGGAACCTTTAAAATGGCATAATAGGGGCACTTTAAGCATAAACTTTTTTTTTTTTTTTTTTTTACATTTAAAGAAATTATTCTTTGTATGTATTTCTCAGGTGATCACCAGACAATCGGAGTAGACTGTGAACACCTGGCAGCACAGATTGAAGATTATATCCTTCTCATTACCAAAGATAGTTAGTAAAACAGTAATGTTGTGGAATATTTTTACAATTAAAAAAAAAATAAAATTGTTTTTTATTTGAATTTATTTTTGGAAACCATTTAAAAACCAAGTTAAAAAGAGCTTGAAAAATTTGTCCTTTCTGAATAAAAATATATTCTTTCAAAAACAAAATTGAAATGTACTGACCCCAAACTTTTGAACGGCAGTGTATAAAATGTTGGTGATTTCATATTTTGCTTGGTAAAATTTATTTTGAATACACAAAAACTCTGAAAAGAGAGAGATGAATTTTGCCTGCAAATTGTGTAGTTCCAACATCTACCAGCAGGGGTCGTGACCTCTTACCTCAAACAGTGCAATGTTTTGATAGCGCCACAGTGTTTACACTTTTCATTGAAATCCGCCAACAAATGGTTTATTTACAGAAGTCTCTGCTTAACTGCGAGAGGAGAAAATATTTGAAAAACTGCTTGCTTCTCCTTTAAAGGAGAACGTAAAATAATGACTGTGCTTCCTTGACTGGACTTCATGACACACATATCTACCAGGAGTTCAAATCCACTGACATGAAGTACAAGACCAGACTGAGGAGTCGCATTTCCAACCTCAAGGACCAGAAAAACCCAGACTTACGGCGGAACGTCTTGTGTGGCAACATCTCGCCAGACCGCATCGCCAGTATGACTGCAGAGGTACGTTTGGATTTGATTTTGGCTTGAGAAATGTTAGTCACCATGGAATTAAAATGAAAATTCTTATTTTTTTTATGGAATATTGCAATATTATAAACGATTTATCTATGCACATCATTGTTTTTTTTAAAAAAATTCACATGCCCTTGTAATCTTCAATCAAAATAACTTCCCCTCCCTCCTGCAGCGTCATCTCTTCTTTTCTCTGATGACGTGTATACTGGTGTGAGGGCGGGGCAACCTGTCACTCACATGAGATCCACCAATAGCAAACCACAACCATCCAATTAATTCCCATTTGACACAATTAAGTCCCGCCCTACATTCATTTGAGAAGCCATTTCACTCAAATATGTCACAATAGGGTAGAAAAGATTATCGCAAAACCATTTAAAGGGTTAGTTCACCAACTTCAGCCAAAAATGAATTTTCAGTCATTAATTACTAACCTTTATGTCGTTCCACACCCGTAAGACCTTCGTTCATCTTCGGAATGCAAATTAAGATATTTTTGATGAAATTCGGACCTTTTCTGGACCTTGAACATGTTAATTACGTTGCTTTCTATGGGGGATTATAAATCCTCTCGGATTTCATCCAAAATATCCTAATTTGTGTTCCAAAGATGAACGAAGGTCTTACGGATGTGGAACGACATGAGTACTTAATGACAAATTTCATTTTTGGGTGGACTAACCCTTTAAGGTCTAGTAAATTGCAGCTTCTCTGCAGGATGTGAAGTGTGTTTGTGTTAATTGCATGTTTGGCAGGAGATGGCAAGCGCAGAGCTGAAAGAGATCAGGAAAGCGCTGACCAAGGAGTCCATTCGAGAGCATCAGCTCTCCAAAGTGGGCGGCACGGAGACTGACATGTTCATCTGTGGAAAATGCAGGGGCAAGAACTGCACTTACACTCAGGTATGCCGTTACAATATCTCACCAGCGTTTAGGACTGTTTTATTACCAGAAGTGTTTATACTTGCCATCATTATAAAAACATCTATCAATCTGGGCGTGACTCAGCAGTAGGTTACACAAGTATTTGTACACTTAAGCCACACTTTAAAAAAGAAAATGAGGGGGGGATCAAGTTTCTGAAACACAAACAGCCCCACATTTCTGTGCTCAGAGCAAATTCGCACAAGTCTTTGATCCGTTTGCATGTCTGAAAGGAAGTTCGCAAATGGGCTAAAGCGGCATTGAAGCATGAAACAAGCAGGAATGTAATGCGCAATCTCTCCCTGCAGGTCCAGACACGCAGCGCAGATGAACCCATGACCACCTTCGTGCTGTGCAACGAGTGTGGAAACCGGTGGAAGGTAAGAATCTCCCTACACACCTGGCAGTGCAAAAGCCATTGGTTGACTTGAGTAAAAAAAAAACAAAAAAAAAAACTGTCAAATCTATTATGCCACTGATAAACACTGCCTTGTGTCTTCATGCTACAATGTCGCCACATGGTGGCAGTATTTACTCACTGTAGTCTAACCTCAAATACTTTGAATACTGTATATTTATTGTCCTCTGTTTTCTCTTTTCATAGTTTTGTTAAAGACTAAACTGGGCAGGATTCTTCATATGAAGAGATGACCTGAATTCATAGTGAAAGGAACTGTTTTTTTTCTTTTGAGAAAAAAATAATTTTTTTTTCTTTCTTTTTTTTTTTTTCTTTTTGATACATTCATTTTCATAGCTTTGTAATATATGAGTGTTGCTCTGTAGTTTTTTTTTTACTGGTGTAATATCATTGCCTTTCATGCACTGCCGATAACTTAGACTTAGTAAGTCAGCTGGCTTGTTCATTCTTGCTTTGCCTTTTGATATATTGCTTGTGCCTTTTTGCTCTGAGTGCCAAGTAATTGCTGAAAGAATTTGTACACATACTATTTTTTTGTTTGTTTGTTTGTTTGTTTGTTTTGAACGTGTGCTTTTCATATGTATATGCAGTTTATGCACTTCGCAGATGATTTATTTAACCAAATCTTGAAAGGTTGGTTGCTTTTCCAGAGTTTAGGAAGTCTTAAAGGATTACAGTTAATATTTGAGTCTTAATGTAGGCGATAGTTTGCTTCTTGTAGACAGCCAGACAAAGAGAAAAACAGAATGTGGAACATGATTGAAGGTTCATATGTATTATATGAATAATTGGACTGTTTTGTCTCAGTAAATTTGACTAGAAATATTTTGTGGTTTGAGTGTTGTTCTTGTTTTTTTACTTCGTCCCTCCAGACTCACCTGTATGATAAAATACATTAAAATTGCCATATTCAATAAAATAACATGTAACATAAAAATAACTAAATATATGTTAAAACTATTCTGAGAGTTCTAACCCTAACCCTAACCCACTGAAAATTTAGCTTTGCCAAAGTTTTTCATCAACATTACATATTATCAGTGTTGAAAACAGTTGTGCTGCCTAATATTTTTGTGGAAACCATACTTTATGAATTGAAAATTCAAAGAACTGTTGAAGCGTGTTTCCACCACTGAATAAAAAATAAAACTGGTAATTGCGACTTTTTACCTCACAATTCTGATTTTTTTTTTTTTTTCTTCTCGCAATTGCGTGATATAAAACTCACACTTGCAAGTTATAAAGTCAGAATTGCATGATATAAACTCAGTCAAAAGTCAGTCTTTTTTCCCCTCAGAATTGGACTTTATATCTCGCAATTCTGACTTTATAACTCGCAATTCTGAGAAAAAAGTTAGAATTGCAAGATGTACACTTACAATTGTGGAAAAAAAAAAAGTCAGAATTATGAGATCAAGGCCTGGTTTCACAAACAGGGCTTAGATTAAGGCAGGATTAGGCCTTAGTTCAATTAGGATATTTAAGTAGCTTTTATAAACATGCCTTAAAAAAACATTACTGTTGTGCATCTTGGGACAAAACAATGGCATTGACATATTTTAAGATATGTCAGTGCAAGTTACTTCCCAGTAAAACAGCTCAAACATGCATTTTAGTCTAGGACTAAGCTTAAGCCTCATCTGCGAAACCGGCGGAAAATGACACAATTATCTTTTAAATTGACAAGCTTCCATAAACAACAGCATTTATTTGAAATGGATTTTTTTGTAGCATTATAAATGTATTTACTGTCAATTTTGATCAGAAAATCAATTTTGATTTAATGCATCTTTGCTGAATAAAAGTATTAATTTCTTTTGATTGCTCCTGTCTGCCTCGCTGCTCAGAGTGGTTTGCATCTGTAGCTCCGTATAGCTTTGTTTTGAATCTCTTACTATCATTTCTTGTTTATATTATCATTACCATATATCTAATATTTCCTATCACGTTAATCTGACGTCACTAGCTTTTAATCTAAATCGCTATCACAACGCATTAGCATTTCGCTAGCTTGTTAACTTGTCATCAGTCTCTCGCGTGCTCCTTTTCTACACGTTCATCAAACAGCTGTGGTAAGTCGGATCAGTCTACAAACACGGTGAGTCATGTCATCCTCTCCTTCTATTGTTACTTCTATTGCTCTGCCTGTCACATGCTTAGCATAGTTCTCTCTGTCAGCGACGAGGGATTCACGTCATAAATGTAGGGAGAAAATCTCAGAATTAGAGACACGCATCCAAACTTTAATCGAGGATAGTAAGAATATAAGGGCTTTAGATACTGTTTTGGATTATTAGAATAGATTATTATTCACGTCGGCACTAATGATGTTTGACTTCGCCAGTCGGAGATCACTGAAATTAACATTAAAGAGGTGTGTGAACTCGCAAGTACAATGTCAGACACTGTAATTTGCTCTGGCCCTCTTCCTGTTCGTCGGAGTGATGAGATACTTAGCAGACTATCATCACTCAATGGCTGGCTGTCTAAGTGGTGTCCGCAGAATAATATAGGGTTCATAGACAATTGGAAAAGTTTTTGGGGCAGACCTGACCTGTTGAAAAGAGATGGTATTCATCCCTCCTGGGATGGTGCTGCTCTTCTCTCTAGTAATATGGCACATAGTCTTAGAGCTGAAACATGACAAACTGGGGCCCAGGTCAGGAAGCAGACAGACTGGCTAAACCGACCATCTGCTAGCTGTCTCACGTCACAGAAGTCAGATAAATCCCAACACATAGAGACTCTTTCACCTAGATATCATCACATAGAGACTGTGTCTGTACCCTGAATTAGTAAATACAAAAAACTCCCAAACCCATTTAAGGGTAAAAATTTAATTGATGTTCAACAAATAAAAAAACAAATATAATAAAGCTTGGGTTGCTGAATATTAGATCCCTTTCTTCAAAAGCACTTATTATAAATGATATTATCACAGACAATAATCTAGATTTGCTGTGTTTGACAGAAACCTGGTTAAAACCAGACGATTACATTACTTTAAATAAGTCTAATCCTCAAGGTTACTATTATCGACACGAACCGCATCAGAAAGGCAAAGGGGGAGGTGTTGCTGTAATTTATAGTAATATCTTTAGTATTACTCAAAAGTCTTTCAATTATAATTCCTTCGAAGTAATGGTGCTTTATGTAACATTATGTAATGTAAGTGACAAATCCCATTTGAAATTTGTGCTGTCTACTGTATACAGGCCACCAGGGCACCATACAGACTTTATCAAAGAATTTGGTGATTTTTCTATCGGAGTTAGTACTGGCTGCGGATAAAGTCCTAATTGTTGGTGATTTTAATATCCATATAGATAATGAAAAAGACGCATTGGGATTGGCATTTACAGACATTCTAAACTCTATTGGAGTTAGACAACACGTGTCAGGACCCACTCATTGTCGTAATCATACTTTAGATCTAATATTGTCACATGGAATCGATATTGATGCTGTTGAAATTCTGCAGCAGAACGATGACATCCCAGATCATTATCTAGTCTCGTGTATACTACATTTAGTCAAGGCGGCTAAACTGCCTCCATGCCATAAATATGGTAGAACCATCACTTCTACCACTAAAGATCGCTTTATAAATAATCTTCCTGATCAGTTTCATCGCCTTAGCATACCAGCTTAGAAGAACTCAATGTTGCAACAGAAACTACTGACTCTCTCTTTTCCAGCACATTAGACTCAGTTGCTCCTTTGCGCTTAAAAAAGATTAAGGAAATTAGTCCAACGCCGTGGTACAACGAGCACACTCGGGCCCTTAAGAGAGCAGCCAGAAAAATGGAGCGCAGCTGGAAGAAAACAAAACTAGAGGTTTTTCGCATTTTGTGGAGAGAGAGAATGATTGAGTACAGAAAGGCCTTAAAAACTGCTAGATTTGCTTATTTTTCAAATCTTTTAGAAGAAGATAAACACAACCCTAGGTATTTATTTGATACAGTAGCTAAATTAACGAGAAATAAAGCTTTGACTTCTGATGTTTCCAAACAGCACAGCAGTAATGACTTTATGAACTTCTTTACTTGCAAGATTGACAGTATCAGAGAGAAAATTATAACCATGCAACTGTCTACTACAGTATCGCGTCAGACAGTGCATTGTAGTATCCCTGAGGAAAAATTAAATTCATTCGCTGCTATAGGTGAGGAAGAATTGTCTAAACTTGTTAAATCATCAAAATCAACAACATGTATGTTAGACCCTATACCGACTAAGCTATTGAAAGAGATGCTTCCAGAGGTCATAGATCCTCTTCTTAATATTGTTAATTCATCTTTATCACTAGGATATGTACCAAAAACTTTTAAGCTGGCTATTATTAAACCTCTTATTAAAAAAACACAACTTGATCCTAGAGAATTAGTCAATTACAGGCCGATCTTGAATCTACCTTTTCTGTCAAAAATACTAGAAAAGGCAGTATCATCGCAACTATGTTCCTTTTTAGAAAGAAATGGTATCTGTGAGGATTTCCAGTCAGGATTTAGACCGTACCATAGTACTGAGACTGCTCTCAGAGTTACAAATGATTTGCTCTTATCATCAGATCGTGGTTGTATCTCTCTATTAGTGTTACTGGATCTTAGTGCTGCATTTGACACTATCGATCACAACATTATTTTAAATAGACTCGAAAATTATGTTGGCATTAGTGGAATTGCATTGGCATGGTTCAAATCATACTTATCTGACTGTTATCAGTTTGCAGTAGTAAACGAAGAGATGTCATATCAATCACAAGTTCAGTATGGAGTACCACAAGGCTCAGTACTAGGATATAATAACTTAGAATACTGTCTAAGACTTGATGGCTGCTCTGTTAAGTCTTCGCCGTCAGTTAGGAAACCAGGTGTGCTCTTTGATACCAGTCTTTCATTTGAAAGCCACATTTCTAGCATTTGTAAAACCGCATTCTTCCATCTTAAAAATATTTCTAAACTACGACATATGCTCTCAATGACAAAGGCAGAACACTTAGTTCATGCGTTCATGACCTCAAGGCTAGATTACTGTAACGCTCTACTGAGTGGTTGCCCTGCTCGTCTGATAAACAAACTACAGCTCGTACAAAATGCAGCACCTAGAGTTCTTACTAGAACCAGGAAGTATGACCATATTAGCCCGGTTCTGTCAACACTGCATTGGCTCCCTGTTAAACATCGTATAGATTTTAAAATCTTGCTAATTACTTACAAAGCACTAAATGGTCTAGCTCCCCAGTACCTGAGCGAGCTCTTAACGCATTATAGTCCTTCATGTCTATTGCGATCTCAGAATTCAGGCCAGTTGATAATACCTAGAATATCAAAATCAACCGCAGGTGGTAGATCCTTCTCCTCTTTGGCACCTAAACTCTGGAACAATCTTCCTAGCATTGTTCGGGAAGCAGACACACTCTGTCAGTTTAAATCTAGACTAAAAACGCATCTCTTTACCCTGGCATACACATAACACATTATCAATTGATATTTTCAAATCCGTTAAAGGATTGTTAGGCTGCATAAATTAGGTCAGCCAGAACCGGGAACACTTCCTATAATACCAGATGTACTCGTTACATCAGAAGAAGAATGGCATCTACGCTAATATTAGTCTCTCTGTTTATCCCGAGGTTTACCGTAGTCAGCCAGATCCGGGCCGTATCCAGGTGAGATCGAGGACGTGCGCCTAGACACGACGACAATGCAGCTCTGAAGTGTCAGCAGAGATTGTGTCAACTAGATCATCCCCTGTGAAGGCCTCACCGACACGACAGCCAGTGGCACAGATCCTCAACAAACCGTCCCATACCGGCGTGATGAATACGATCCTCAACTGGATGGAACTGGAATAAATACTTTAACTATTGCAATCCCAGTCGGACTTATGAAAGCTGCCTGAATCATAATCATGCACTGTTCGCTGTTGGCCAGAGGAGAACTGGCCCCCCGACTGAGCCTGGTTTCTCCCAAGGTTTTTTTTTCTCCATTTTAACACCTGTTTGCCACCTGATGTCACCTGTTGGAGTTTGGCTTCCTTGCTGCCATCGCCTTTGGCTTGCTTAGTTGGGGACACTTGACATTTGATATTCAACAGTGTTTTGATCTGCCTGCATCGACACCATTGTATGCAAACTGAACTGAGCTGGATGATGACAACTGTTTACTCCAGTGCTGATATAGATAAATTAACTAAATTAATAACTATTGATTCTTACAATGGAATGAATCAATACTGAATTTACTTAAGCTGGACAATGACACCATTTTCTTTAAGAGCTGCTGTGCAGCTAAAAATTATATACTAATAATTATCAGTGTAAAGCTGCTTTGACACAATCTGCATTGTAAAAAGCGCTATATAAATAAAGGTGACTTGACTTGACTTTCAATAAATAAATAAAACTTGTACTGACCCAAATCTTTTGAACAGTAGGGATGTCAACTGTATTTAAATATGGTGCTTTAAGACACATCACAACAAGGGGGAGGGGGGGAATCAAAGTCACATTTGAAAAACATGAAGGTGAGTAAATGAATTTTAGGTAATCTATATTTAGTTGTCTGACTGCTGCTTCTTTTTTGTGCTTCAGATGTTTTCCACTAGAGGGAGCAGTCAGCCAATACTCAGAACAAACACTGAACAACTGTATTCCACTGACATCATATGTGTGAACTTTGAATCAAGATAAGATGAGGCTGATGTTTTAATCCAGTGTTTGATGCTTTTGATCCTGAGGACTTGTACATAAAGCTGGTCCTATATTTTGGAAACCTCCTAGCAGTGTCCTCATATCTTAATCAAATCTGAGAATAGAACTGACCCTTTGTGACTTGCATAAGACACAGCTGGTGAAATATGTCTGGCCTTTGCCCGAGCAGTAATTTGCTAGGAGCTGTCACAACATTTATTAATTATATTGACCAAAAATAAATGCTGTCAGATCTGGTTTTGAAATGAAGGGATCATAGAAGGTGCTCCTAAATAACCACATATTTGGGTTTAGTACCTGCCAGATCAGGCAACAGAGAACTTTGAACCTGTGATGGGTTGGAGAGAATACAGTGGGACTCTCCCAAGCAACTGTCTCCATTGAGTCTCCACAGAGGCGTTTGAGGGACAAAATAGCCCCCAGTCATGGGGGGATTAAAGGGTCACTAAGCAAGCATTTTGATCTGCTGATTTAAAATGAATGGCTGGGTTATTTAAAATGCTCAGTGTTTGGAGGAAGTTTCCAGGCCTTTCAAGGGAGTAAACCATGGATGTACTGTAGGACCCTCAGGTGAAGAAAGAGGCTTGTAACATGTAGACTACATGAAAAATTAGTTTGAAAAACTGATCTCAGTCTCTGTATCTAAATATAAACACATTTGTTAAAGAGACAACAGTATAAATAATGGGAATGAGTAACATTTGCAATGTTTAATAGAGTCGCAATGACTCTATTTATAAAAAAAATGAAAATCAAACCATTTACAAATGTTACAAAATTTTAAAGATCAAAGTGCCTGACAAATAAAGTTATTAACTGCGTCCGAAATCAAATGCTTCTCTACTATATAGTACGTGAAAAACAGTATGCGAACAGAGTAGTATGTCCGAATTTATAGTATTTGAAAAACAGCAGGCGAAAAGTACCCGGATGACTTACTACTTCCGGCGAGATTCTGAAGTGCGCATACGATGGACACTTTACTATCCCATGAGGCCATGGGAGAGGATTTGTGAATGGAGTTGAAGGGACGTAACTGACGCCGGTAGGTCATGTGACAGTAACAACATAGCTGATATAGTAGTCCGAATTCATTCATACTACACGCATTCCTACTATATAGAACGTACTTTTTTAATGGTCGTGAAGTAAATTTAAATTCAAATGTAGTACCTACTCAACACGCGATTTCGGACGCAGTTATTGTCTCCTAAAAGAAAGACTCGATTCTGAATTGCTGAAATGAGTCATCAGCAATTCCAGTTTCACTTCCTGTTACACACCTACGTAACAATGTAACAAATTTGCATAATGCCAGCCTATGGTTTTCATTGGCTGCCCACGAACATCTACTTTGACCCGCCCTCAAACAGTATTGTTGCTGAGGCCTGGAAAAGGTTCGTTTGTGCTGTCGACATGTCGAGAAGACCCTGTTTTCAGCCCTGCGAATCCACTTTGCATGCACTCCCAAAGGATGAGGACTCACTCTGGAATTGATACGGAAAAATCAACGCCACTGTTACCATTCGCATCACTGTATCAAGAGCTGAGGAAGCCTCCGGAGATGAAATTCAGATATGGTAATATGTGACCAATCAGAGCAGAGTAAGTTGGCGGTAAGGAGGTTTTAGAAAGACTCTGAGAAATGAGGTGATGTAAAGGAATGGAAAGAAGGGGTTTCAGACACAGCGAGAAAAGAGGCGATGCTTCAATGTATATTATGAGAAAATTAAAGTGTTTTTTGACCTTGGATGTACAACCTTATTGTAGGAGACCTCCAAAACAAAACCTTTAAAATAGCATAATATGGGAACTTATAAAAAAAAAATGAAAAACACATGGATGAATCATTTACAATAATATAAATATTATGCACTTACAAAATATATTTTAAATTTTAATTTCGTGACAACTTTACACAGAGAGTAAGTTTCTCATTTATTGGTCTATTAAGGGTCTGTTACCGTCTTTTATCATGTAACTTTTCTTTTTTAATGAGAGTGTTTCCTGAAGAGTTAATCATCTCTATCCAGATGACGGGTCACTCTCTTTATCACCACCATCTTTACCACCAGATTCTTGTTGGAATGGCAGCATCAACTGAGCCTCATGTTCAACTCCAGGAATGTTTGTGGAACTTGAAGGGGGAGGGAAAAATGTCTCTGTATTGGTATTTCCGTCTTGCATTTTTAGCCATTTGTTTTTTCCTTCTTCATCCATTCAAACTTTATGCAATGCAGATGTTTGAACAGTGCTGATACGTGCATTAAGCTTTTGTACATTGATCGCTGTTTCACTCAGCGGTCACCTACATGGCAGAAGCAGAGTGTGTAGAGCCGCCTGACTGCTGTCCGTGTTTGTTTTGGCAATATGACAATATTTCCATACATATTCTCGGCAAAGGCAACAAGAATGATAAAGTCAGAGAAAACCCCTGAGCGTTTAAAGATACATTTGGCATTTCACACTGGTTTAGATGTGGGGTCACAGTTAGTCCAGAGTTGAAAGGATCAAATCAACACAATAATGAGACATGTATAACTAACTGATATTAAGGCGCCAACGTGAGGAAAGACAATTGACATTTTCATCGTCTAGAGCTCTTAAAAAATCCACAAACGCTCTTAGCATCCCAGTCAACTTCCTTAAAGTTAAACCAGATGTACAGAAGGGGGTCAAGTTAAGTATAAATGCTATTTAGAGGGATACAATAGATCATATTACTTTCCTATGGGCTTTTCACATTTAAAATTAAGCCCATGTGATTCTGCACCCTGGGTTAATGTTATTCTATTCCATATTTCACACTATTCGTATACTTGACTGGGATAGTGATTATAGGTAGAATTTGTAAATTGTGGGTTAAAGGGTTAGTTCACCCAAAAATAAAAATTCTGTCATTAATTACTCACCCTCATGTCGTTTCACACCTGTAAGACCTTCGTTCATCTTCAGAACACAAATTAAGATATTTTTGATGAAATCTAATGTTTTTTTTTTTTTTTTATCCTCAATAGAAAGCAACGAAATTATGACATTCATTGTCCAGAAAAGTAATAAAAAGATAGTCAACATGACTATAGTGGTTCAACCTTAATGTTATGAAGCGACGAGAATAACAAAACAAAAATAACGACTTTATTCAACAAATTCGTCTCTCCCCTGTCATTCGCCTACGCTATTTTCGTTGCAGTGCTTCCAGGTTCTACGTCAAAATGGCAGCTCAGTATTGGCCGACGCCTCTTCACGTAAGCAGCATGATGCATGAGTGTGATGCTGACGCAGGAGCCGGCCAATAATGAGTCGGCGTTCAGACGTAAACATGAAAGGGTTGAAATGCTTTCACTGCGTCAACTGTGTACAAGTCTGACAGGGGAGAGACGAATTTGTTGAATAAAATCATTATTTTTGTTTTGTTTTTGCACACAAAAAATATTTTCTTCGCTTCATAACATTAAAGGGTTAGCTCACTCAAAAATGAAAATTCTGTCATTAATTACTCACCCTCATGTCGTTCCAAACTTGTAAGACCTTCGTTCATCTACAGAACACAAATTAAGATATTTTTGATGAAATCCGATGGCTCAGTGAGGCCTGCATTGACAGCAAGATAATTAACACTTTCAATGCCCAGAAATCTACTAAAGACATATTTAAAACATGGATTTGCAATGGATGCTTTGTCGCGTGGTAGATGCCTCTTTTTGGAAGGCGTGTTTTAAAGAAACCAAAACACAGAGCGTTCAGACAAAGGGTGAAATCGGGTGCTGCTGAATTGTACTGTTTTTTAGTTCAGCTAACTAAATGTCTTTCAGAAAAAAACTTAACAGTAGACAAAAACTCCATAAAACAGTTTTGAAAGTTGAGTTGTGACAATTACGTGATCTAGTGCTTGCCATTGTAAAGACTGTAAGTCTATTCCTCACAGCATGGATTTCATCCGTGTTAAATTCAATATGGCATATACCCTAACTAAGGTCTATACTTTGGATTTTAAAGTTGGCATGAAACTGAAGTTGCGATAGTCTTTTCTTCCCTATTGTGACATATATCCAATTGAAATAGCTTCTTGAACAAGAAGAAATGTAGGATGGGACTTGATTTTGTCCATCGGAAATTGATTGAATCATTGTGTTTTGCTATTGCTGTGATGTCATGTGAGTGACAGGTTGTCCTGCCCTCACGCCGAAAAACGTTATCAGAGAAAAGATAAGGGGAGTAGAAGTTATTTTGATTTAAGTTTACGAGGGCACATAGATTTTAAAAAAAATATGATGTGCACAGATAAATAATTTATAATAAACACAGCAATAAAAAATTTTTGATTGACTATTTTTTATAGTGACTAAGCAGTTAAGGGTTGAGTACAGTGTGAAAAGCCCTTCTGGAAGCCGCAGTAAAATTAAATCTCTTGGCAAGCTGTAAATGAATAATAACACAAACATCTTTATTATTATCATTATAGTCATATCTTCTCTTTAAAAAACATTCAAAAAAATCTGCAACCAAGTCAGAGGTTATGGAATATTACAGACGGGTTCTGGATTAAATCATCTCCATCAATGAGCTGGCCTGGGTTAAAAGGGACCTCAAGTTGGCCCCAACCACAACCTGAAGAGGGCGTCCTGCTATGGCACCCAAGGGTGAGGGGAGGTTACACAGTAATGGTCAGACTTTGGGGAAAAAGAAAAAAAAAAAAAAAATTGGTCCAGAAATCCATAAACATACTCTTTAAAACATAACTTGATTTATTTTAATACAAAATATAATGCTAATGTCAATAAATAAGTGTCCATAGAAGTCCATGAGTCAGGGACCGATCTCACTGCTGTATGTCATGGCACTGCAAATCTCAGAGAAAATCTCACAGAGTGACCGGAGAGAACATAAGAAAGAGTGAGGGAAGGCCAATGAGATGGCGAGACCTTGAGGCTAGCATGTGAGGTGACAACAAAACCAAAACATATTGAAACAAAGACCGACGTGACCATTTGATGATGGCATAATGCAGATGATGGAAACATATCACTTACTGACAGACTCACTCCTCTGCGCAAATGTCCTTTGTTTGAGACTGTTAGAAGGCTAGATTCATTTTGGCACCTTAAAGAAATGTATGTAAACATTAGCAGCTCTAGGTCACAGTCCCTGTCTCAAATACAAGTTTGTCTGTTCTGTGCAGCTGTTGAAAGAGGACAGTTGCTAGTGAGCGATACAACAAATTCAAACACTCTTATGATTAACAAAGCATGTGTTGCGATGCATTCATTTTGTGTTCTTTCTATATGCATGATATGAGGTACCATATTGGTTATTGGCCGATATTAGAGAATTTATATTTGACAGCTGACGGAAGCCATTGACTTCCATAGTATTTTTTTGCTACTATGGAAATCAATGGCTACCATCAACTGTCTGGTTACCAACATTCTTCTTTTGTGTTCAATGCTGGTTTGGAACAACTTGAGGCTGCGTAAGTGATGACAAAATTTTCATTATTGGGTGAACTATCCCTTTAAATGTGATATTTGTCAGTCATAAATCAAACAGGTAAGACTTCTCTAATAGTACTTATAAACTCAATGCTTTAAATACACAATAACCAGGTTTACAGATCAATAAATCCAGTTTGTTTCAATCTGATACATTTGAATGAACCATGTTCATATTTTTTTAATGGAATAAATGTAATTGTTTTTCACAATTAACAGATTATGCAGATTCTAAGCCATTTGAATAAATGCATTTTGAAAATGTTATTATTTAAATAAAATCAAATAGATGCAATAAATTATGAAATGAGTTTTTGAGTGCAGAAATTTTTCCTGTTTCATTTATGTATAACTAACAAATATGTATCACATTAAATTTTTTTATTAAAACTGTGTAATCCAAATAGATACATTTTTTTTAGAAGCAATTCAATTACATAAATCTTAAATTTATGCCTATTTGTCTGTAGATTAATCTTTAAAAATACTAATAATTTAATATCACTGATTAATGGAATCTTTCAAAATATACATAAATGAATATCCATTTTTCATACTCTACATTATAATGTTGTGATGCCTAAATTCAATTGTAGCATTTAACCAATTAATTTTAGTGTTTAAATAAATTTAAAAAATAAAACACTAGACAAAATAGTATAGAATTTTAATATCAGCCGTCATATGAAAATCATCAGCTTATCGGTTTTGGGAACGTTTAAATCTGTTGAATCGCATTGGTTACAAAATGTTCACACTGACAGTGATTTGCAAAGCAATCTGAAGTAACGTTCAATGTGATTTAGCAATTTGAGTTGATATGAGTGACAGTTTAACATTATGCAAATGAACAGTGACAACCAATAGGAGTGAACAGTGGTGCTCATTTGATCAGCTGATACAGTACATTACAGTGACCTCTAAATCGCTTTCAGTGTGAACGCAAAGTGCAAGTGATGTGAAATGTTAAGAGGTCCACCAGCAAGCTTCCCTCATTGACTGTGTCTTTAAAGAGCTTTGAGTAACTGTGCATATCCCTGTGTAATTGAGTGTTTGCTGTCAAAGGCCGCAATGACATTGACATCTCTCTCCTATTGTCTTAAGAAAGTTCACTTAAATTTTAACACACACACATGCACACACACACACACTCACTCTTATCTGGCTTAAGTTAGACTGGTCACATCATGTCGGACAATAAGAGCAATACTAAATATATGTTCATGTACATATATAACCATATACACACATATTTTACACACATATTCCAAAATGTACATCTTCATGCACAACTGATGGGGGAAAAAAATAAAGGCATCAAATATTTTTTTTTTTTTGTTTGTTTTGTTTTGTTTTTTGGTACTACAGTACATGAAGTTCCTCTAAATTGACACATGACTCTTGAAATCTCACCATTAGAGTCCTTAATTCAATATACATTTATTTGCTATACGTATATATTTACAAAGAACCAAATCCTGAAAGTACTAGGAAGTACCAGGCGGATGTGGATGATTTACCTCATTTCAATGTGAAATGAAAGATCTGATATTAAGACTTCTTTGCTCAAACCAAAAGAACTGCTTAAGGAAGGAGAATGTTTAGGGGAAATATGAACACCAGATTTCCAGATCAGTGATATAAAAAGATTAACTCTATAACAAAACTCTATTATTGTGGACCCACTCACACAGTACTGGTTGGCTTCAGATTCACATTATGAAATATTTAGTGATCCATAAATATGGAGTGGTATCACAGCTCACAGTGTTAACATCAATCAAACCGGTTACTCTCCGATATTCCTACTATTTTCTTAATATCAAGTGGGTTCAGAGGCTGTTGAAGGCATCTGTAAAGGAAATGAGTTTTAGCACGAGTGCAGACGTAACACTGTGAATAAATGAAGTGTACTGGACCAGTGAAATCAAAGTGTGCTCAAGAGGACTTTAAAATGGATTTTACAGCAGCTAATGGCTTCTTTTTTAAAAGGTTCCTGTACAATACTATAAAATACTTTTTCTTATTCTGACAAACAATCTTGACAAATAAGAGATATTCTCCTTACGTACACTGTGTGAAAAACAGACAGAAAACACTGTGATGACGTGATAAGGCAAAAAGCAAGATGTTAAAATGATTTTCTATGGTAACGCTTAAATTCAAATGTGTCGTTATTCGCTATTATTGCTGCAACTTTTAGTACAACAACATAAATTGGGGATTAAATTACTACATTTAATTTTGCCATAATTTTAGGCAATTTTAGAAAGTTGTTTCAGAGGCTTTTAGAAGTTTTTACATTTAAAAAGACTGACGTGCACTAATCAAAGTAGTTAAATAAAGTTATTTTTGATTTTATGTTGACTAAGAGCATTTGCTTTTGCCTTTCTGACTGAAGAAAAGGCAGGGACATTGAGAAACAGCTCGCAGAACTGAAGCAAAACGGCTTGCAGAACTGCAGTACCTGAAACTGCCTACAGGAGGCGCCAGAGAAACTTGTGATTTTCACACCATACAACCTCAGAAACATTCATGCGCTCAAACACAGCGAGGACAGAGAGAGAGAGAGAGAGATACAGCGCAATTGAGCACTCAGGACTAACAGTTTGCTCGGTATGTCGCATATGTTCCAGATTTTCTTTAATTTTTGTACAAGAAAAACAAATCAGGTCACAGTTTAACAAAATAAAAAATAAATAACATTACAAAACTAATTTTTAAAATGTGAGTGACCAGTCTAATTAAGACCATGGCATTCTCTCAACTCTCTCATGTTTGTTTTATTTAATATCTCTAAAATTGTTGGTCCTTCTCTCTCTCCTATGTTGTTGATATCTGTTGTTTGGAATCAACAGGCCCAAACGAAATCTGTATACACAGAAATCTAAAACATAACATTTACAAAATACTATGCACCCCAATTTTATGTGGTTGATAAAGCTTTCAGCTACCAGTATGAGTTCATTACACTTTTTTTTATTTTTTTTTTTATTACCATATTTAAATTCATTCCGCAGATTTTCCCTTAAAATCAGTGCAGAAAATCCGGAAAGGTCTGCAGATTCCGCCTGGGCCTGAGAATTGATTTGCATTCAAAATAGTGTGTGGATATTTTTGTACCTATTTGTTTAGCACCTGGAAAAAGTGCTGTCCCTATCTTTTACAATGCCACCAATCATCTCGCCTCAAAGAGCCAATCAGAGCACAGACAGTGGACAGGTCGGGGTGAGGAGAGAGGATCAGACTGGTCAGGCCACTCCAGTGTATGTTATTGCAGAGGCCCTCTCAGCTCTCATCAACTAGAGACGTCAGAAAATACAAGTAGCGAAGCATGTTTGCGTGAAAAAAATGGCTGTGAAAATCAGTAGTTGATGCTGGAACGAGGGCAAAAAAAAGGATTGGACAAATGAAAACTGCATTTTCAACCCTGTGTCTTCCAGTTTCAGTCTGTGCAGGTTCAGAAGAAATGAGGGATTCCCTCAAAAATGAGAGAGGAACATAGACTAAGCAAAAACAAAACCGATAATCCAATCGTGACGACACAAAAAAGGAGTACTTTCTCCTCGAGTGGTTGTGCAATGAGTGAGATGGAGAGAAATGGGGAGAAATCGGATGGAGAGAATGAGAGAAAGAGGAGGGGGTCCGGGTTCTATGACTCAGACGAGGAGCGCGACCCCCCCTGCACCAGTGATCTGTAGACGGAGGAGTTGAGGAATCGTGGGTAGGAGTCTCTGTGCATGAGGGTGTAGATCTGCAGCTGTGCATCCTCAAATATGTGAGGGGTGGGATCCTGCATCCTCCTGTTGATCACTTCCCTGACGCGAGAGTCCAGACTCACCTTCAAGACAGAAAGAGAGCATTGTGAATGTTGAGCAACATAGTAAGGATAATATTAAAATAAATTGCTTTAAAAAAAAATAATAATAAAAAAATAATTTCATAGTCGTTTATACGCTAATAGAGTTTTTAAGCCTTTTTAAGCCTGGGTTAAACAATGTTTCAGACTTTTAACCCCTATTATGTTATGAAGGTCTTTCAAATTCCATATGCAAGAATCAGATCAACCAATCTGAAACCAAACTACGCTTACCTCATTAAATATTAATGCACTTTGTACAGTCGAAAAAACATTTACATTTACATGTTTAGTTTCAGCATCTGAGGAAAACATAAAAGATGTTGAACAGTGACATCAAACACTTCTCTTATCATCCTTTTTTGACCAATGAATTCTGATATATTTTCCTGTCATTCATGATCACTGCATAAGTATTTGTACAATCATTTTATAGAGATATAAGTTTTGTTGTACTTGTCTCATTAACTTCATAAATATGCAAATAAGAACATTAACCAAGATAACCCATACTGGAAAAAAATAACCTATAGAAAACGCCTTGGTTACGAATGTAACCTCGGTTCCCTGAAGAGGGAAAGAGATGCTGCGTCACAAGTTTACGACACTATGGGAATGCCTCTGCATGATTGCGTCTTGAAGCATGTGAAAAATCAGTCTAATGGTGTGACGGCACCCCCGAACCAAACAATGTCAGCTTCTGATAGGCTGAAGCAAGTCGGTCACAGGCACGCCGGAAGTATGGCAGGGCGAAGCAGCGTCTCATTCCCCCTTCAGGGAACCGAGGTTACAGCTGTAACCGAGGCGTTCCCTTTCAAGGGAACTCGCGCTGCATCTTAAGTTTACGACACTATTGGAATGTTAATACCCACTATGCATTGCTGATCCTGCTTGGAGCACAACTAGGACTGCAGCACCTGGGACCCTGGAGTGGAGCCCAGGTCAAGGTCATAAAATCTGACAAAAGTGTGCGGAGAGGACCAGCCCGCCACAGCACAAACGTCATGAAGAGAAGACCCGAAAGCAAGGCTTTAGAAGCCGCCGTACTCCTGGTAGAATGGGCCCGAACAGCCAAAGGAGAAGGCTGACTGGCCGATTCATAAGCAAGAGAGATAGCCTCGACTACCCACTTGCTCATTCTCTGCTTAGATGCTGGGTACCCCTTCCTGGGTGACCCAAAGCACAAAAAGTCGAACGTAAGCATCAAGCGCCCTAACATGGCAAAGCAGGTTTAATTTCTCCTTGTCTGATGTCTGAACGGGCGGAGGACAAATGCCTGCAACACTATAGATCTGGCCACATTAGTGGGGGACCTTAGGAACATACCCCGCCCTAGGGTGAAGAAAAGCCTTCACCATGCCAGGTGCAAACTCCAAACACGAAGGGGAAACCGAAAGGGCTTGTAAATCCCCCAATTCTCTTGAAAGATGTAATGGCCAACAGAAAAAAAGCCTTCAAGGTCAGAAACTTTTCTGAAACCTCCTAGGCTCAAAGGAAGCAGCTGAAAGGCCCTCCAGTACTAAGGCCAAATCCCATGCCAGAACCCTTGTGTGAGCTGCAGGCCTGAGCTTCAAAGTGCCATAGAGGAAATTAGATACTAATGGGTCCCTCACCAAAGATAAACCACCCAAAGGAGTGTGGTAAGCAGCTATGGCCACCACATACACCTTTAGCGTAGAAGGGGATAACCCTGCAGAGAAACGGTCTTGCAGAAACTCCAGTACTGTACCAACTGGGCAGTTAACTGGGTCTAAATGACGACTCTCGCACCAAGAAGTGAACAATCTCCATTTAAAAGCATAAAGTTTCCCCATGGAGGGAGCTCTGGAGTGAAGAATGGTCTCAACAACCTTAGTTGAGAGACCAGCCTCTATGAGCTTCCATAACTCTAGGTGGGGGTGAAATATTGAGCCCCCCGCCTGAGATAGAAGGTCCCTCCTGATCGGAATCTCTCAAAGGGAGCCGTCGAAAAATCAGGTCCAAGAACCACATTTGAGTTGGCAAAAGATGGGGCACCCTCCCGGTGAACTATCTCCAGAAGCAGAGCGATCGGGGGGAAATCGTACAGACGTAGCCTTGGCCATGCACTAGAGAGAACCACAGTTGACAGTGTGTCATTTCCTGAGACACAAAATTATCCATTTCCACTTGGCCGTACCTCTTCCATATGAGACCCACCACCTCAGGGTGAAGTCTCCTCTCCCCGGGCCTCAGCCCCTGTCTCGACAGGGAGTCCACCCCCTGATCTAGGTGTCCAGGGATATAAGCTGCCCTCAGAGACAGTAACTTCCCCTGGGCCCACAGGAGGATCTGGTGCGGCAGTTTGTAAAGCAGGAGCGATTGCAGGCCCCCCTGATGATTTAGGTAAGTGACCACCGATGTATTGGTGGACTGGACAAGAACACGATGGCCCCTTAGATCTGCAAGAAAAAATTTCAATGCCAGAAAAACAGCCATCATCTCCAGGCAATTTATATGCCATGATAGATGATGGCACTTCCACAGACCCTGAGTCAAGTGGCCCTCCAGGACCGCTCCCCAACCCGTGAGAGAAGCATCCATCATAAGCATCACGCGACAACAAGGAGCTCCCAACACTGGGCCTTGGGACAAGAACCAGGGTTTCTTCCACATCGTCAGAGTACAAAGACATCTGCTTGTAACTTGTGACCATGTGACCATGCGGAACGGATTGCCCTTGGGGAAAACCCCCTGGTCTTGAGCCACCACTGCAGGGGTCTCATGTACAACAGGCCAAAAGGTATTACGTTGGCTGCTGCTGCCATCAGACCCAACAGCCTCAGATCTGATTTGAGTCACGATTTGCTTTAAAGTTAACATTCTGAACTTTAGCCTATTGACCACATGATTTAGACGGATCTAAAATTGGACGCAACCTCCCATCCTTTGGAAGGATGAAATACCGGCTGTAATAACCAGACTCTCTCATTGGTGGAGGAACATGTTCTATGGCCCCCTTGACCAAGAGAGCTTTTACTTCTTGTTCCAACACGAGCCTGGGCGCTCTCCTCGAAGAGCGCCAGGCGAGAGCGGAGTGTGCGCAGCGGCAACTGCTCACAGTGAACACAGCTCCCTCGAGAGCTGACCGTGCATGCTCCGCTCCCAAACAACTCACAAAGAACGTGTGTATCACTGCCCGTGATGAAACGAGGGCAAGGAGGAGCACACACTCTAAATGCTTGCTGCGCCATAATATATACACTACCGGTCAAAAGTTTGGAAACATTACTATTTTTCATGTTTTTGAACGAAGTCTCTTATGCTCATTAAGGCTGCATTTATTTCATAATAAATACAGAAAAAACAATAATATTGTGAAATATTATTACAATTTAAAATTATGGTTTTCTATTTTAATATACTTTAAAATATAATTTATTTCTGTGATGCAAAGCTGAATTTTCAGCATCATTACTCCAGTCTTCAGTGTCACATGATCCTACAGCAATCATTCTAATATGCTGATTTGATACTCAGTTATTATCAATGTTGAAAACAGTTGTGTTTTTTGGAACTTTTTTGGAACCTGTGATACTTTTTTCAGGATTCATTGATGAATAAAAGGTTAAAAAGAACAGCATTTATTCAAAATATAAATCTTTTCTAACAATATAAATCTTTACTATCACTTTTTATCAAATTAACACATCCGTGCTGAATAAAAGTATTAATTTCTTTCAAAAAAAAGAAAGAAAAAAAACTACTGACCCCAAACTTTTGAACGGTAGTGTATATTGTTACAAAAGATTTCTATTTTAAATAAATGCTGATATTTTTTAACTTTTTATTCATCAAAGAATCCTGAAAAAGTATCACAGGTTATAAAATAATATTAAGCAGCACAACTGTTACCAACATTGATAATAAATCATCATATTAGAATGATTTCTGAAGGATCATGTGACACTGAAGACTGGAGTAATGATGCTGACAATTCAGCTTTGCATCACAGAAATAAATTATATTTTAAAGTATATTAAAATAGAAAACCATAATTTTAAATTGTAATAATATTTCACAATATTATTGTTTTTTCTGAATTTATTATGAAATAAAGACTTCGTTCAAAAACATTAAAAATAGTAATGTTTCCAAACTTTTGACCGGTAGTGTATATATATATATATATATATATATATATATATACACACACTGATAAAGTGGCAAACAACACCAAATATGACAGACAGAGTAACACAGACTGCTTGCTGAAGACACAGAAGCTGACATTGTTTGGTTTGGGGGTGCTTTATACCTTCCTGGTCGTGACGTCACCCGCCTATTCCATCACACCATTGGACTGATTTTACACATGCTTCAAGATGCAATCACACAGAGGCGTTCCCATAGTGTCGTAAACTTACAACACAGCATGAGTTCCCTTATAAGGTAACCCATAGAGTAGTATAATGGTTGCTCAGTGAAAAAATTACACAGTCTGACATGACATCAGTCTTCACAAAATGTACAAAAAACAATAATAAAAAAAAAATGTTACTACGTAACTACACTACCATTCAACAGTTTGGGGTCAGTAAGATTCTTTTTTTAATTAATACTTTTATTTAACAAGGATGCATTAAACTGATCAAAAGTGACAGTAAATACATTTGTAATGTTACAAAAGATTTCTATTTCAAATAAATGACATTCTTTTGAACTTTCTATTCATCAGTCCTGAAAAAAAATGTATAACAGTTTCCACAAAACTGTTATGCAGCACAACTGTTTTCAACATTGATAATAATCAGAAATGTTTCTTGAGCACCAAATCAGCATATTAGAATGATTTCTGAAGTATCATGTGACACTGAAGACTGGAGTAATAATTTTAAATTGATATCAAATGAATAAAATCATTTCAATCATCAAAATCAGCCTTGGTGAGCATAAAAGACTTCTTTCAAAAACATTAATAAATCTTACCAACCCCAAAGTTTTGAATGGTAGTGTGCCTCAAAATGTCTTGAATATCTTTTAAAAATTCAATTCCATAAACCTCCCAAACCTGTACACCGTAAATCCATCGGCTGAGACTATTACTACACTGACCTCTCTAGTTTATTTTCTTCCAGGACTCTATTTAATGATTCCTTTTCTTTGATTCATTTCATACTAGACACTCGAGTGTACAAGTACTGAAACTGGGAGCTCAGGGCAAAAACAAAGCTCATCCATCCGAACTCACTCACTCCCTCTTGCACTCTACGGCCTATTTATTTAACCACTTTACAGTAGAGCGTCCAGCCGGGATCAATTTATAGCTTCCTTTGCTCAACCTTTGCTCCTTAATTTACTTCTAGAAAGTACGCTTTCCTCAGCTGCCTCTAGAAAGTGGCGAAGTTGAAAGGTGTGAGTTCTGACGCCGATGATGAAAAAGGCAAAATATCACATTTAACATGTCAACACAATGAATTAATCCACATACCAGGAGCACATGTGCGCACTGAGAATGCAACAAGTGTGTACAATATACGCACACCCCGCCGTCTCACACGACAGGAGACAAAACATAAACAGATCTTAATAGAAAGCAGGATCGACCGCCACATATGGTGCTAGAGGCCTGTATTTCAGGAAATGAGCCTTTAAAACATTAAGCTTCATCTGGCAGAATTCCTTCATGCCTTGTTTCTTTGTCACACATGATCTCTTAAACGTTTAGTGGTGTTAAGTTCAAGTCAAGCTTCAAAATAAGTTTAGTTTTTTAAGATCAGGCCCTAGTCGCTCCTCATTGGTCAGAACGCAGCCAATCATAGACATGCAGAGAGGCTGGAATCTGCATTCCACAAAGGAGAGACAAGACAGAGGTGATAAAGAACAGCCACCAATCTTTCCATTGCAGTTACTGCAGACTGGACTTTTTATGGACATTGTATTCGGTGGCTGATTAGAAAAGATGTACATATTTATTTATATGTAATCATGAAAATATGTTAGTGTCTTTTAAATTACTTTGATTGTAGCAAGCTAACATATTAGTCTACTAGATTAGTATAACGCTAATGTGGAGAGAATACAGATACCTGTCTGTATTAAACCTAGAGGACACAACCTGCAGAACTGCCTCTTTCTCTTTATATCAGTGGTTCTCAGCCTGTTTAACTTGAAGTCCCCCGTATTGTCAAAACAATTACTGAAGCCCCAAAGTTGCTTGTTTCAAACTCTTTTCAAGACCTGTATGTTCTTCAGTAAAAACAAAAGAAGAAATATCCTTGCAGTTTATCAATTTATCATTATGTTTTAGCATTTTAATTCAGTTACATTATTTTCATACATAAAACGTTAATAAAAAAGAGTTTAATTTAAATTAGTTCATCCTGCAGCCCCCTTTGAAATTTTCTAAGGTCCCATAGTGGGCCTCAGAGAATCACTGCTCGATATATATTCCTTAGAGATGGGTGAAAAACTTGTGTGTGTGTGTGTGTGTGTGTACCTCTTTGGGAGAGAGGATCGAGATGTAATCTTCATAGATCAATCGCGTCTTCTCCTCGATGGCACTCTTGTTGATCTCCTTCTTCAGGTCTTCGCAGGCCAGCCAGAAGAGCATGTTCTCCTCGCTGTACTCTGTCCGCAGGAACTCACGGAACTTGTTCCTCCCCGCCGGGTTCTTCATCAGCTTATCGAAAGACTGCGCCCACTGTTTAATCTCTTCCATCGTCGGTTTGGGGCTGAGAGACAGAGAAAGAGACATTAGGCACATTCACATCCCTAATAAACATAATAATCCATGATGACTTGGTTAAAGAGAAACAGCTCAACCCTCGTATATGGGATTGTATGTGTATGGCAATGTGTAACTGTGCGTAAGTGTGTGTTCTCACCAAGTTTCACATGGAAAGGGCTCCAGCTTTGTCTCCTGGGCTTTCCTCCGCCCACGCTTGTCATCTTCACTCCTAACAGTGAGACTAGAAGGTGGTAAAACGGCATTGAGAAATAACAGCAGTGCCTGAACAAAACAACACAACCTACAGGCAGACAACACACTCACATATAACATGCAAGGCCCTTCAACTTCATGTTCAGGTAAATTCATGTGAGCCTAGGGGATTTTTTAATTTATAGAATTATACTGATAAAATTATGAACTTTGTCTCATGCTTCTCTAGTCACACCATATGGCTTTGAATTACTGAGTGAAATTACAAGTGAAACACTGAGTCACTTGTTTTGGGAATCAGTTAGAATACACTAATTAAATTGATTTCAATTACTAAAAAGAGTTCATAAGAGTAACCGCTTGATAAGAGTCATTTCAGGAATGAGTTGGAGTACAAATCACTTAAAATCACTAAAAAGAATCTGTTAATGAGAGTCATTCATTTGGGACTCAGTTGGACAACAGTGGTCATTCTTTATGGTTTTGAATTGAACTGTACAGATTTGAATCACTAAAAGGAGCCAGGTTAATGTCATTAGTTTGGGAATCAGTTTGAGTCCAGAGACTCTCTGTATGGTTTTGGATCACAAAAAACAAAACAAAAAAAAGGTTCACAACAGTAATTCATTTGGTAATCAGTTGGACTACACTGGCTGTATGGCTTTGAATCACTGAAAAGAACCTGTTAATAAGAGCCATTTGTTCATGAATTGGTTGGACTACACTGATCATGCTGATTGGTTATGATCACTAAAAAGAACAGTTTCATAAGAGTCATTCATTTTGTAATTGGTTGGACTTCACTGGTCATGCTGTATTTTGAATCACTAAAAAGCACCAGTTCATATGAGTAATTATTTCAGGGATTATTTGGACTACACTAGTCACACTGTATTCTTTTGAATCACTAAAAAATAACTAGTTCATGCGAGTCATTCATTTGGGAATCTCTTGGACTACACTGGTCACACTGTATGGAATCGAATCACTAAAAAGAACCTGTTCAGAAGAGTAATATTTTAATGAATCGATTGGACTATACTGGTTGCATTATGGTTCTGAATTTCTAAAAAGAACTGGAACATAAAAATCATTTGTTCAGAAATTGTTGGACTACACTGGCCGAACTGTATGGCTTTGAAATGCTAAAAAGAACCAGTTCATAAGAGTCATTCATTTGGCAATCGGTTAGACCACACGGATTGTGCTGCAAGGCTTTTTGAATCACTAAAAATAATTGGTTTCTGAAGAATCTACAGAAGCAGTTCTAATCTGTCATTAAGAGGACATCAGAGTTTGGATCCCTACTAATGGCTATGTGCAGCAGGTGTGCTTGAAGAATGAGTGCGAGTGAATAAGTGTGTGAAAGATGTGTGGGTGTGAACATGGCTCCCATTTCCTCCAGGGCTTCTGATGAAACGAGAGCAATCTTAACCACATTTATTCTCCTGACTAACAGTACACTTGAATTTCACTCATTCAGAGATATACACACACACACACACACAGAAATTAATGTGCATATGTGCATACCTGTACTCACAAACACATATCATTTATCATACTGAAATACATATCACATCTCATTCACACAAGTATAAAAATAACTGAATGTGGTGATGATGAGGGATCTTGATATGACAGAAGGAGGGAGAGCTTCATAACAAATTCAACTTAATGTGGCATATTTCCAAGTGAAACTGAATATTTGGTCGGAAATAACGCAGGATTGATTTTGCACAGGGATTTGATTGCATTGTAAAAAGTAGACTGTGATATTATTGGTTAATGTTATTTCCCCCCAAACAGCAGTAAAGAAAAGTTATTAAAGTTTGATGAAATATTATGAAAACAAACATTTTATTTCTTCAGGATAACGTGCACTGATGAACTGTGCACAACAAAAACCAGGAACATGTATTAAAGGGTTAGTTCACCCAAAAATGAAAATGCTGTCATTAATTGCTCACCCTCCTGTCGTTCCACACCCGTGAGACCTTCAGAACACAAATTAAGATATTTTTGATAAAATCCGATGGCTCAGTGAGGCCTCCATTGCCAGCAAGACAATTTACTTTCAGATGCCCAAAAAGCTGCTAAAGACATATTTAAAACAGTTCACGTGACTACAGTGGTTCAACCTTAATATTATGAAGTGACGAGAATACTTTTTATGCGCCAAAAAAAAAAAATAACGACTTTATTCAACAATTCGGAGCACGTATCAAACTGCCAAAGTCACGTGATTTCAGTAAACGAGGCTTCGTTATATCTTAAGTGTTTCGAAATTTCAATGGTTCACGTGACTTTGGCAGTTTAATACACGCTCCGAACCACTGAATTGAAACAAAAGATTCGTAAAGCTTCGAAGCTTCATGAAGCAGTGTTTTGAAATCGCCCATCACTAGATATTGTTGAATAAAGTCGTTATTTTGTTTTTTTGGCGCACAAAAAGTATTCTCATCCCTTCATAACATTAAGGTTGAACCACTGTAGTCACATGAACTGTTTTAAATACATCTTTAGTAGCTTTCTGGCCATCTAAAAGTGTTCATTATCTTGCTATCAATGGAGGCCTCACTGAGCCATTGGATTTTATCAAAAATATCTTAATTTGTGTTCTGAAGATGAACGAAGGTCTTACGGGTGTGGAACAACATGAGGGTGAGTATTTAATGACAGAAATTTCAGTTTTGGGTGAACTAACCCTTTAGAAAAAAAAGTGAACAGGGTCTTTTTTGAGTTCATGTTGACTTAAAGAGAAATATATATACATTTCTCTTTAATGTCAACTGAGACGATCTATACAACAAACTAATAGGGTGCTGCACAGATGACATATTTTTCTAGTCCAAAACCTGGAATTAAGTTAGCATAGTAGCACTTCTGGTTCCATCGTCCTGAATTCAATGGGTTTTTTGAATGGGTTTTTGGTTAAAAGCCTGAAATAAGGTCTGTGGTTAACACAAGCTCAAGACATTTTCACATTATATTCTACGACATAAAATAAATCAGTAATACCACCTTGTGATTTTTTTTAAAGCTTTACTTGTCTTAAAAAGGCAGTTGCTAACAAGTGGCTAAATGGGTCAACAGAGGTTATCTGGGACAAAAGGTAAACTCATCTACACACTAGTCTGTTTCCAAAGCCTTGCTGTGTTTATAATCGTCCTCTTGCAAACTATTCTAACTCACACTTTCAGAGAAAGTTTTTTTTTTTTTTTTTTTTTTTTAAATAAAGACTAAAAGAGTTGTCAGAAGCTTAATGGTGGTGACAGTGAAGTAATGCGGTCATAGTGTAGTTTGTTTATAGCCGATGTTTAGCTTTTAACTTCTGGTGATTCAAAAATGTATAGAAGTTGTGTTCATTTGTGAAGATGTTGAACAAAATGTGAAAGAATTATAAGCTTTTGTTGGTCACAGAGCTTGTTTTCTACAATAACCCAAAAGCCAATGGAAATATCCTGTTGGGTTTTGTTGAGGGAATCCAACTTTCCACTTGGCCTACAAAATTACGTCCTCACCACAGCACTCTATATGAAGGTGAATATAATCTCTGTGAAGGAATGGGCGTGGAATGTAAGACTAGCAGCGGTGATGAGTGGAATGTACCATGTGGAGACAGAGACAGGTGAGTGGGTCGTACCATGAGCAGCTACAGCAGCAGCACCAGCAGAAGCAGCAGGTGTTGGGTTTCTGTGTGGGGGAGGGATGCTGGGCGCGGCTGGGGGACGTCTCGCTCCGCGTCATCGGAGACTCGCGGTCTGCCGGGACAGGGCCTGTGTACTGATACATATTAGAGTAAATACCAAACCTCGTGCAGAAACACACACACAGGAAATCCTCTACATCTGGTGACTTCAGTTTGGAAATTATCATGCACATGGTCATGAGGTCATAATCGATCCATCTAAACAACCCCATATAGTCATAATCCTCTGACAAACAGACAAATATTAGCCTTTTCACTCCACAGGTGGGTAGTAACGTGCTACATTTCCTTTGTTACATTCACTTGAGTAACTTTTTTTTTATGTACTTTTAAGAGTAGGTTTAACTGGCTGTACTTATACTCACACTCAAGTTAATTTTTAATTACAGAAATGTACTTTTACTTCACAACATTCTGTGACGTTCCACCTGTTATGTGTTAAATACAGGTGGAATGTACAGGCTACATATGTACAAGCTACGCTGTGTGGTCTGAATGCGTAAGCATCACCTGCTCACTTTTAAGTGGGCTCAGTTCTGGACTATATGGCCGAGTGGAATGAAGAGTTCGTATTGATGGAGGCAGGACACCCATGACCCCATATCCAATCAATCTTTTCATTCCAAGCAGTGAAAAATAATGTGATGCCAAAAACAAGTTGCTCTATCTACATACACGAATTCTAGCTCCAACTTGATAAATATAAATGTCAGCTCTAGAAACAACACACATTTAAATGTTTATTCCAAATGTCTGTGCATTTTATATCCATTTAAATGATCTAAATTATGCAAACTAAGCAGCATTTATGACATCTTACATTCATACACAGCGCCCTAGAACTGCCCTCCGGTTATGTGCCACAAGAAGAATCGTTTTCAGAATAAAAACTTGATGGTGTATTATGCTACAGTATTTCTTAGGAGTGCATAACTGTAACTGATAAAATGTATACCTCAATTGTAGTGTAAGTAGCTTTGGATATAAGCATAAATATCGAAAATATGTACAAATGTATGTATTTTTATATAGTGTATTTTTAAAGGGAAATATTTAACTATTGTAAACTGTAGAGCTCCATTTAGCCTAACATACTATTCATTCACACTATTTATAACCATTTTATTTTAATTAAATGAAAAATACAACATATATATATATATATATATATATATATTTTTTTTTTTTTTCTCACTACTACCATTAAATAGATGATTCAAACCATAAATTATGATAAAACCTAATGTACTGTTAATTACATATTATTTGTAATTAATTGCAACTTATTGTTATTTCATTAGAGGATTCACCCCAATAAGTTAAAGGTGTATACAAATCTTTTTTGAGTCCAGAAAGTGAGGATCAGCTGTGTTTGATGAACCTCATTCAAAGAAAAATACAATAATGAGTGCCTTTTCCACCCCTGTCACAAGAGTAACGCAGGCAGTAGTTGACAAACTGTTGGTCAATTTTGTGGGTGAAGGCAACCAGCCATTTTCTGTCATGGAATTACCATCATTTAAGAAAATTATAGAAACCTTGCAACCTCAGTGCACAGTCATGACAAGGAAAATATTACGTCTCAAAATACAGGATGCGTTTGAAAATATGAAAAGTGCACTTGTCAAGAAATTAAATGATGTTGATTATATCTCTACTACAGTAGACTTCTGGTCAACCAGGCAGCACAGTTACCTGCCATTGGGTCAACAAAAGCCTTGGCTTGCAGACGCATGACAGGTTCACACACATTTGATGTCATTGCTGCAGTTTTACAGGAAATACACTCAAAATCAAAGGAAAGTTTACGATGATGACTACAAAACTTTTTGAAGGACTTTCGAGTATATGGGGAGGAGAAAGAAGATGACGCACAGGATTCACAGGAGGAGGAAGACTCCATCCTTGAAGATGAACATGAAAGTGACTTGGAGGTGGAGTACCAAGATGTGTTCACTATTTTGAATGAGGACTCGGGCCTGGAATACCAACTTCCCAGACATCAGAAGTGTACATGCCATCTTCTCAGTCTTAATAGTACTGTTGATGCCACAGGCTGGAAATGATTCAAACAAGAGACTGTAATGGTCAGCATTTGCAAAATGCAGTGCACTGTGGAATAAAACAAGCAGGTCAGTGTAACGGTCTGGTCTGCAGCACGCACGACGAGATGGAATGGGAACTCAGAATAGTCTTTATTTAAACTTTATAACACTCAGGACCACACAGGGAAATGTAGGAGAAATCGCAAACCACTAAACACATACAAGAACTGACTGAACATAGCAGGGAGTTTAAATACAAGACGAACATAATAACTGACAGGTGATAATTATACGTAACCATAGAAACAAACGAGGAGATAATCAGTAACCAGGATAACAGGAACTAAGGAAAAAGAACAGAATATCAAAATAGAAGACCACAATCGTGACAGTCAGCCTTTGGCTGAAACTGTGGAACATGAGTGTAAATTTCAGTTCCTGCAACCTAATCAGACCTGCTGGAACTCACTGTTCCTTGCTGTAGAAAGGGTGGTGGGCATCCAGAAGTAACAAGGAGAATAAGCAATCTGAAATGTATTAACAGCATTAAAGATAAACACTTAATTTAAAAGATATTTTTAATGTTCATAGTGTGTGTAAGTGTCTACCCTATTATCACACAGATAATTACATCATTATTATTATTATTATCGTTATTATTATTTACTATTTGTGATTCATGGTGCAGGTTGAATCTAGCTGAAATGGGATTTTTCGCAGAGGCCCTAAAAGAGGGAATCCTGAAACATTTTAGAGAGGTCATGGAGGAGCCAGAGCTGATTGCTGCAGCTATACTGCTTCCAAAATTCAGAACCTCTTTGACAACAGAGCAGAGCATCTTGACAGCTGGTAATACTTTTGTGTGTCAATTCAAAAGTTTTTTTTTTTTTTTTTTTTTTACTTTGAGATAAGATTTGTTTTCTCTTTGTTGTTTTATTACTAGTGTAGTTGTAGTTTAATAAGTTAAAAAATCTGAACTGGTTATTTGTAGGAAATACAGTTTAAAATACAGGAATATGCAGGTTTAAATATTTTAATAAAGAAATGACACAGGACTCAACTACATTAAAACTCAATTGGAGACCAACATGGAAAATGATGCCCTCTCTAACAGATGCTGACAAGTTTGTGTTGTGAACATGTTGTGAGAATAAAGACATTTTTTGTTTTATGAGGTGTGTAATTTTGCACTGATAATAACAGCTTCTGTGTCATTGTACCCATCGGTCATGAGAAGACTGGGACATGCTGCTTCATGTGAACCCAGGTTTTGCATTATATAAACAAAATAGACAGACTTTCAATAAGAGGTTTGACTTACAGCTCTCTATGTAGTCTGAAATTCAGGAATTTTCCTTAATTAGATCCAAAGTAACTAGCAATGTGCTACTTGAGTAGTTTTCTCATTGGATACTTTGTTACGCTTCCTCAAGTAATTATTAGCATTATTACTTTCACTGTTACTTGAGTAGTTATTTTTAGAAGTAGTTTTACTAGAGTACAATGTTTGGCTACTCTACCCACCTCTGTTCCACTCTCAATCCACCTTTAAAAGAGGCCAAGACTCAACCTGTCACCTAAAGCAGCCAATCAGAATGAAGACTACAGGATATCAGTGACCATAAGACCTGATCCCACCAATCAGAGCCTAGATGTCTTGGCACAGGGCTGGTGAGTGACAATAATGAGGTAAAAGAGCAGGTAAATGAGATGCAGGGAACAGAAGAAGAGTGTTAAGGCCCCGATATACTTCAAACTAAGTTCTTTTTCGTTCTTCGTTTAGGGGTAAAATGAAGTTCTAAATACGTGAGCAGCGATATACTGTTTTCGAACATCTGACGCCGCCCACACTGCTGAGAGCAGCGTTTAGATGAATATGTAAATATGTGCGCTTTCCTCTCAGTAACAAAATAAACAACAAAAACAGCATTTTTATAGAAAGCATAAGAAAAGCATCTGATCATAATAACATGGGTGTGTTAGCACGAGCTCTGCAAATTAGCACTCCAGTAAAGTCACGTCACGTTTATTTATATGGCATTTTATTCAAAAAATTGCTTAAAAGTAAGCAGTTCTATAGTATCAAACATGAAAAACAGTGCCAGTGCCTCATTTCATCAGAAGCACAACTTCATGTTGTACTACAAAACGGCTATCCAGTGTGTTCATGTTTTCACCCACGGAGATCTACCTCGACGGACTCAACAGATGAAATGAGTCAGAGAAGAGTTCCACGTGAAAGAAGGCGGAGCCTCAGCACACACCTCCTATTACGTTATCGTCACGAACCAATGGTAGCACAAAGGTGATAACCAGCTGAAGCGAACTTTTCCTGAGAGTTCACTTTGGCAAGCCGTTTCGAACTCCCAAAACGAACACAAAACGAACTTCATTTTGGCCTGATTTTGTTCGAAATGACGTCACATCAGTTCATTCTTCGATTTTGTTTAAAGTATATCGGGGCCTTTAGGCCCAGGGGTGTAGTTTGCGGGGGGGATGATTAGGGGTAGGTAACCCCTACCCCCCCAAATAACTAAATCAAGCAAGTACAAGAATTGTTAACTATTACTATTACTTTATTGCAGTTATGCAAACAACCAACTTTGCATGTGTAGATGATACCACAAAAAAACATTTTCAAAAACAAACAAACAAACAAATCTCACAATTGATGGTGCCCTGGGACCCCTCTAAAACGGTTCACACTTCAACACCCCCAATGTCCAAACCAGAACTACACCCTTGGTTAGGCCATTGTGATACATCACACGATATGGGAGTAGTTCAATTTCTGCCACCACAAGCACACATACAGTAGAGAGTAACCCAAATAAACAAATGTATAAACCAACCACATTTAAAGGGTGCTTCTTCCATTACTGTATAGGCACTTTTGGCCCTGTGAACTCATAAACTCATAAAAAACATACTTTTTTACTCTCATTAGTTTAATCTGTCCACTAACAGGGTACAACTGTGGATACACATCAGAGGAGAACTCTCTCTTTTGTTTTTTGTTTGTTTGTTTGTTTTTTCAAAGTCATGAAAATGACCACCATATCTCAACTGAGTTTGTGGCACAAATGACATTTTACAGTTTGATTGGAGTAAATTTAGATGATGCCTTTACATTACAAATTACAAATGAAGTGAAGATTTCATGTAAGATTTTCCATTAGGTTTACCTAGTAAAGTCACTTGTGGGTTAATGCTAAGTTAATATGGAAGAAGTCTGTTTTTTGTAAAAATGCCCGAGACCATTAGTAACTTATTTTGTAAATTTCCTAAGGTACATTTTTCTTTTGGAGAAAACTGAAATTTATTGACATAAAGAAGCTAGGAATTCTGTAAATTTTGTAGAAGTTGATGTGATGTTCAGATGTTTCTCAATAGATGGTGAAAATCTAGTCTTTAAAGTGGATTTGATTATTAATTATAATAATTATTGGATTTGATTGCCCAGTATTGTATTCATAAAGTCAATTGGAATGGAAAAAAAACTGAACATTTTAAACATTAAACATATTTTTGGAATTGGAATTGATATTAAAACTATTTGGAAACTATCTAAAATTCTTCTAAAGTTTTTCTGTAATTATTAATTATTTGTTGTTTTTTCTATATATCCCTATCATGTTGGGTTATGTGAACTCTTCTGTGTACAATACGCTTGGTTCTAAAAAAACAAAAAAACAAAAAAAACAAAATACTTTGGATTAAAACAGATGACTTCTTTGTCAGACTAATTTCTTAGCTAGCTTTTTATGTATCCTAAATATACGAAATTTAAAAACATATATATATTCTCACACTTTTCAGCACTTGACACAACGACAGTTTGACTGGAAATGACACAAATGTGCATTACAATAAATGTGATTTCTCTGTTTTTACAAACTGAGAGACAAGTCAATGATTTTCTGCGGTAATCGACAGCATGAACCAGTATTGAACCCGGAACATTCCTTTAAAGTGGAACAGAGAGTGGGGTGGTGTGTTTAAACTCTCCTCCCCCATATGACCTTCTCAATTCAGAGGTTATTTTTAATTCTCTAAAAGGCCTAAGCCATAATTCTTTTCCAATTACATTTGGGCCAGCTGTAAATAGAGAGGCCCTGTCCCACTTCATGCTGAATATCTCTAATGCCATCACAATAGACACACAAACATACTGTACATGTGTATGTGTGTGTTGAGGAAGGGAAAGAGAACCACACAGCATTAAAACAAAAGGCTTTTGTGTTGTTTAATGACAACTTCAGAGAGCACGGTCATATTCACATGCATGGAGAGCATTTTAAAATCCAAACTTCCATACACACAGACACACAACTGCTCCACAGTCTTAGAAACTTCCACAGCCTCTGGCAAAACCTACAACAAACCCCTGAGTGTCTCTACAAGTTCGAGTGCCAGCCTGGAAAGGCTGTTCGCTGTAATGAGGAAACGCAAGTTAAAACAGCAAGAGGAAGTGTGTGTGAGGGTGACGGGGAAGTAGTACTTCATACCCAAAATGGCAGCACAATGTGGCAGACTGTGTCCCAGTCCAGAGAGTCTGCCTTTATGGAAGAAACCAGGAGTATGGAGCCTTTTGAGCCTCATGATGGCCACCATGTCGAGATGCAACTGTCCCATTATGAGAGACATTTAATAAATAAATCACAAATACACCTGCGAATAAGGTATTTATAAAATGGCATCTAGTAAACGAAAACATTAGCTTTGGTACACTCTTAAAAATAAAGGTTCTAAAACGGGTTTTCTCAGTAATGCCATGGAAAAATCATTTTGGGTTCCCCAAAGAACCTTTTAGTGAACAAATATGTTAGTGATAACCGATATGTTGCCCCATAAATCTAAATCCAAATTTTTATATAAATTTTGAGCGCCTGATTACAAAAAAAAAAAATAAGTGTAAGTTTTAAATAAATTTTACACTCCTATGGCCAACATTCTTTATCAAAGATTGGACAACATTACTTGCGTATAAAGAATCAAAATGCATGCGCCATGGATAAATAAAATGGAATAGCCTCCGCATTGACAATAATGAATATTTAGCTGTGTGCCCTGAAGCTGAAGAGCTGAATGAACACCAGGAAGTGCTTTATTAGAGGGTTAATTAATGCATCCCACATGAGATTAATCGGATATTTATGCAACATAAACATAATGTTACAACTTATATCCGCACAAAATGACACAAATGCACAAGTGAACTTGAACTAAGTTACGTGCTAGTCAGAATGTGTAACTCCTTTTGTGGATGCACTCTTCACTGTGACAACGCGCTGAAACACGGTAACTAAATCCAAAGAACGTTGTTGTGAAATGTTGTGCATTGCTGTTTGAGCTGTTTGCTGTTTTACAGTTGTGTTCCCATTATAATTTTATGTAGCCTATTTGACTTGTGCTGCACGTTGCACTTAACTGTATTTTAAGTTTTGAAATGATTCTAATCATATTTCAAGCAATTCAAAACCATAACGAACAGTGCGCATCTATGTCTCAGCTGATTATTTATGGGCTTTAATATAATTTTTCCAAATTTTCTTATCGGCCAATAACGATAACATTAAAAAATTGGTGATGGTAACACTTTACATGGTAACACTTTAGTTTAGGGTCCAATTCTCACTATTAACTAGTTGCTTATTAGCATGCATATTATTAGGATATTGGCTGTTTATTAGTACTAATAAAGCACCTATTAATTCCTTATGAATTTCTTGCATGATCATATTCTACATCCCTTAATCCTACCCAATACCTGAACTTAACAACTACCTAACTAACTATTAATAAGCAGTAATTAGGAGTTTATTGAGGCAAAAGTCATAGTTAATAGTGAGAATTGGACCCTAAACTAAAGTGTGACCATGAACATATATCGTCTGATACTGATATGGTGGCCGATATATCGTGCATCCCTAATTTTTTTCTTAGTGTGAAGAACATCATAATAATCTACACAACCTTTTCTCATAATAATCTCAGAACCTTTTGTGCAATGAAAAGTTTCTATGGATGTTAATGGTTCTTCATGGAACCACAGATTCCAATAAAGAACATTTATTTTAAGAGTGTGTGATGCTTCATCCACACTAGGTGTCAATATACAAAACTGCTGTTACAAATAAGTGACAGAGGATCTGAATATTATTCTGAATATTAAAATTCTGGCACATAACTGATAAATGGTCAATATTAAAGTTGTGATGAAACGGTAGTAGCTACAAATCTTTTCTTCCATTTAATGATGTACATTCGAGTATAATGTATTATCAAAAAAGAAAAATATGTAGGGCGAGGACTTGGTTAAATCCATCGGTTGTTGATTGGACGGAGGCAGATCTGAATGTAAGCTTGCGGACGATTGGAGAAGTCCAACATATGTCACCAGAGATAAGTTTCACCGGAAGCCCGAGTTATGACAATCTGATTAAAAATTACAAGAACATAAAAAAATAAATAAATAAATAAATAAAAAAACACTGTAAAATCAATAACATGCATTTAGAAAATAGGATGAATCAACTTTAAAATTCTACACTATTTTAAAGTTACACTAAATAAAACACTAGAAATAGAATCAATTCTTTGACGTGCAAGTGAATTTAGGCAGTACAAAAAGTAATCTTGATTTGAGATCTGCTAAAGATTAATAATTTAATAACACTGTTAAATGTAATAATAATATATATAAAAAAAAAAAGATTAACTTTAGGTGAACATCAGAAGTAATCTAAATGTAAAAACAGAGAAAATTCTAATATCAACCAATATGGTACCAGTATACCACGTACCCCACAAAAAAATAAATAAAAAAATAAAATAAATAAATAAATACGTAATGCACATTTAAGGTATTAGTCAAATGTGTCAGCATGATTTTTGCCAGTTCACCAAGCAAAATAAGTCACCAGGCAGCTACAATGAGCTATATCTTCTGTTTTCTTTTCTCTCAGCATTTGACAGGCTGTAAAGGAGGCAGGAGACGACATCCCCTCAACACCTACTCCCTCACTGTTTTCCTTTCCTGACTTTCATTTTATTTTCCACAAAGTTTTCACAACTTCTCTCCTCACTCCCCCTTGTGCGTAAAATTCTCTCCTCTGTAAAAATGGTTACAACCGCTTGAGGTATTTTTAGCTTTTGGCAGACCCCCATTCATCCTCCTCTCTCAAGCTTTCTTTTTCTTTGCCAGAGAGCTATTTTCTGCGCCGGGGTCAATGGTGGCCAAAAATTTTGACAACACACTCCACACTTCACACTTCACAAATACTGTCGAAAGCAAACAAGGTATAAATCCTCCCCCGTCCCTTCATTCTCGGCGTGTGCTGTTGTACTTCCCTCCGGAGATTCTGTCTGTATTAAACGTCTCTCCTGTTTGCCTTTTAGCGTTGCACAATGACAGTCTCAACTGAGGTCCTGTGAACATTTGTGTTTTTGTTTAGTCTGCATCTTTTTTCTTTTCTTCTTCTTTTTTCCCCCCCAAATGCTCGAAAGATTACACAGGGATATAACACAGATGTAAGCACCGCAGAATGAACAGCATGTAAACCATAACATGCTTTAAAGGGGTAGTATTTATGGGTCTAATATATGATTCTGCCAATTATGAAGACATAAATGTGTGTGTGGGTCTAGTGCTGAGGCAAAGTGGAAGCTCAGTCCATTCTTAGCTTGTTAACCCTCCCTCCAATCCTGTTAGGGGGGATTTGGTCAAGTCTTGGCAACCACAAATACCATCTCATTTGACCCACAGTGAGGGAGCAATACACAATGCAAGAGAGACAGTAAGTAGATGTGAGAGAAGAACTTATGCCGTGGTTTCCCGGGTGTCTCTAGAGACACAAATCCCAATGCAGACATCACAAAACATGTTGCAATATAATTCCTCATGGGTAACTGGATGCCAATTCTTGTTGGTGGTAGGCATGGGCCAGTTACCGGTTTCAAGGTGTACCGCGGTTTGAAAACGTCAGTTTCAAAACCACTAAAAATGTCCATAACACCGTCCCTGCGGCTGTGTTGCTGCGTAGGGAGCAATACGACCCCTCCCGCTCCGGTTGGTGTGGGCAGTCATTCAGTCACCTGTGTGTATTAGCATGTTTTAGCATGTTTGCCAGGGTTCAAAATGCCAAATGCGAGTAAAAATCGGCACTGAAACAGTGTTATTCACCAGTTGCCCGGTAACTTTTTAATGAATTTTGACAATGCATGGATGTGAGAATGTGATGTGTCTTAGTGCAATCATCAAATTGCAATGGTTGTGATGTAATTATATAAATATTGTGACGTGCTGCATGGAGTAAAACGCAACTTTCAGCTTTGATTCACAGAAAATGCAGCTCTGCAAGTGCTGTGTGTTTGAGTCACTTATAATTTGCATTTGTAAATGCAACGTGCACCAACCATCTGTAATGACGATCATTTATGAATCTGTTGTCAAAGAGAGAAACGTCTTCCTGGATCTCCCTGTGGTTTCCGTCAGAATAAAAGCTCAATGATTTAATGTTTGAAAGCAAGAAATAAAGACATCCATAAATGTTAATATTAGGGATGCACCGATACCAAGCTCATGTACTTGTACTCATACTCATAAAAATACCCCCGATACCAAAGACCGATACCTCACGTGACGTAACTGACAGAATTGTCCGTGCACAGAGACACCAACGGCAGCAGCAGAAACAATGTCAGCCTCAGGGGTGTGGAAATAGTTAAAAATTAATGATGACAACCCACACATTGCGAACTGCATGTTTTCAATCACAATTCGTTATCGATTAGTGAAGGCGGGATAGGCGGAATCGCGCTGAATGACACAGACCAGAAGCGCTCTCTCAGACAGCGCGCGATCAGTTCTTCTTGCGCCTGAATGGTCAAATGCACACATATTTGTCAAAATGTCCATCGTGTGGAGTATCTCACGTACATACAGTCGGTTATGGCTTAAGTGGACGTAAACATTTGGGTGAAAACAGGATATGTGTCAGTATCTATGGATTCCGGCTTAAAGGGACCGTAGCCTATATTTGTCATTAATGTTAATAAAACAACAAAATATGTTAAATAAATGTATACATGGTAAATAAACCTACTGTATCTGAAAAACAAGTTTATTTAATTTGTATCTCTATAGTAGTTGTTGTATTGTTTGTAATTTGTTTGTAAATTTCTTTTTATATAACAACAATTATATATATATTGGTAATTATGCCCTTTAAAGGTTATTGGACACTGAAATTTTTACACACATAAAAATTATTACTTTTTTCATTAGAGTAATTATAAAGAAGCTGTATTCATTAGTCTCACTGTGTTGTGCTTGGAAAACTGCAACATCACCAAAAAAAAAAAAAAAAAAAAAAGCGAGAGAGAGAGAGAGAGAGAGAGAGAGAAATTAATAAATGTATAGGCATCGGTATCGGTATCGGCGAGTACTAGAAAAAAGTATCGGTACTCGTACTCGGTCCTTAAAAAATGGTATCGGTGCATCCCTAGTTAATATTGTAATTTTACTGTTGTAAAATAAACCCCCGGTTTCACAGACAAGGCTTAAGCTAGTCCTAGACTAAAATGCATGTTTGAGCTGTTTTAACTGAAAGAAACTTGTACTGACAGATCTTAAAATATGTCAGAGCCATTGTTATGTCTCAAGAAGATACACCCCAGTAATGTTTTTTTTTTCTAGTGAACATTTATAAAAGCTTCTTAAATGCCGTAATTGAACTAACACCTAATCCTGGCTTAGTCTAAGCCCTGTCTGTGAAACCGGGCCAAAAAGTAATAATAATGATTTATATCATATCATAATAACTATAATAATACTTTTTTAATATTTTCATTATAACTCTATTAATACCTTCTTTTTTGTCTTTAGCTGATCACATGCCTGGCTCAACTTGACTGCAACTTAATGTTATCATACCATCAAAATCTCATACCGGCCCATGCCTAGTCGGTGGCTGCGCTAAAGCAAGTTTTAATAAAACATAAACATGCACATGGGTGCAAATGCGTTCAGTCATGTGCTCCAACCAAAATTCAGAAACATGAAATATGAAGAGTTCAGATGCAAAAGCCACTAAACGCCACCTCTGTCAAAAATGAGATAATGATATTGAGTGAATTCTCTCCGCACATAGTATACGTTCATCAAATACTTTCGCTTCAAATCCGCTAAATCCCAGCATCAGCCCATTCAGAAATACCGGTTTGTTGGCAAAAACCGCATTTTTGGAAATAATGATCAAGGTGTGTACACTCACATGTATTCGGGCTGTAAAATGTCATGTGGTGCGACTCCACAGAAACATAGTGATATTTATGAAATAATAATTCATGATATTTGTAATAACGATTAAAGGATTAGTTAACTTTCAAATGAAAATTAGCCAAAGCTTTACTCACCCTCAAGCCATCCTAGGTGTATATGACTTTCTTCTTTGTGATGAACACGATCTGAGAAATATTAATAAATATCCTGATGCATCCGAGCTTTATAATGGCAGTGAACGGGATCAACGAGTATGAAGCTAAAGAAAGTGCATCCTTCCATCATAAGTGTGTACTCCACACGGCTTCGGGGGGTTAATAAAGGCCTTCTAAAGCGAAACGATGCATTTGTGTAAAAAAAATATCGTTGATCCCGTTCACTGCCATTATAAAGCTCGGATGTGTCAGGATATTTATTAATACTTCTCCGATTGTGTTCATCAGAAAGAAGAAAGTCATATACACCTAGGATGGCTTGAGGGTGAGAAAAGTTGGGGTAATTTTCATTTGAAAGTGAACTAATCCTTTAAGATGTGCACTCTTACATATTCAAGGTGAGGAAAATATGTTACCACTTTTTACTTGGTTACACCACATGACATTTTTTAGAGTAATTAGATTGAAACTTTTCTAGTTTTAACAGGAAATACTTGAATGAAGTAATACAATACAGAATTACAACCCAGGGGAAATCTATTTCTGCAGATGAGAACTAGAGAAGATGCTAAATGTGTGAGCGAGAGACAGGATATGGTGTAAAAGTGATACAGCCTCCTGGGAGCTCCAGTGTCACCAGGGCCCTTGTGAAGCACATGGCAGAGGGTGAAACTCAGTGAGCGAGAACCGGAATGGAGGCATGCTGGGACGTGTTTCTCTGGGTGGTGTTGCTCTGGTGCTGAAGGGCTGAATAAAGCTGTGCTGTTCATGCCCGGGGGCTTAAAGCAATTAAGAGTTCATTTTAGAATTAATCTGTGTGATTATTCCCTCATAATATCAAACACAGATCAGCGCTAGAGGACCAAGTCAGAGAGAGAGGCTTGTTTAAATAACGCCAGGCACTGCAGGAAATTCAAGCCCAATGCAGAGAAATGAAAACAGGCTCTAAAACACACATACAGTAAGTGGCAGTGCACATGATTACACAACAGTAAAAGAGAATGTTGTGATCGCACTCCCATAACTGGGTGGAAAATTGTTGATTGTGTTTTTTGTTTTGTTTTTTTGTTTTTTTTAACAGACGATTCAATGTTACAACTAGATCTCATGTTAAACAAACCACCAAAAATAATATTTAATTACACATTGCCATATGAACAACCAGACATGAACCTAAAGTAAGAACCTCTGTAATGGTTCTGAATGAAACATCGAGTCTGATTTAGTTAGAGGCTGTTTCGTGACTGATTCATTAAGAGGAACCAGTTCATAAAAGTCATTTGTTTACGTTATGTCTTGTTGCAAGGGGGAGGGGAAGATAAATTTGTTGATTAAAGATTATGAGGGCAAATGAATTCTAAAAAAAAAAATAATGTTGTGCGTGGATGAATCATTTATAATAAATACTGCAATATTCCATAATTTTTTAAAAATTTAAAAAAATAAGAATTGTCATTTTTGATTTCATGATGACTTTAAAGTTATTGTTGCACATGCACATATTTATATTTTGTCACATTTGCAACCATTTTTGGTCACAGTCTAAAGCCCTGCCTAAAACATTGCAAATTAAAGGGTTAGTTCACACAAAAATGAAAATTCTGTCATTAATTACTCACCCTCATGTCGTTCCACACCTGTAAGACCTTCGTTCATCTTCAGAACACAAATTAAGATATTTTTGATAAAATCCGATGGCTCAGTGAGGCCTGCATTGACAGCAAGATAATTAACACTTTCAGATGTCCAGAAAGCTACTAAAGACATATTTAAAACAGTTCATGTGACTACAGTGGTTCAACCTTAATGTTATGAAGCGACAAGAATACATTTTGTGCACCAAAAAAAACAAAATAACGACTTTATTCAACAACACCTAGTGATGGGCGATTTCAAAACACTACTTCATGAAGCTTTACGAATCTTTTGTTTTGTTTTGTTTGCTTTACGAATCAGAGGTTCAGAGCGTGAAAGTCACGTGATTTCAGTAAACGAGGCTTTGTTACGTCATAAGTGTTTCGAAATTTCAATGGTTCACGTGACTTTGGCAGTTTGATTCACGCTCCAAACCACTGATTCGAAACAAAAGATTCATGAAGCTTCATGAAGCAGTGTTTTGAAATCGCCCATCACTAGATATTGTTGAATAAAGTTGCTGTTTTGTTATTTTTGGGCAAACAAAATGTATTCTAGTCGTTTTATAATATTAAGGTTGAACCACTGTAATCACTGTTTTAAATATGTCTTTAGTACCTTTCTGGGCATTGAAATAGGGAGTGTTATTGCTGGCGATGCAGGCCTCACTAAGCCATCGGATTTCATCAAAAATATCTTAATTTGTGTTCTGAAGTTGAACGAAAGTCTTACGGGTGTGGAATGATATGAGGGTGAGTAATTAATGACAGAATTTTCATTTTTGGGTGAACTAACCCTTTAAGCAAACGAGTCTCAAGGAGTTCTAATATATCTAATAATATATCCTGTTCATCTCAATTGATACTGTTGTCATTCATCTATGGTTCAAAGCTTAAAACTTTTTTAAATGCATATGGAGAAAATGAATAGGAAATATACAGTACGTCCAGGACCAAGGCTGCTTAAAAAAGTGTGCATTTAGCACTAAAATGTGCAATGCTGGCATGATTCCACAGACAGGCAGAGACATGTAGTTTACATATAAAACAAGTGAAAACAAAGTCTGGAATTTCACTTTGACATAAAAGCGAAACTTTTAGTGCCGGCCCTTTTGGTGTGAGTCATCCCTGCCACACCTTAGGGGGGAATTTGGTGTCAAAGGTTAAAGGTACGAGGGCAAACGTCGGACAGCTATTCCACTGGTGCAAAATGCTAAGCCCTAACACCACTTCGGATTTAATTGCAATCAATGTGACGAGGAATTTTCTCTTAGTTAATGTTCTTTAATGGAGAGAAAATTCACCCAAATAAAATAAAATGAAATAAAATAAAATAAAATAAAATTTTAAAAAGTTAAAACAAACTATATTTAAAACTAAAACTAAATATTTCACAAGCAATTGGTCAAACTGATATCAGTCAATTACTAGCATTAATAAGTCTAAAAATAAATTTTGTCTAGCATTTCTGCAACATTTAATTTTCATAAAAGTAACGTCAGGCAGAATGAGTACTCAAAGCTCCAACCAAAACAAGGCAAAACAACCTAAAACAAAAAAATGACTAGACAAAACACAACAAAAAACAACACGAACAAAACAACAACAACAACAACAACAACAGACAAGACAAAAAAAAAAAAAACATCACAAGACGAGACAAAACAAAAACTGCCATGTTAAAACAAACTAAATTTAAAAACTAAAAATATTTGCCTTGTAATTAAACAAGCCAATATCAGTCATTGGTATGAAAAAGCCTAAAAATAGGTTCTGTCCAGCAGTTGTGCAGTGTTTAATGCTCACAAAAGAACGCCAGGCAGAATGAGTACTCAACGTTCCAGATAAATGGGGCCAAGAGCGGGACAGAGCAGCTCAGTGCCCCGACACCACCCTGTGGAGACCTGGGGGTCAAACTTGGAGCTCTAGCGAAGTCGAATTGGTCACAGACTTCTAAAAAGAGGTCTGAAATCAGAATGGTTCATAATGCAGGACAGAGTTACTTGTTACACACGGGGGGGAAAAACAACACACAACAAAACACACTGCAGAAAATTTCACAGATGAGAAGAGAAGAGCATTTGCTAACTCTGATCTTGTTCTAACAGGCTCTGAAACTCAAGCTCTCAGTGAAACAAAGAGAACGAGTTTTCAGAACTTCACACACACACACACACACACACACACACGTCAGCATAAAGATTTGTGAGCTAAGAGTACATTAACATTCTCTCTTAAATCATCAACTCACCCTGGAAAAGCCAAAAACCTTGTGTGAAATAACAGCCATATAGTATTATCACACTAATAGTTTATTGAGCCAATAGATATTTTTAATACCAGGAGCTGCAGTAAGTATTCGCTGGAGTTATGTTGTAGTTTGATGTCCTTGTAAGGAGATCCCACTGTAAATATCGGCTCATTTCGTACAGTCACACGGGAAACAAAGACTTCAACTATGAAAACCATCATGAGCACCATAAGTCTTTGTACACTCCGCTTGACCGTGGATTAAACTATTAAATACTTATTTAAATATTAATTAACAATAATTTTTAATTATTATTTCTTAATTCAATTCTTTAATTATTTCATTAAATATGTGTGGGCACTTTGTAAATGTTCACAATCAATGTGACTGACCTTATAAATATGCAAATGAAAACATTAATCCATTCCAGTGTTTACACATTTGCAGCGTGAAATAGTGTACAACCCAGAATTACGTTTACAGTTTACAGTGACATTGTGCTAACAGTTTCAAGTGTAAAGAGTACAGATAAAGGAACAGAAGAGGAAAGGAAGTGTTGTAACTCTTCAGATGTTGTAAGTGGCACACGGCGCTTGAAATCTAATGAGTCAGCCGCAACCTCTTCCTCTTTCTAGACGCTCACCTCTCACCAGATCAAACCAGATGTACTGAGAAACAATGAGTTCACAACACCACAATTAAAGCTAACATCCGTGCACAATTCCACATACACTTTTTTAAATCAGATAACAGGCACGCACACATCTCTGCACAACACAGCTCAACGAGTTAGCTAATTATTCATCTAACACACCTATTTATTACACAGCAGCCTCGAGATGCAGATTTGGTCATTTCAGCAAATACACTGAAAAAATTGCATATGATTTACTTTGAAACCATTTCTACTCGGAAGTGGCTAGTAAATTTCACAAAAAAATTACAAAGAAAGGACAAGTAACACAATGAATTAAAAGTGAAATTCTGAAGTAGAAAGACTGAAATAGCATTCTCTATTGTACTCTAATAATCTTTGTTATATTTACAACTTTTTTACAGTGTAATTTACTTGTACTGTATGTTATATTATATTATATTATGTTATATTATATTATAATTTATATCATATTACAATATCGTTTAAATGTTTGTTTTTTTTTAAAAAAAGTCTTTTATACTCACCAAGGCTGCATTTATTTGATCAAAGACAGTCATTTTCTGAAATAATATTACAATTTAAAATAACTGTTTTCTATTTTAATACATTTTAAAATGTATTTAGTTATTGTGATGGTAAAGCTGAATTTTCAGCATCATTACTCCAGTCTTCACTGTCACATGATCCTTCAGAAATCATTCTAATATGATGATTTGATGCTTAATAAACATTTCTTCTTATTATTATCAATGCTTAATATTTTTTAATATTAATACATTTTTTTCAGGATTCTTTGATAGAGTTCATAACTTAAGAACAACATTTATTTGAAATAGAAATTTTTGTAGCATTATAAATGTATTTACTTTCACTTTTGATCAAATGAATGTGTCCTTGCTGGTTATATATACATATGAAAAAGAAAAAAAAACCCACGTGCCACATAAAGAGCTGGCATCAAAAAGCAGAAGCATCCTGTGCCCGTGGTTACAGCCCACATCAAGTAGCAGCTTCCTCTGTGAGTCAATACAACAGCCACTCTCCTGCAGCTTATGGGGGATCAGAAGGTCTGGAGATAAATGTGAACTGCAACCGTTACAACAAGTCTGAGAAAGCCACTGAATAAAGAAAATTATTTTATTAGGTTAGGAAGACTAAAGGCGCCTTTCCCGGATCCACCAATTTTGAACAAGACTGACAGTGTTTCAACTTCCTGCTGGGAGTTGGGAAACAGTGACCACGTCAGCCTCCTTTCCCATTAATAGTGCATGAACTCCTCACATGCCATCCCATGATCATCAGTACACTGTTTGATTCTAGTCATCATTAACTGAACTAGTCCTGAAGCTTCAGGGTGTCTTACATCAGTGCTTATATATAGGATCAACATGTGAAGAGAATTGAAATTCAATTTAGCCGATGGCAATGTGGTAACCACTCCACGTTTATCAGGTAAAAAGCAAAAACAAGGACTTAAATGCCTATTATGCAAAATTCACTTTTACATTGTGTTTGAACATAAATGTGTGTTGGCAGTGTGTGTACACAACCACTATATAATGACAAAAATCCACCAACTCCTCTTTTTTTAATCCCCATAAATCATAAGCAAGGTCTCAGAACAAGCCGTTTGCAGATTCTACCTTTTGTGATGTCACAAAATGCCTAGGCCCCGCCCACAACTGCTGCCGGACTCTGCTGTATTAGCATAGTTTCCCTAAGCGAGTTGTACAATGTCGCCATTTTTTTTTCAGGCCGGAGCAGCTATAGCGACAAGAATGTCTCGTAAACAACTCCACGCAGTGGAATAGTTTTATTTTTGAAGGGAATGCACCCCCATATACCTACATTTTTTTATGTCTGCGCGAATCATTTTACACCAGACTGCTTTGTACAAAGGGACCATACAAAACACAGTTACTCAAGGATAGAACAGTACAAACTGTTCGTGGTCCAGCTTTTCACGAGTTCGCCTGCTTGGCAACTTGGCTTGCTGTCCTCGAAGGAGGCTCCGAGCTAAACCCCCCTATAACAGTACTGCGCAGAGGGAGAATAAGAGAAATAGAGGAGGAGATGGGGAAGAGGAGGGATGCTGGAAGAATTGTCGCTAGGATGACGCAGTGACTGCTGCTTATATACGCTTGTAATAATGATTGACAGGACTGAATGTTTAGGCTCCTCCCGAACCTACATTTGGAACTACATATAGTCTTTGGAGCGATACTGGTCACAAGCACTTTATTACAGTTCATCGGAGTTGTTTTACAAGATATAAAGTTTACTAGTTTATTAAGCACCCCCCCCCGAAAAGGCATAAGTTCTGTATTCATTTGTTTACTGTTAGTAACGAGTGTTTTTGTGTAATTCGCTGTTTATGTTGTTGATAATGCAAGGGGGAGAGAGAGTTTATGGATAAGACTTTAATGTGCACTTCTTGTACTGTGTTTTATTCTCTGTCTATTACTGTGATTTTCTGGAGTGAAAACGGATGCTTCATCTTTTGTGTGATGTACAATAAACTTCATAAAACTCATCAGTAAAGTTTTGGCCATCATTCGGACGGGGTCCACTACAACAGGCTTGTACTAATAGTGGATAAAAACAATATGACAACATAAGATATAACCGTAATTAAACTAAACAAGAGGTCTCCAAACTCAGAGTTTAGCTCCAACCAGCTCCAACGCACCTGCTTAAAAGTTTCTTGTATGCATAGTGAGACCTTGATTAGCTGATTCAGGTGTGTTTAATTGGGGTTGGAGTTAAACTTTTTCAGGACAGCGGCCCTCCAGGACCAAGTTTGGAGACCTCTGAACTAAACTATAGACCTACCTGTTCTATCTCCATGCAGCATGTATTCTCTGGCTCTGTAGGCATCATTGTCTGACTCCAGTTTGAACTGAACACCGCTACTGACAGTTTCTACCAGGGCTGAAACGATTAGTCGACATTATCGACAACGTCGACAATAAAAAATTGTCAACAAATATTTTTGTTGTCGAATAGTCTTTTGATCTCGTATGACCTATTTAAAGGGCCTGCAATAACGCGGTTTGACCAGTGGGGCGCTGTAGCGCAATACTGTAATGCAGCCCTCCCGGATCCAATTCAGTAGAAGAAGACACGGTGCTTCGGAGTGCATAGTGCAAACGAAGTCGAACCCGTAAATTGTGGGAGTTTAACATAGCATATAACATAACAAACATAACGTTTAGCATAACTACAAAAAAATGATGTCATGCAGGGCCACCATCTCTCATTAAAACTCACTGTTCTCACGCCACGTCCATTTTCTCATGCAGTGAAAGATACATAGCAAAGCAAAGAGGACACAGACAACGCGCCAACAGATGAGACAGATCAGGTTATTTTTGATATAAAACAGTCTCGGCTTTTAAATTCTGTCAATTTTACTACGGGATTCAAACAATACATGTGGTTTTGGCGCTCTTTAATGTGGCATTACAGATCGCTGTAGCGCCTCAGGTCAAGCGGCACGTTAACCTATTATCTCTTCCTCTTTTCTGCTATTACAGCATGAAATAAACATGAGTGAACATCAAAAAGTATGTTGAAAGATACAGTACAACTTACTGAAATGAATCCATCTCTAATGTAATCACTTAATCAGAGTTTTAACCGCAGAAAGACGTCAATAAAAACTAATATGTCACAAAATGTTACATTTACCTCAGGAAAGCCATTCAGTGACCATAAACTCGATAGTTAGTAAAAAAGAAGAAAAAAAGAAATCTAGAGAGGGGTATTTTTCAAAAAATATGCACAATATTACATATTCATATTTTTACTCTTATTAAAAAGTTATTATTACAATTCCCAGACTAAATAAAAACACAGTACCAGTCATTGTAACAGTTGGACTATTGATGACTTCTGAGGAGAAAAGAAAATCTGAAGTAGATTGGTCTATTCAGTTGGCTCGAAATTAATTAAAAATACACTTTCAAAAGCTGAAGTGATTTTTATTTATTAGTTAAAGTATAACTCAATATTTTAACTAATTGCTAAAGTGGAATAATTGAACCAAGCATACTGATTAATCAGTGTAATAATCGACGATTAGTCGATTAATCGTTCCAATAATCGGTAGATTAATCAATTATCAAAATAATCGTTTGTTGCAGCCCTAGTTTCTACATTTTCAGTGCATGAGATTGTCCTGTTTTGTTGTTGTCGGTATGGCGGAGCATGGGCTCTTGAAGCTCCGCCCTCTTCTTGAAAGGGGGCTAGGAGCAGCAGCTCATTTGCATTTAAAGGGACACACACAAAAACGGCGCGTTTTTGCTCACCCCCAAAAAGTGGCTATAAAAATGCTATAAAAAAAGATATGTGGGGTATTTTGAGCTAAAACTTCACATACACACTCTGAGGGCATCAGAGACTTTAAAAAAAGACAGAAGCATTAGTGGTCTATGAAAGTAAGAGTTCAAAATAAGAGGGAGCTGCCTCAAAGAACCAATGAGAAAAGGAAGTGGTTTTACTGAAGAGAAACCGCAAAAGAGCAGCGGCCCACCAGGAACTGGATACACTTTGGTCTTAAATCACTGCAAACACACATAACAGCCCTTTAAAGCAATACAGAGCTGCACTCTTCCACTCTGCCACATGACTAAACTATCACGTTTGTTTGGAGGTTACAGCATGAGGCTGAGCAGAAACACTCACACTGCAAACGCACCCAAAAATCGACTGGGCAAATTGGGTGACATCAGTTCACTTTGCAAAATGAGACCAAATTTAAGTTTAACAGTATCTTCAGCAGTTAGCTACTAGTACGCACATTACTGCTAATAAATATTCCACTGAATTGAATTATTTATTTGTTATCATATTATTTTATCCTATTATTTAATTATCATAATCATAAACACATGTAGTGCAAATAGTTTTACCATTTACTGCATTTTGTTATTCTTCAAATTATTTACCTATAGCGGAAAATAAATCAGAAATCTCACACATTTAAAGAAAATAGCTTACTTCCGCATTGCAAAATAAGGAGGATACTGTGTATAATGACCAGTATGCAGTTCACTGGCATTCTGTTCCAAATATAGCACATGTTTCTGCAACATTCATGCATGACCACTACAGCACACCACTATGGTGACCATGAATCAATCCTTGTTGGCATGGAACCTGCAGCTTTCTGGAAACCAGCCCAGATCCACTAGGCTACACCACATCCATCCCTTTTTAAAAATACGTAGCCGCTTGTTTTCTAAAAGGAGTATCAAAACCAACAGGCTGGAGAGCACTAGCACAGAGAACCCCCAACCTGGCATCAAGCGTGAGAAACTCAGAGATCTCCTGAGGGCAAGAAACTTAACCCAGGAGAGGGGGAGGGAGAGAGAGAGAGAGAATGTGCACTGATGTTTGCTTTATATTTAAATGTATGAGTCAAACTGTAGTCTATGGAGCTGGGAGGAGCTCTGCAGAAAGACGTACAACTAAATAAACTGCTGGAGATACAGTATGAGTAAGCTGCTCTGTGCCATTAAAGACGAGAGGAAAACTCCCTTACACACACACACACACACACACACACACAAACAGAATGAATGTCTGTCTGCTTGTCTGTTTTTAGATCTAAATCTTGCTTTCCTCTAACTTTATCCAGATGCCATGGCGGACTGGCCATGAATCATGTGACTTGTCACTCCCTCCCTCTTTTTCTGACTTCTCCTTTCTGTCTTCCTAGCAGTCTTTGTCTCTTAATGATAATCTATAGATCTCTTGTTTTTCATCCATCTCTGCTGTTCTGTGAGCTTTGATGGACCGAGACTAGCCAGGACGGAAGTGTGCTTGAGGAGTGACACCTTTCTGAAAATGCCAGAAATTTAGTAAAACATCTTCAAAACATGATAAAGACAGATGCTGTCTAAATAAAAATACAAAAAATGTCAAAAGATGCCTTGTGGGAGGTAGTAATTATAATATCTTATAATTTGGGCTAATCTAAAAAAAAAAAAAAGTTTATGGGAGGTTTTTGTGTGTTTGTGTGTGTGGAACAGGGAAAGGACAGGAGACAAGAGAAGAAGAAAGGAGAGGAGAACAGAGCAGAAGAGACCAGATGTGATGTGAGGAGAAAAGAGGAGACTCAAGGAGAGGAGAGCAAAACAAGGGAGACTTCACATGCTGTAAACATCTCCAGCAAGGACCAAATTATTCTCTCAAGTATTACACACAAAAAGCATTGTCAGTGAAGAAAAGAAAACACACAAATAAGGCTAAACATCATGATATATGGGTATAACCAGGACCAGATGGAGTCTGCAGACATGTTTCACATTTTCTGCACTGATTTTGGAGGGAAAATCTCTGGAATGGATTTAAACTTGATAAAATGCAGTAGACTGAGCTAGAAGTGCTTTACTCTTATTGGTAGCATTATCAAATTAGCCAAAACAGGGACAGTTCATCCAAAAATGAAATTTCTGTCATTAATTACTCACCCTCATGTCGTTCCACACCCGTAAGACCTTCGTTCATCTTCAGAACACAAATTAAGATATTTTTGATAAAATCCGATGGCTCAGTGAGGCCTCCATTGACAGCAAGATAATGAACACTTTTAGATGCCCAGAAAGCTACTAAAGACAAAACAGTTCATGTGACTACAGTGGTTCAACCTTAATGTTATAAAGCGACGAGAATACTTTTTGTGCGCCAAAAAAACAACAAAATAACGACTTTATTCAACAATATCTCGTGATGGGCGATTTCAAAACACTGCTTCATGAAGCTTCGAAGCTTTACGCATCTTTCGTTTCGAATCAGTGGTTCGGAGCATGTATCAAACTGCCAAAGTCACATGAACTATTGAAATTTCGAAACACTTATGATGTAATGAAGCCTCGTTTACTGAAGTCACATGATGTTGGCGCCCCGAACCACTGATTCGAAACAAAAGATTCGTAAAGCTTTGAAGCTTCATGAAGCAGTGTTTTGAAATCGCCCATCACTAGATATTGTTTATTAAAGTCATTATTTTGTTTTCTCGTCGCTTCATAACATTAAGGTTGAACCACTGTAGTCACATGAACTTTTTTAAATACATCTTAAGTACCTTTCTGGGCATCTGAAAGTGTTAATTATCTTGCTGTCAATGCAGGCCTCACTGAGCCATCGGATTTTATCAAAAATATCTTAATTTGTGTTCTGAAGATGAACGAAGGTCTTACGGGTGTGGAACGACATGAGGGTGAGTAATTAATGACAGAATTTTCATTTTTGGGTGAACTAACCCATTAATATGTGCTGTACTAATAAACAGCCAATATGCAAGCTAATAAGCAACTAGTTAAAAGTGAGAATTGTTCCCCATACTAAAGCGTTAGTGAATTTTCATTTTTGGGTGAACTAACCCTTTAATAAAACAGGAACTATGTGAATTATGGGGGTTCCAATTCCAATTCCGTCTGGACCTGGATACAACAAACAGTGTTTATCAGTATCTATCAGGACATCACTTGAAGTAACCAAAATGAACAAACCACATCATAACACTCCATTAACACGCAAACAAACCACCACAAAAACACCCCAAACACAAACAGCAATGAGAGAAAAGGCCAGTTACCAGAATGTCCATCATGGCTTGGCGGAGGGCAGCCTACTAGTCTTAAAATCCTCAATGATGTTAAATGCCTGGACACATGCATGTCATCCCCCCGCTGGCCGCGGACCTCTCCTTCACACACAAACACATATAGCCCAGGCCGGAATGCACAGGAACACACAAACAGGGCAACAGTAAGACACAGACACACAAATAGGGAGAGAGAACGGTGAGGGAGAAAAAGAGAGAAAGACTTTATATTAGTCACATCAAGCAAATGCTCACAATTAAATCTATGACTGTGTTTTAGGAATTAAGCTAATTTAGTCAGGCATGTTAATTTTAATCGTCTACTAAAATAAGTATATGTTGGCAGAAACGTTAGGTTTTTAAATGGTAAGGGAGAGATTAAAATGAACATCTGCAAACAAATTCACCATTGTATGGGATTTAACAGAGAATTTTACACATCCATCCATCTTCCAAACTGCTTGTCCAATGCCCATTTCCTCCACCCTAACTCCTCCTCCACATTTACACTACAGTTCAAAAGTTTGGGAGCGATTTTTCAATGTTTTTGAAAGTCTCTTAGGCTCACCAAGGGTGCATTTATTTGATCAAATACAGAAAAACAGTGTTAATTATGTGTTATTATAAAATGTAATTTTTCCTGGAATGGCAAAGCGGAATTTTCAGCATCATTACTCCAGTCTTCAGTGTCACACAATCCTTCAGAAATCATTCTAATATGTTGATTTGCTGCTCAAGAAACATTTCTTATTATTAGCAATGGCAAAAACAGTTGCTTAATATATTTGTGGAAACCATGATACATTTTTTCAGGATTCTTTGATGAATGGAAAGCATTCATTTGAAATTGAAAACTTTTGTAACATTTGTAAATGGTTTTACTGTCACTTTTCATTTAATTGAATGCATCATTGCTGAATAAAAGTATTTAAAAAATCTTACAGACCCCAAACTTTTAAAGGTAGTGTATAATAATTTTATAATAATTTCAGATATGTTCTGATTTGTTTAGACCGTGTCAAGCAGCTTCCGCATATTCATTGTGGACAAACAAAGCACTTTCTGGCGGAAGCTCATGTCAGGGTTTTGTCACTCTGGTTGGTCTTAGTTTGGTGACAGAAGCCTGACACTCATGTATCGTCTTGTCTTTGTGTGAGTGTGTTGTGTTTGGGCTGTGTGCTCTCTCATCTGTGTCATGTGGAGTTTGCTGTCTGGATCCCTGTCTAGATCAGTTTTGGTTCAGTGTCGAGGTCCGGACAGTCATGCTCCATGTTTTGTCTTTTGTTGTGAGCAAACAGGTTGAGTGTTCATTCCCTCACCATGCGCTCTTGTCTGGTCTGGTATGTTTTTGTTTTACACTTGGCTAGTGAGTTTTCATTGGCCAGGTGTTCTTGTATTGTTATGTTTAGTGTCAGCACATATGTGTCATATATTTTTCTATGTGCCATGTCTAATGCTGCCTTCACATGCTATCTTGGACTTATCATAAATACGAGTTTTATTAGTAGGAAATTGGACATGAACGCCCTCTTTCAGTGCGGGATTGTGGGTATAATTTTGTGAATAATTTTACTAATTCCCACAGGTTTTGCGCTTGTAATGCGTGAAATTCCCTTAAACATTTATGCACTATAGCATGTTGGTTGAATGAGTAATTTAATCCACACAAATTATCAGATCAAACCATTAATTTGAAAACTTTCTTTAAAAAAAAAGTTTGAGTGATTCAGCAGCCTAATAATATACCTGCTGCAGTCTGTGTTATTAATGGTAATTCAAACAACAAAAGAAAAAGAGAAAACCACTCAGTGCTCATGACTGAATAACTTTAGTAACTTAAATTGTAAGGATTAATTTTTAGGATTAATCCTTACAGGATACAATGAAGACTAACCAGTGTTATTATGCATTTGATTACTTGATTCAATTTCTCTAGTATTTCTGTAGCTGAATACGACTGTTATACCTACCTGAAAAACTTAAAGCACTGTTTATTTCATTTGTATATTTATAATGTATTATTTGTGCTACTATTTGCGATTTGTTTATCTGTTTTTTTTTTTTTGTTTATTTGTTTAAAAGACAACTTGTCTTTTTTGTAAATTCAGTTCAAAGTTTGAAATCAAGCTCCTTTGTGCTGTGTGTAAGCTATTGTGCAACAAAATTACCCCATTATAAAAACACAAATACATTAAGTGAGCAAACATTAGGAGAGATAATTGTAATTCATTTTCCCCACCTGCTCTCCCTCTGTACCCTCCTTATTTCCTTCCCTATTTATTATTCCCACTGTGTGCTCTGTCTTATGTCAGATCGTCATCATATGTTCCCTATTGTATCTAGCCTTGCCCTGCTGTTGGACAGTGTTTTCTCCTACGGGGTAGTTTTTGTTTGTTTTTAATAAAAAGGCCTTTAAACTCTGCAACTAAAGCCGCGCACACACTTAACGTTTGTAAGGCCGATTATGAATGTAAATTGATACGTATGACTGATCGTGCTCAAACGCGTCCAGTCAGAGCCAGTTGCGTTCAGTCGGCGATTACAGTCGGTGTTCAAATTCCGTGTGTAAGTATATAAATCTGCTTCAGTCGAAGGAAACAGTCTTTGTGTGTTGTGCTCCGTCTTAGAATGTTTTAGCAATCGTTAAATGTGTCCCAAGCTTAAGTCCTTGCCTCATCCCTCAACCACACCTGACAGTTCATCTCATCCTCTCAGGTTATTTAGCTTACATATTTATCTTAATTTGACAGGAATGGAAAAAGGGCTCTGAGTGTTCTTGCATTTTCTGACCAGTGAATTTCCATTATTTTCCCATTACTTTTACATTTATGATCGATAATTGCACTGACTAAAGACATTTCCCTGACTTTTCAATCACCTTTTTATGATTTCATCAATTTCCATGACTTTTCCAGGCCTGTAAATTACACTTTTGAAATAATCTGGTATTTCCAGGTTTTCCAGGACCAATGTGAACCCTGGGTATGAAGTACAGTCTGTTCAATAGGTTGTATCTTAAAGTCACAGGTCAGGTCTGTTTTACACAACCAACGTTTTCTGGAGTTTCTCATCCACTGGAACTTTATTAGGAAAGCTCTGGTAAAATGTGTTTTCATTGTTTTGTTGGCTAAACTATTTACATCAACATACACATCAGCCTTGTTTCCACATCGAATCAAATGTGACCCTGGACCACAAAACCAGTCATAAGTCACACATGTATATTTGTAGCAATAGCCAAAAATACACTGTATGGGTCAAAATTATCGATTTTTCTTTTATGCCAAAAATCATGAGGATATTAAGTAAAGATCATGTTCCATGAAGATATTTTGTAAATTTCCTACCATAAATATATCAAAAATGTATTTTTGTGAGTGGATATGCATTGCTGAGGACTTCATTTGGACAACTTTAAAGGCGATTTTCTCAATATTTAGATTTTTTTTTTTCAGATTCCATATTTTCAAATAGTCTTACCTCGACCAAATATTGTCTTATCCTAACAAATCATACATCGATGGAAAGCTTATTTATTCATATGATACAGAAAACCACACAACTGACATGAAATCAAATCTATTCTTCCAAACATCCATGTCTAATACCTTTTGAGAACTCTAACTTAACCCAAAATCAAACTTTACTAAATCACCATATATCACTTCTCTAAACTTGTGTCCTGCCTTCTCACGTTAAATAACGTTCTGCCAAGAATCACCTACAAATCATGAAAAAATCAGCCCCAGATGTTCAGCCAGCTGCCACGATCCTGTGCCACCCTCAGATACACACAGATGCAAGCTAAAAGGTCAGTCGGTTCATAACCCAATGAGAAACTGGCATGTGATCTCAAATATAATAAATATCATGTTTCTAATAGTACTTCCACAAACGCTACTTCATTATAAGAAGGACATATATATTGTTACTGCCCTCAATATTATTATTAAAACTATAAACTTTTAATAGAACTATAGATCAGGTAGACTGATACTTACATAGTTTCAGGTTTTGGGGGTAGATAATATCTCTGGACTGTCAGCTAACCTCTACTATATCTTCTGTAGAAGGGTTTGTGACTACGTAGGGAACTAAAGGCACTGCTGAGTCTGCTATGACCAAAATCTCCTACTTCCCTTTTAACTCTGTGAAGGAGAGAGGAGGAAGGGGAGCTACACATGAAAAGAGGAAACGTTCAACAGAAGACCAGGGAAGAAAAGCAGACATTGGCGAGGACATGCGCAAGAAAAAGCAGAGATGGAAGGCAAAAACATAAGTGCTCAAAGTGGGAGAGAGGGAGTGATCTCTTTTAGCCTCTCTACGAACACAACGTGATATTTCAGTGATGTATTCATGAAATTGCATTTGGACACCTTTAAAAACGCCGTAACTAATCTGGTTTTCCATAGCAAAGACTTAAAAGAATTGTTTGACCCAAAATGAATATTCTGTCATCATTTACTCACCCTCATGGTGTTCCAAACCTGTATGACTTTCGTTCCTCTGTGGAATATAAAAGAAGATATTTTGAAGACTGTGCTGGTTGCTCTTTTCAACACAATTACATAGAATGTTGAACGCTTTCAATTTTCAAAAACAACACAAAAGCACCATTGTTCATATTAACCTAATTCTACATACAAAAGATTTGTGAGAGGAACAGACTAAAATTATCATTATTTGAGATAATTAAGATTATAATCTTTCCCCACTTGAGAACCAATGCAACTGAATCACTGAGTCAGAATTCTGAATTATTTTGTGAACCAAATCAACTGATTCAGTGAAATGATCTGTTTAAAATGAACGGCTTGTTCATGAATCAGATGTTACTACATTTCTCATGAATGCGTTAAGAAGAACGGAGTGGGATTTTTATTGAAATTACTTAAATTTTAGTTTATTTCTCAAAGGAATCATATGACTTCAGAACACTTGGAATATTTGTATGAACCACTTCATGGCACTTTTATGGAGTTTTTGACCTTTTTCCTAAACCTTGAAAGCTGCATGGAAAATAGCCACCAGTATGAAGTCATATAGTTTTAGAAAGACATGAGGTGGGTGAGTAAATGTTTTGCGAGACATGATGGATTGGAACGGAGAATGTGATAATCATATCCATGTAAAATTAGTGTAAAGAGAGAAATAGAAACAGGAAGTACAGAAGAAAAGAGACAGAGAAGAATGTGAAAGGATGTGATTGTGAAAGAGAGTGAAGACAAGAGGAGGAAAGAGGAGTGTGATGAAAGAAAAGAGAGAGAGAGAGTGAAGGAAAGAGAGCAATATGGCTCCAAAATGACACAAGTGACTCAAGCTTCCTCCTTAAAACCTGTTTTTTCCTTACAGCGACACCAGGCTAATCTGTTGGAGACTTGCACCCCAGCCTTTTCCATTAGACCAAAACATGAAAAACCACAAAACAACAATGGCGCAATGAACTCAAGTTGTGTACACTTGAATTCTTCGGCTCTCAACTGTTGGGTCGTGACCCAAAATTAGTTCTGTTCGGAGTCTGACAGGGTTACGGACAGCAGGGATATAAACAATGCTAAATGCAACATAGTAAAGTTCAACATAATCATGCATAGTTAGACACAGCAAAATGCTTGTTTGTATTTTGCCGCATATTCATCTTTCATTTGCTAGAGTCAAAAGATCCATGACATGACCTCATCCTTGAAAACCATCAACAAAACTACTTTGGGTCCTGATTCAACTCCTCACTGAAAGTCTGTAAAACTATTTGTTAAGTTTTACTTCTGCATATGATGTGAAAACAATGCCTATCGGAATTATTTTGACAAGCGAGGCGCTCAAGTCGAGGCTTGGTTTTGCAGAGCAAAGACACCAGCACTGTGTTTCATCATAAAACAAGCAGCATCATGAAAAACATTCTTGGTTCCTGGACAGCATTTGTCCCTTTAAACAACTTTCTGACAATTTAACAGCCTGATCCTTCCCTTTTCAACCATTTTATCTTTATTGACAATAATAATCAGTTTTACACATAAAGCTTGTCAATAATCCCAATAAAACACTTTTACTAGACCTAACTAATTTATCATATAACTGACACTTTTGTTCAAAGAAACTACAGTCTTCCTAGAAACCAAAAGCACATTGCTGATTAGTGTGCGATTTGAACCAACAACGCTTTGGCATGCCCGCCATTCACAAAGATCAACACATCAGAAGAGTCATTCATTGGTCGTTCTGTATGTTTGCTTTTGCAAAAATAATGCAATAGAAAGATGCGTTTACTGTCCGTTCTGTATCTTGTTAATACTCTTAGCAATGCATTTTATCATATTTGAATTCAAAATAGTGTTGTCAAAAAGTACCGACTTCGGTACCAATTCGGTACTGAAATTTTAAAAATGTGACGCTTTGAGCGCTGTTGAGCGGATTCGTAAACACCTCTGATTGGCCATTGTGTTCACGCGCTCATCAGATATGTCTGTGATTGGCTACAATGATCAACGCTTCAAAAACATGTTGTAAAAAGACATCAATGACGCTCTTCAGCGAGCGCTTACACCGTGTCCTAACCAGACGCGATGCGATAAGATTCCAGCGACGAGCAATTTGACTGTCCACACTAGACGCGACGCGACAATGAGAAGTGATAAAATCAATCAAAAATCACAGCCAATCAGAAGAGAGTGTGGGCGGGCTCTCTCGGCAAGAGCACAGCAGACACAATGAAATGGGCAAGTACATTGTCAAATTCATAAATATTACACCATTTAAACATTATTTAAAGTACATACGGAGTGACTGAACCAATGCGTCTAGTGTGGACAGTCAAATTGCTCGTCGCTGGAATCTTATCGCATCGCGTCTGGTTAGGACACGGTGATAGAAACCGTTTCTAAAATAGAATCGTTGCATGTCGCCGTCGCGGCTCGTTATGACAAAATCTCTGATTAACATGGAAAAGATACCTTTTATCGCGTGTCGCGGTGTCGCGTCTGGTTAGGACACGGTGTGACACAGATACACACGGAAGCATTTGAAAGCAGGCATCTATCGCGGACCATTCCACTGACAGACTCCTGCTTTCAAATGCTCCCGCTTTCAAATTCAAACACTTCCGTGTGCTTTCAAGCGCTCCCGTGCGTTGATCATTGTAGCCAATCACAGACATATCTGATGAGCGCATGAACACAATGGCCAATCAGAGGTGTTTACGAATCCGCTCAACAGCGCTCAAGGCGTCACATTTTTTAAATTTCAGCACCGACTTGGTATCGAAGTCGTTACTTTTGACAACACAGAAATGCAAAAAGAAAAAAAATATAACATGTTTAGGTCATGACTGCACTACAAAGATTTTCATCCAATCAGATGTCTCAAGAATGAGATTGTCTTGCCCCCTAATACCACCTGCAAAATAATGAATGAATGAATGAATGAGTGAGTGAATGAAATAACACTTTCAGATCTCTGTTCAAGCAATCCCCTATAGCAACAACAACTCAAAGAAACTACTGTCTCATAAAGCCAGTGTTTAACTTTAGCTTACTGTATATAATGTAAAAATGCCTCCTTTGCAATTTGAAATGGCAAAACGCTTTTGTTTTTAAAGGAGCTGTGTTTGCTAAGCGGTGTTCTGATTGAATTAGTGCTTCAGAGAGGACGACTAGCCCCTTATGAACCCTGCACAACCCTGAAGGCCCTGAATAAGGGAATCATTTATTCAGGATTCTGCTCCAGTGACTGGTCACATTGCTTTTCTATTTTCACTGGTTTTGTTCATTCAGGAACTTCTGTTGGATAATGCCTATACAGCAGACAGAATGAGTTTTTTTTCTTGCAATAGGATGTGGTTTAAGATATCCATCTCTGCAAATCATACTGACGGAACTCCTAATTTTTTATAAAAATATGTAAATATGCAAAAGCAATGCAAATTTTTAGATCATTTAAAGGGTTAGTTCACCCAAAAATGAAATTTCTGTCATTACTTACTCACCCTCATGTTGTTCCACACCCATAAGACCTTCGTTCATCTTCAGAACACAAATTAAGATATTTTTGATGAAATCTGAGATGTTTTTTTATCCTCCATTGAAAGCAACGAAATTACCACATTCAATGTCCAGAAAAGTAGTAAAAACATCGTTAAAATAGTCAACTATTTTGACTACAGTGGTTCACCCTTAATGTTATGAAGCGACGAAAATACTTTTTGTGTGCAAAAACAAAACAAAAATAATGACTTTATTCAACAAATTCGGCTCTCCGCGTCTCTCCTCTGCTATTTACATTGCAGCTTCCAGGTTTTACGTCCGAACGCCGGCTCAGTTTGGCCGACGCCTCTTCACGTGAGCATCATGAGGCATGCGTGTGATGCTGACGCAGGAGCCGGCCAATAATGAGCCGGCGTTCAGACGTAAACATGAAAACACAGCACCGCGCCAACTGCTTAACAGACTGACAGCGAAAGAGGAAAAATTGTTGAATAAAGTAGTTATTTTTGTTTTGTTATTCTCGTCGCTTCATAACATTAAGGTTGAATCACTGTAGTCACGTCGCCTGTTTTAACGGTGTTTTACTACTTTTCTGGACATTGAATTTGGTAATTTTGTTGCTTTCAATGAAGGATAAAAAACCTCTCGGATTTCATCAAAAATATCTTAATTTGTCTTCTGAAGATGAACGAAGGTCTTACAGGTGTGAAACGACATGAGGGTGAGTAATTAATGACAGAAATTTTATTTTTGTTTGAACTAACCCTTTAATCTAAATCTGAAAGTACTGTACTAAATATGTACTTGTGAGGAAATAGAAACAGAAAACTTGTCAGAGCATGATTTCCTGTCTACTTTACACACCCTTGTAAATAAAAAAAGTGACTTAAGCTCTACCCCCGCTGAAAAAGAACAGCGTAAAAATCAAAACTTAAACATAAAATCAAAACTTTAGTATAGTGGCTTTTACTCCATGTCTATAAACGTTGAAGCCATCAATATGTGCACTTCTAAAAGTTAATAATAAAAAATAGCACTGTTTCCTGTGCCACTTTCTATGCCTGCTGCAGTCTCAATTGAATGTGATGAAATGAAGGGCTGTACATTAACTTTTTTTGAACATAGTTCTGGTGCTACAGATGTTGAAAGTTTTGTAGCACACAATTAAACACCTGAAACCATTTCTGAAAACAACCATGAATATTGAAGTTCGTCATGCATGCTATGTATGTATGCTAATTATGTTATCAATCACATCAATAACCTGTCGTTTACGGGTGGGCGAAGTGACCAATTTTTTTTTTTTTTTTCTTACAGTGTATTTAGGCATATGGTATGTTCCCAAGAAACTATTAACTGCACTATATATTGCACTGTTATGCTTATATATATTTACATCATATATCTTTATCCCTAATGTCTTTATTATTAATCTGTATAGGCTGTCTTTATTCCGTTAATTTCTTTTATATCTTTAAAGTAAAAAAAACAAAAACAAACATGAAATACACACATTTTTATCAAACAGCCTCAATATAAGTATCCACATCCTTCCCAAACAGCTTTTCAATCTTCCAGAACATGCTTGACATAAAAACAAAAACTAGATTTGAAGTTTGACAATATGATCTGAAATTGTTCCACTAAAATACTTCTCACCACTACTTTGTTGGATTAGGATTTTGTTTCTCCAAACATCCCCCTATCATTTCAGAAAATAGTAAAACGGCGAGTGTGTCAACTATAAACACATCTGAGGTGTAAGTCAGCGGTGCTAGGCGAAAGTAAAAACAAGGCTTGAGTCATTGTGTATGTGAGGACAGCATTGAGTTTTTTGCATGCGCTTAATAGCGTTCTGTGCTTTTTTCTTATGTGTCAATAAACTTTAAGCAGCATCTAATTTGCTGCACAAATATATTTTTACATAACGCGATATGCATGAAATGGCTCTCGTTTCGTCACCATGAGAGCTGCAGCGCATATGAGTGGGAAAAAAAGTTTGCCTGCAGGGAGTGGAAACAGATCACTGCAATACTGCTCTGTCTCACACATATGCAAAACTACGGAGCCCCGCACATGACATGCAAGAAAAAAAATTTAATCGTACGCACAATTTACTAATTCGTTCCCTCGATTTACTAATTCGTGCGCACGATTTACTAATTCATTCCCTCGATTTACTAAAACGTGTGCACAATTTACTATTTCGTTCCCTCGATTTATAAATCATGTGCGTGATTTATAAATCGAGGGAACAAAATAGTAAATTGTGCGCATGTTTTAGTAAATCGAGGGAACGAATTAGTAAATCGTGAGCACCATTTAGCCTACTATTTTTTTCCTGCATGTCCGGGGCTCCTTACAAAACTGACGCACATGTGCTACAGTGGTAAATTTATTCATCGCATACAGACAATATACAGACGATTTTTTTGTATATGTCCAGCGTACTGTGTAATGTGAAGAAAACGTATCTTTCTATATTCAGTTGTTTTTCGGGCTGCACACAAAAACAAACATAAAACACGACCAGAGTAGTCCGATTCATGAACAAATGACACTAAAGCCCAAAGTATAGTTCACTTTTTACGCGTACGCGAGGGTCAGCGCACCGCCAGGTTTTTATAAGATTGCACATGCGCATTTTATTTATTTTTTTGCAGTAATTAGTTTATCCACAAGGTGGCAACCGTGCCCTGGGGGCGTCGATTCACAAGGTAGTCAAAGAAAAACTGCATAAACAGAACAGACTGAAACGGATGCAAGCTACAGTGACAGTGAAGGCCTACATAGATGAGAGATTGTGCGAAGAGGTTAGAAAGTACCCTCAACTCTAGCATGAAAGAATACAAAGATGTTTACATGGGTTGTAACTCGTGGCGAGAGATGGCTCAAAACTGCGCACGCGTCGAACGCCTTTGTATGCGTACGAGTCAAATGAAGTATACTTTCCAAGGCTGTGTTCGACTGTGCGCGTACACTAGAGTACACGTAAAACAACGAAGCCAGGGCTTTATGAACAGATTCTTTTAAAGTCACAATGAAAGTCTCAAATCTTTTTTTTTTTTCTTCCGTATTGTGACATTCAGATTATCGGAAAAGAAAAATGCATTTAGAAAGATGCATTAGTTACCGGTTTTAATTGAATCCTTCATTGAATGAACTTACTGAAATTACATTGAGATATCAATTCAATATTTAGTTAATTTAATTAAATATATATATATATATATATATATATATATATATATATATATATATATATTAAAGTGAGGATGGGGTCTCCACTCTTGAAAAAAACAAATTCTATACAGACAAAATAAATAAATAAATAAAAAAAATTGAAAATGACTCATCCTGCACTACAGATTTTTGTCCAATCAAATGCTTTCTAGAATGAGAATGCCCCGCCCCTATACCACCTCCAAATGCCTATGCAGCAAATCATGGTTCATGGCTGTGACATAACTAAATTCTTTATTTAAAAAAAAAAAAAAAAGAATTATTTTGCTCAAACTTGCTTTTTCAATGGGAAATACATCAACACAAGAAAGAACGGGGTCCTTAAAACACCAATAATAATAATAACCTCTAGTTCTTGGTTGATGATTTAAATTTGGTTTCGCTAGTTTTCAAGATCTTTATTCCCTGACTAGATTGGTCTCTTCTCACATTTTAAGGAGATATATGGTTTAATAAATGCCAAATGCACCATTAAAAGAAAGACAATGCAAACATTCTCTGTGAACTTGGTGGAACAAATGTAGTAAGCTCACTAAACCTGATTCCTGGTACAGCAGAGATGCTGAAGGTATCAAAGCAGCTGAGCTTTGACTGGCATGCCCACGTGGAAGCTTACTTGGTGTTTCAAAACATGTCATTCTTTTTGCTAAATATAGACCTTGCTGTTGTCACCACAAACTAAGAAGGCTACATACACTGTGATGATTAGGGTGAATTCCGTTTGATTGGGATCACTAGGAAAAATGTGTCCCAATCAACCTGAATTCACCTCTCCGTCAAATAACAGACATGCCTGTGGTCTGGTCAACAAAAAAATCCAGGCTTGCCTTCCTCAGAGAAGCCAAAAGGTCACGTATAGTCATTGATTGGACATAAATATCTCTTAACCTCGGGAATTCTCTCTCTGACGTCAGAGGTGCACGAGCGCTGTCTCCCCTCCATTTCTGCAGCGACACGCGCGAACGCGTTCAAAGCTACGCCGCCACGCGACATCACGGGCCCCGCCCCCCGATAGCCACGAGAACGCGCACACAGAATTCATTCACCCGAAGGTCCCGCGCGTGCATCGCGAACGCGCTTTACTACACAGCCAGCTAAATGGAAAAAGAACATCTTTCGAGACGAAAAAGACACGCGAATACACACAAAAAAGGCGTTCGGGGTTTATTCTTATTGGTTACGTAAAATATACGGTTAATTTATAGAAATGCAGAAATAGAAATACGGCAGTGACAGATGATAACCTGAGCTTTATCCTCCCCCACTTCCTAGATGTTTGAATTGAAAATATCCCCCTCATACAACGCTATAATCTGTGCATTAGCTTTCACTCTCCGGCGAACTGAAATGCCCCAAAACCAACACGGATAGAGATTTAAAACATCGACTGTGGTGAAACCATAATGTGTTATGCAAATATTGTATTTGTGAGGAAAAATCAAACCCGTAATGCCCCTGACACACACACCGGGCGCACGACTACTGCACGGGGCTCACAAAATACATCTTACAGCAGATGACAACTCAGTTTAGCCCTTCAACCACATATCTATCCCATCCTGATGAAGCGAAACGGGAGACGCGAAAATAAGCGGTATTCCCTCCTCGACTGCGAATAAGCGCTGTAGTCTCTCTCGAAGACATTCAACCGCTCTATTTCTAAGAAAGCTTCGTTTTCACCAAGCAATAGAAGTAAGTTCCTGCCCATAAGACTGTACAAAAAAAACAAATGTAGAGACAGAACATTGGGATTTACGGAGGACGACCCATTCTTCGGGAAAAAAACGGAAAAGAACCCACCATCCACTGGCAAACTCAACGTTCATGCTGTTGAAAAACGCTAACGATGACAATACTTACAATTTTGGCATTAAAATGATCTGGAGGGCGGTAGCCGTTTCGTTTTCTGAAGCACATCCGTTTGTTTTTGCCTGTTTTGTGTGTAAAATACAGTATCTTTTTTTTTCTCCAATGTTCCAGCTTGAGAATCGACACCCTTACGGAGGCAGGCTGAGGATGAATTGCGCATGCGCTGATTTAGACAGTTCTATTCAGTCGATTGACGAAGGACTTCCTCAGTAATTGTCATTTTCAGCGGAACTTTTCAAGTTGATCTGCCCATAATCAGACAGTTGAAATAGTAGCCTACACAATGTGTTTATTAAAATAACAAAATAAAACTGTATGTTTAATAAGCACTTTTTGGAGGGGTTACTAAATGTTTGAGACTTAAGTCATAGAGTCATAACGCTGACTAGGCCTTGCATTATCTGACTTTTATGTAGCCTACCTATTGCCAGTCATTTCCCTTTCATGTAGTCTCTCTTATACATACGTGTGTGTGTGAATAACCCTAACATTCACATAACTTCTACACAACTCAAATATGTGAATTTTTTTTTTACATGTAGACTATATAAACAGTTTTACTGACCACAAAGCAGACATGAGGATTTAAATAATTTCTATTAATTTAATCATCATTACTTCATAGATTATAATCATGTCTTTATAGAAATCTTATAAATATCCAGCAGGGGGCGACAAACACTAAGAAAAACAACGAGTCGAAAAAAATCTCCCAACAGCATTTCTGCAAGATTCCTGAAGATATAAAAACATCAGTATCAAAGAGATGTAACTTAACTGCGTTAATATGCAAGTTTTATTACTTTAAATGATCTAGATTCGTTTTATTGCGTTATTGCGTTGTGCTTTTACTAATATACTGCTACAACAGACTATTGTGAACCAAGTGAAGTAGCGTATCTTGATAAAACTCCACTGTTCAACAGTTACATGGCGAGTCTATTGGAAATGGCTGAGGGTTACGAGGGGACACCTATGTGACGACCACTTGGTGTCAGTAAAGCTCTCTGCCTCATTGTAGGGCTGTACTCCCTCTCCTATACACCATTAAGAAGTCCGCAGTTTGATTTATCATATGATTAAACGCATATCCCTCCTAAAAGCACCTATTTGGTTGAGCATTTAGTTAAGCACAGCACAATAAGGATGTCTTTAAAAAGCCATTCCTTTAGGTTTAATTAATGATAGTCTATGTTGTTAAGGCTACAGGCAATTTTCTCTCCCCACCTTTAGCAGCTCAGCTAATTGTGTTATCTGCTTCCTGTCATCTTCAGCGTCACCCCATCTTTAATCTAAGAGACATGAAATTGACCAATCTTTCACCCTCCCTCCCCTCTAATTACAATGCTGACATAATGACTTTAAGCCATAATTAGGTTGAATTCTGACTTTGTTTACTTCTCTCTGAAGCAGAGAACCAACATGTTCACTCAGGGTGAAGAAATAAGAGTGTAATTCTCAACTTAAAGCACTTTGACACACTGCAACTATCATTAGCTCCCTTTCTGTCATAACATCAAGGTGATTAGAGGGCAGTTCTATTACTCGGACACTATACTCATGCACACCTTACAGACTCATCATCCGCTCAGTCTGACCCCCCGCTGCCAGATTCACCCCCTGATGCTTACAGACACTTCACACACAAAAAGCCTTGCTGCCAGAATCCTGTGTTTGACTACTACTGACATGGCAAGCTGCCCTGTTCTTTACTCTCACATCTTTGCCGGTAATGTCAGTCTGGGCCTTTTTTTCTTCTTTTTTTTCACCCTGAAATCCTCCGTGCTTCAGCTGAAGATTTTCATTTTGTCTAGATGTATTTTTGTTCTCGATCATAATCTGCTGAGATGGTATTACTGAACATCCAGTCTCCACTTTGGCATCCCCTGTTGGTTTCCAAAACCCAGTTTGGAGATATAGCAGAAACTATGAAATATGATACAATAAGAACAGAGGTTCAGACCTCTGGTTATTGCAAGTGCTGCACAGTGGATTTTATACAACAGTTAGTCCTAGTCCTCTAATCTGATATTGCTCAAATATAAATGAATATCTATAAAAATGAACAGAATTTAGGATACATTCCTATACTAGTCAATTTACAATACATTCAATATATTGTTATTATTAACTATAAAACTAAAAAGTATTAAAAAGTGTTTGTGTTAATTGAAATAAAGCTAAAATAAAATGACAAATGTTGCCTCGGCAAAATATATATTTTAAATATTTAAAATAAAAACTATTAAAAATGGCAAAAGAACATAAAATTACTAAAACTTAAACTAAAATTACAATGAATACTATAGAGTACCTCAGGGATGACGTGTTTTTGTAGGCAAAACCCGGAAGCGAGTTAGCATTTTAGGACTTCCGGTTCCATCGCCCTAAAGTCTATGGGTTTTTTGAATGGGTTTTTGCTAAATCGCCTGAAATAAGGTCTGTGGTTAACAAAGCCTCTAAATATTTTCACGTTTTGATCTATGACATAAAACACACCAGTTATAACCTGCTTGTGATTTTTTAAACCTTTATTGTGTCGGCGGTTGCTAACAAATTGCTAAAAGGGACTACTTCCTTTGGCGGGGACTTTAGACGTCATCATGACAAACAGGACATTTGGACAGCATTTCTCATGAAAAAGTGATAAGTATTCATACACAGCGCAGATCATAATCAGCAAGCATGTTTTTAAATAAAGTTGTTTTTTAAATAGAGTTTGAGGAAGCTTGGTGGTGGTGACGTTGATCCGCGACAATGGTGTGCTGTAGTCCGTTTATAGCCCACTGTTAGCTTTTTATATCTGACCACTTTATTTAGGCTTCAAAATGTATAAATGTTGTGTTAACTTGTAAAGATTATCTTGATAGACAAAACGTGTAAGTGTCATAACCCTTTGTTAAACACAGAGCTTATTTTTTGCGATTTTCCAAAAGTCTATGGGAAAAATGCATAGGCTTTCGATCAAGGGAACCCGTGCGCCGCTAACTTCTGGGTTGGCCTACAAAAACACGTCATCTCTGAGGTACTCTATAGAGCTTATGTAGCCCCGCCCCTTTTCAGCATTGCGCTCGTTGTCTTTTGACTTCCGGTTTGTATTTCCACAGCAATCTTATGAATGAACTGCTTGTTTTAAAATCTTCTCGGTCTACTGACATTTGTTAAGACATCTGTTTTAAACATTACAATGCTCACGTTAACTTTCATTAACTCTACAACAAGTAAATCCACTTCACCATCTAATTGTTCTTCGACAGCGATGCCATAGAAATGTACAGAGCTACCGCAAAAACGGAAGTTCAAAGACAATATTTTAAAGATGGCAGTGCACTTGTTTCTCTGGCACATAAGGTCTATAAAGAAGTTCATTCAAAATATTAGTTAATACTATAATAGTATATACAGGTGCTGGTCATATAATTAGAATATCATCAAAAAGTTGATTTATTTTACTAATTCCATTCAAAAAGTGAAACTTGTATATTATATTCATTCATTACACACAGACTGATATATTTCAAATGTTTATTTCTTTTAATTTTGATGATTATAACTGACAACTAAGGAAAATCCCAAATTCAGTATCTCAGAAAATTAGAATATTACTTAAGACCAATACAAAGAAAGGATTTTTAGAAATCTTGGCCAACTGAAAAGTATGAACATGAAAAGTATGAGCATGTACAGCACTCAGTACTTAGTTGGGGCTCCTTTTGCCTGAATTACTGCAGCAATGTGGCGTGGCATGGAGTCGATCAGTCTGTGGCACTGCTCAGGTGTTATAAGAGCCCAGGTTGCTCTGATAGTGGCCTTCAGCTCTTCTGCATTGTTGGGTCTGGCATATCGCATCTTCCTCTTCACAATACCCCATAGATTTTCTATGGGGTTAAGGTCAGGCGAGTTTGCTGGCCAATTAAGAACAGGGATACCATGGTCCTTAAACCAGGTACTGGTAGCTTTGGCACTGTGTGCAGGTGCCAAGTCCTGTTGGAAAATGAAATCTGCATCTCCATAAAGTTGGTCAGCAGCAGGAAGCATGAAGTGCTCTAAAACTTCCTGGTATACGGCTGCGTTGACCTTGGACCTCAGAAAACACAGTGGACCAACACCAGCAGATGACATGGCACCCCAAACCATCACTGACTGTGGAAACTTTACACTGGACCTCAAGCAACGTGGATTGTGTGCCTCTCCTCTCTTCCTCCAGACTCTGGGACCCTGATTTCCAAAGGAAATGCAAAATTTACTTTCATCAGAGAACAAAACTTTGGACCACTCAGCAGCAGTCCAGTCCTTTTTGTCTTTAGCCCAGGCAAGACACTTCTGACGCTGTCTGTTGTTCAAGAGTGGCTTGACACAAGGAATGCGACAGCTGAAACCCATGTCTTGCATACGTCTGTGCGTAGTGGTTCTTGAAGCACTGACTCCAGCTGCAGTCCACTCTTTGTGAATCTCCCCCACATTTTTGAATGGGTTTTGTTTCACAATCCTCTCCAGGGTGCGGTTATCCCTATTGCTTGTACACTTTTTTTCTACCACATCTTTTCCTTCCCTTCGCCTCTCTATTAATGTGCTTGGACACAGAGCTCTGTGAACAGCCAGCCTCTTTTGCAATGACCTTTTGTGTCTTGCCCTCCTTGTGCAAGGTGTCAATGGTCGTCTTTTGGACAACTGTCACGTCAGCAGTCTTCCCCATGATTGTGTAGCCTACAGAACTAGACTGAGAGACCATTTAAAGGCCTTTGCAGGTGTTTTGAGTTAATTAGCTGATTAGAGTGTGGCACCAGGTGTCTTCAATATTGAACCTTTTCACAATATTCTAATTTTCTGAGATACTGAATTTGGGATTTTCCTTAGTTGTCAGTTATAATCATCAAAATTAAAAGAAATAAACATTTGAAATATATCAGTCTGTGTGTAATGAATGAATATAATATACAAGTTTCACTTTTTGAATGGAATTAGTGAAATAAATCAACTTTTTGATGATATTCTAATTATATGACCAGCACCTGTAAATAATACAAAAATAATACTGAAGTTCAAGTTAATACTTAAAAGCATTAATAATTAAACAATTTTTTATACTGTATTATAATGTTGTGATTCACTTGTACTTTTTTTTTCTCTACAAAATATTATAGAACTTTAATATTGGTCATTAATGACAAAATAATTATCGGCTTATTGCCTCATCCGGAATTTTGAAACCACTACATCCCTAAACATAAATGCTTTATTGGTCTCTGGTAAGGTAATACAGCCTATTTCTTGAAGTTTCCACCTATGTGCATTTTCAGATATCACATAAAATACAGCTGGATAGAAACGCCAAGATGAGCATAAATTCTAAAAATGCACATAAAAATCTTATGCGCTCAATTGAAGTGGATACATTTTTTCATCCGATAAGAAAATATGCGCATAAACTATGATGGAAACACATTTACTGTTCATATCTTGTATGCTCAGAAACCAAGGTTCATTGGCTAGAAAGTACAATCAAACATAAAAAATGGCATGCAGGGCCACAATATAGTCTGCATTTTCAGTCTCAGATCATTCAGAAAATATGTTTCTTTTTGTCTTCAGTCATCTGCGGTTGATGGTCAGGCCTTTCTCATCCTCTAGGATCTCTTCAACTCTTCGTCTCTAAATAGAGCACAAAAAAAGATAAGCAACAGAAAATGTCAAAAATTTATTTGAAAAGTTCATGTTCACAAAAATGCACTTCCAAGTTTATTTATATGTACATCTATTCATGTAGCAGACACTTTTATCCAAAGCGACTTGCAAATGAGGAACGCTACAACATAAACGTTTCATAAGCAGTTGAATTAAGGGGATAGTTCATCCAAAAATGAAAATTCTGTCTTCATTTAATCACCCTCGTGTCATTCCAAACTTGCATGACTCTCTTTCTTCTGTAGAACACAAAAGATATTGAAGAATGTTTGAAAACTGTTTTGTATGTACAATGAAAGTCAGTGAGGTCCAAAACAATGACTTTGATTTAGCGTTATTGTCGTTAACTAAAACTATTAAGAACATTTTTGTTAATTGCAATAAAATAATACATAAATATTAGATGAAAAACTTAATATCTAGTTCAGTCATGAAACTCTAGAGGGCACAGGCTGATAGGTCCTTTACATGCAGTCTGCAATCAATCACATTATTACCGCATGACACGAGCTGATTGGCCCCTTCGTTTATCCTGCAGCCAATGAGATTGCTTGCTCAACATTCAAATAGTCTGGTTCAGTGTTTGTTGTAGTCTAGTCCTGTAGTGTGCTATCAGAGTACCTCTGAACCCCTCAACCTCCCCAGCTCCACCTGCCTAGATCTGCTACGGGGTTTATGTATGTCTATTTATGCAGCAGCAGCATGTCTTACATTCTCACAGCAGCAGCAGCGGCAGCATAGCAAATCTAGTCCGCCAAGACCAAATACATTAACATTGCCATATTCAATAACATGCTAAATCTATTCAGAGAGTTGTCATGATTTAAATAAAATTACTAACTAGAAATAAATAAAAACTAACACTGAACTAATACACAAAACAAACAAAAAACAAAACAGTATTATAAAAAGCACATAACAAAATCACTAACTAAAATTAAAACGAAAAACTGAAAATATAAAAGCTAATTTAAAATATTAAATAAACTAATAGATAAATAAATAATACTAAAACAACATTGCTTTCATTATTTGGGAAACAAAAACCACTAAGACATTCTTCAAAATATCTACTTTTGTGTTCCGCAGAAAAAGAAAGAAAGTCAGGTTTGGAATATGGAACATGAGGATGAGTGCATGATGACAACATTTTCAAACAACAAACTTTTTGGGTAAACTATTCCTTTAAGTGAAAAAAAAAGAACCTGTATACCTTTAGCATTAAAAATACATACCATCTGTTGAACTGAACTGTTTTAAGTTTTATATTTACTGAAGACCTCAAGTATTGATCAACAGATCAATAAATCATGCATGTTTGATTTAGGTGTGCTCTTTTTTTACAGCTCAATCTGACTCCTTTTAATGTCAGTTCCATCAGTGTAGGGTCTTGCATGGCAGCAGTTTGACCAAGTCTGCCGATGTTACACAGATGACACTTGGCACTGCAATGACATTTTACTACTAAAGATAACATGACTTTGAAAGGACAGTCAGGTTAGAACCCCTGTTGTCAAGAATCTTATGAGGTTTTTTTTTTTTTTTTTTTTTTTTTTTTTTGGAAGAACCCTTTAGGGTAAAATAAAGGCTGAGACAAAACAGAAGCAGTCACTTAAATATCTGCCTGCTGAGGAGAGATAATTGGAACATGTCCCTCCACCTGTTAGAATATGTGAGATCTGGAGCTTTCTCTCTCTCTCTCTGGTCATGCTTATTTAGCAGATAACATCAGGACTGTGACGGTCAATGAGAAATTGTCAACTGGGGGCTACTTAACGTTATTACGACATTACAGCAGTGGGAAAGGGGAAATGAAGCAAAGATCAGAGTCCCTCTGCTCCTATTCTGTTGTAGAGCAGGCATCGAAGAACATTTTGGGGCTTGACTTGCACATTTCCTGGAGCTACAGTACATTTATACTGATAATAAAAGAAAAGTATTGGGTATCTATGAGATTTGATACATTTTAAGTAAAAATATCCACCTGTAATTGGTCCATGCAGTCTGTGTGGTTTATCTTCCTCTCTCTCACAGTGAGTAAATGCTCCAGGCGTACAGCCCTCTGCGCGTTAGACTGGCATGAAATCATTAAGTTAATTTCCTGCTCCTGAAAATTTGCAAAAGAGAGAGATTAGACTTTTAGGCAAGCGTCAAAGAGACAAATGCTCTATTGAGTATCCTTCCAAAGAACTGGGTGAGATTTATAACAATAACATGTTCACACTTGTGTGAATCCAGATGGTCATGTAATGTTTTTTGATTAAAGGTGCACTTAGTTTTTTTTTTTTTTTTTTTAAACCCCAAATAAAATTACATGAAATTACTGTAAAATTATTTTCTTAACGTTGTAAATAAAACAAATATCATTGGAGTACATTTTACAAGAAAAATCTGTTGTTTCAACAGAAGATTGAGTTATGACATTTTGATTAACATTATGAGTGAGGTAAAAAAAAACAACAAAAAAAAACATATGCATGCACAAATTGTGTACTGTAAGATCAATAGTATGCATTTAGAAAATAGAAAGGGTGAAATTTCATTTCATGCCAACTTTAAATGAGATGAAGACTCCAGTCATATAAGTAACCGAATAAAGCAGTTTTATTTTACATGTATGTGGCCGCACGGCTGTATGTATTATGTAAAAAATAAATTAATTAATCAAGGATAACTATGTACAGCCGTGGCCAAAAGAATTGGCAGTGGCATAAATTTAGTGTTTCGCAAAGTTTGCTGCTTCAGTATTTGTAGATTTTTTTCATGGTATACTGTAAAACAATAAGCATTTCATAAGTTTTAAAGGCTTTATTTGCAAAAAACATATGCAAAGAGTCAATATGTACAGTGTTGTCCCTTCTTCTTCATTACCTCTGCAAGTCACTCTGGCATGCTGGAAATCAGCTTCTGGGCCAAATCCTGACTGATGGCGATTCATTCCTCATTCCAATTTGTGGGCTTCTGCTTGTCCGCTTGCCTTTTGAGGACTGACCACCGGTTCTCTATGGGATTAAGATCCGGGAAGTTGCCTGTCCACAGACCCAAAATTTCAATGTAATGATCTCCGAGCCACATCATTATCATTCTTGCCTTGTCACGGTGCTCCATCATGCTGGAAAATGCATGGATCATCATCAAATTGCTCTTGGTTCTTTGGAAGAAGTTGCTCTTGCGGGACGGTTTGATACCATTCTTTATTCCTGGTATTGTTTTGGGGCAGAATTCTGAGAGAGGTCACTCCCTTGGGTGAAAAGCAACCCCACACATGGATGGTCTCAGGATGCTTCACAGTTGGCATGACACAGGACTCATGGTAGCGTTCACCTTTTCTTCTCTAGACAAACAATTTTCCAGATGTCTCAAACAGTCTGACGGGGGCCTCAAAAAAGAAAATAACTTCTGCTGTCCAATCCTTGTACTTCCTGCAGAATTTCCTTGATCTTTTTCTGAAGTGGCTTCTCTCCAAGAAAAAGGCCATTGTCCACCAGGCCATTGTTCAAAAGTCTTGGCCTGACTGCATGCAGATGCACTCACACCCACCTGCTGACAATACTGAGCACTTCTGGACTGGTGGTGACACAGAAGGAGACAGTCCTGGCACTTGCTGGACACTCTGGGACACCCTGAAGCCTTCTTCATTGCAGTTGAACCTCTCTCCTTTGAAGTTCTTGATGATCCGATAAATGGTTCTTTCAGACGTAATATTTTTTGCAGCAATTTCCTTGCATGTGAGGCCATTATGATGCAAAGCGATGATGGCTGCACTTTCTTCAGAGGTAACCATTGCTAACACAAGAACCCAAGAACAAACTTTTGGCCAATTAAAGGGATAGTTCACCCCAAAATAAAAAATTATCACATAATTTACTCACCCTCAAGCCATCCTAGGTGTACAGTCAAACCAAAATTTATTCAGACACCTTGAACATTTCATTCATTAATACAGTTTATTCACTATAGTTTAAAACAAATTGTAATAAAATATGACAAGATCTTAGAGTTAAACTGAGTCAGAAAACAATAATCTTAATTATGTCAGATAACACTTAAGCAAAACATGGTCAGGTCAAAGTGTCTGAATAATTTTTAGTTCCAAATTTTTATCAATTTTACTGGTAGTCCACTGTATGAAGAATGTATATGTCACAGTTTACTTTATTTTGCTATCCTCACTTACAGAAATGAACTATAGTGTCCTGCACCCACTAGTAAAAATATATCAAAAATGTCTGAATAATTTTTGGTTTGACCATATATGACAAGCAGTTTTCAGTCAAACACAATCAGAGTTATATTAAAAAAATATTCTGGCTCTTCCAAGCTTTATAATAAGAATGAATATTATGAATCCCAAAAAAGCCCATCCATCCATTATAAAAGTAATCCATACAGCTCCAGGGGGTTAATAAGGATCTTCTGAAGAGAAGCGATGAATTTTTGTAAAAAAAAAAATCTATATTTATAACTTTATAAACTAGAATCACTGAAAGAAGAAAGTCACCTACACCTAGGATGGATTGAGGGTGAGTAAATGATGGGATAATTTTCATTTTTGGTTGAACTATCCCTTTAAGCTTTTTCCAAATATTTAAAATGCATCTGTTCACTCTGCACAATAATCTAGAAACAGTGTGAATCAGCACCACAACAACTCAAGCAGCAAACTTTGCGAAACACAAAATGTATGACACTGCCAATAGGCTACTTGTGGCTACGGCTGTATAACAATCACACCACTTAGTACAAACTGCTATGGGCCAGGGCAACGTAAAAACAAATATACTGAGGGAACCTACCAACCAACCAACCAACCAAACAAACAAACACCTTGCCTTTAGGTCTTGATAGTGTAGTCTCAGTTGTCTAACACGATTCCTCGCCTCGGCGGCTTTTAATTGTGCTGTGAGTTGATTTTGACGCTCGGCAGCAGCAGTGGGGTCGTAGACCTGACGGGATTTTTGATGATTTAGATGCGTGCACACGCGCTGTCTTGCCTCTGCCATCCATCTCTGTGTTTCTTTAGACGGCTCATTGTAGGCTTCGTGACGAGCTCTCTGCTGAGGGCACATCTTCACAGAAATACTGTTCCGTGATTTTCGCCCTGCCATCTTTCACTTCCACAACAGGGTGAAATTATAAGCTATAGGCCTACAACAACATTTTATTTATGTTCAATTAGCTTTTCAAATTTACAAGAACACAATAGCCTACTTTTTGTTTCATACAAAACAATAACAGTTTGTACACTGTAGGGAAGAAAAGCAAACTTTGAATAGGCTATGAGGTTATCCTAACATAATAGCCTATTTTTCAGATAACTTTTATTTTCCATGTTGCCAGTGGTAAATTATTTGTTCTCATTCACTGCTCACACTTTGAACACCATTTCTTAAAGATTTCTAAAAAATACATATTTTATTTTTTAATAAAGTAAAATAAGACCGTATCGAATTGTTTTTAAAGCTGCAGTCCGTAAGTTTTGCCTCTTTGTCGCCATCTCTGTTTGAAACCTGCACTTGCAGTTATTTGTGGAATTATTATCTTTACGTGGGTTGTGCATCGGCATGACTCCTCAGCACGGATGAATCTAATGTTTGCTGTCAGTCACCGCACCGGTGTGGATACTGTACTTCGGAATCACAGATTCTACAACTTGGAAGTATGACCAAAATTAGAATTTTCACCGGAAAGTGTCATCTGAACAAATAAGTAACATGTCTGCCACTTTTGTTCTGACCAACTGAGAAAAAAAAGCATTACAATAAATTGCGCTGCCAACGGTGATTAAATCTAACGATCGCTTAGCTCAGATCACGTCAAACCGTGCCAATGATTATTATTGTTATACTTTAATCTCAAATTGTTAATGTTAACAACATCAGCATTGCGTGACTATGTGTATTTAGTGTGTATTAGCGTTATGTAGATTTCAATTTCTGTAGCCACTCCGCAGTCCGAAGTCTTTTGCTTCTGACTATGGGTGAATCTCCAGTTGTCACTGATGATTGTCATTTGGACCTTTCTGGATTGCAATCCGCCATCAAAATGATAAGTTTAATTATTGCAGTTGCTGTGAGAAAAGACTATAAATGATCTGCCTTCTTTATGTAAACAGACGTGATGTAACGACGCAAAGACGAATGGCCGCATGCTCGAATTTCCCGCAGAAACCCACCAGTGCCATCCAGATTATAAAACATTATTACAAGCTTACCGTTGTGAATCGGGTTAAGGTAAGGAGATAGTTTTGAACACTGGCTGGTTATGTACTTGCTCAAAAATTAATTTTGATCATTTTAACCAAAAAAAGTTACAAACTGCAGCTTTAACGTTTAATTATTAAAAACAAACAATATTTTGGTTGAATGAGAGAGTGATTTGAGTCATTCATAACGCACAAATGATACTCTTGTCACCACCTGTTGGCGTAACAATGTAACATGCCGAAATGATCAGTGAACAAATGATTGAATTTGTTGAATGAATTCAAATGATTCGAGTTACTGTGATAAATCAAAAACTTCATAACATCAAAGTAAAACATAATGCTCATTTTTCTAGATTTATAACCCTCCTGGATCTGTCTATCAAACATTAAACTATATGTTAAACATATCTGAGGCTATAATTTGAAACGTTTTACCTCACAAAACTCAAACGAGTACTCCCTTCTGCTGTTGAAGAAGTGAACACGCGCTGTTTACTAAAGTCGTCATGGAGACTTGATCTTTGTCTTGTAGACAAAAGCAATGAACCAGTTCTGTACCATGAACGTGTTAATGGGTGAAATGACATTGCAGTAGTTTCATATCCTATTACAGTTAGTCTGAAACACACTTCAGTGAATAAAAAACACAGCTCGCAACATGAAAGAAGTTCTGAATGTATGGTAATCTGTATTCTTCCAAGAATGGAGTAGGCCTATAGGAATATGGCTATTGTGTTATGTATCTAAGTCCCATGGTATTGTCATTTGATACCACAGTACCAAAGCAATACATTTTTAAGTGAAGTTATGGTATATTTTGAGGTAAACAGAGTTATGAAACAGATGAAGTGAACAATAACTGCAATAAAGCATTACAAAAGAGAGTTTTGCATGTGTGTAAGATACTTGGCTGGTTAATATGTTTCTGTGAAGGGAGGAGCGGGCGATTGGCATGAGTCCCAGCTCCTCCTCACAACAGGTGCTGAGAAGATGAGAGATGAGATACATGCTGCCTGTTCGCATCCTGTTCTGCAATGAGTAAACAAACGACGACAGGAATTCAAACATACACGCACTTCCTGAAAATGAACTTCAAACCTGCATGTCTTTCTTCTCACCTCCCTCTGTTGGGTTATAATTGGTGCACCGCAGGCGCTGCTGGGGGGAAATTGGACTGGCTGCTCATGTCACCATGCAGTTAACATTGATCTCAGAGTGCTGTGCAAAGTTCAATGTTCTCCATCACTATGGATCCCACAGTAGCACACAGAACTCCCGCTGTGATCTGTGAACTATATAATGTGGAAAAAATGGAAAGTTTCATCTTATTTTACAACTTGTTTCCATGACAATACAATAACTAAAAACTAAAAACGACCGTGAAATGACGATAAAAACTTTACAGCTAAAATAATACAATGATGTAGATTTAAAATACTAAAAAAAACTAATCTTGGCATAGTTTATTAAATATCTGCCTCTATTTGATGTTATTTAAGTAAGCAATAAGGTACTCGAGGCTGTGCTGTATCGTGAATAAGTCACGGCTGAAGGCCATTGTTAGGCACGACGCGAAGCGGAGTAACCCCTTCAGCCGTGACTTATTCATGATACAGCACTAGCCTTTCGTAACTTATTGCTTTTATAAAACAGTTACCACACAATACAAATATTAAAGCCAAAAATATGTATCAATGCAACTTTCATGAAGTAAACTTTCACTAAAGCCTTCGTTCCGCCGGAAAAAATAGTCCCTGACCGTGAACAGCAACAGAAGTTACATTACGCCATTAGATGGCAGCAAAGACTGTCTTTATGAGTGAGTCAGTCAGTAGCGAAGATTTTTACATTGAAAAGACTGAATTGTTGTGAACACGGAACAAGACGCAACTGACAAATGCTTTGACTAGCTCTGTCAGTCACGGGAAAACCCCTTAACTGTTAAAAGGACAAGATGATACATCGGACATTTAAACAGATTTTTTATTATGAACATAGGACTGACCTGAAGGAAAATGCTAAATCTGAATGCAGGTAATAAACTCGCTCACTCGATCTCTTTCTCACAATACTCTTCTAGTTCTATATAATACAGTAAGATTCAATGAACAATATCAACTGAGAATAAACAGTTTACGTTGCTAAGAGTGGTTGCTAAGGGTGTTGTGTAGTGATACACAGAACCGTTGGGTGAAGCGGTCATAGCTGTGTTTTACCGTGAATAAAACACAGCTATTGACCAATCAGAATCAAGGACAGGAACTAACCGTTTTATAAATAATCATATTTTCAAAATCTATTTATTAAAATTCCTTGGAATAAGCACAAACAATTACATTTAATCAATTACAAATATAAACATGGTTCAGCAAGCAAGCTTCATTTAGTTAAATGTATGAGATTGGTTTACATATAATAAAATGGATTTATTAATGACAAATATATAAACCTGTTTATTGTATTTGAAACACATTCTGTTTATTAGTACTATTACATAAATGTCATTCTTGTTTCATTTATGTATGACTAACAAATATGCATCATATTAAGTTTATTATTTTTTGAGTATAGGTTTAATACAGAAAAAAAAAAAAATCATGTTTGTAGTCTATAATATTAAAAGCTTCACATTTCTGATCTTGTATTTCCCTTTAAACAAACAAACAAACAAAAAAAAGTCTCATTTACTTCCATTGTGTGCCTCATCGATTTTTGCTTTTTTAAAGAAATGGAGTAACAAGTTGAAATTAACATTGTGTCATAAGTCCTGTCAATTGAATTTAACTAGTTCTGAACCCAGAATATTTGTTTAACAACCCACTGACACCATCACATCCTTTGTTTGTAGAGTGAGGAGAAATTGTCCATCTACTCCAGGAGTTCATATTTGAAAAGTGTGTTTCTAAGAGCTCTCTCTGTTTGGCTCTGAGCCTATAAAGGCTCTAAAAGCTCTTGGAAGAAATGATTCACAGTCTCTCTGAGGGTGTTTTTATTAATCTTTAGAAACTCCATACCACGCTAGAAAAAAGTTGAACTTTCAATATAAATTGTTGAAATGTGTAGTTGCTTGAGTGTGTGTGGGTTTCCAGAACTAATATCTGACACACTCACTCTTTGATGCAGGCTGCTTAGCACTTTAGTATATAGTGGAAAGAGAGAGAGAGAGAGAGAGAGAGAGAGAGAGTCATACATACATACAGTCATACATCTGATCACATCTATACATTACATACTCTAATTGAAAAACATGTTAACCAAGATAAAGGTAAAATATATGCATGCTTTATCGACTTCAAAAAAGCTTTTGACTCAATTTGGCACCAAGGACTATTTTACAAAATTACTGAAAGTGGCATAGGAGGTAAAACCTACGACCTTATCAAATCAATGTACACTGAAAGTAAATGTAGCGTAAAAATCGGCACCAAACGTACAGGGTATCTTTCCCAGGAGCGTGGAGTGAGACAGGGCTGCTGCTTAAGCCCAACATTATTTAACATCTACATCAATGAACTGGCGAGCAGTCTGGAGCAATCTGCAGCCCCTGGCCTCACCCTGCGCAACTCACAGATCAGATGCCTGCTGTATGCAGATGATCTGGTTCTGCTGTCTCCCACTCAACATGGTTTATAGCAGAACCTGGACCTGAGAGCAATACTGCCAGACCTGGGCCCTGACGGTCAACCTGAATAAAACCAAAATTATGGTATTTCAGAAAAGATCCAGATCCCAGGGAACACAAAACACATTTACATTAGGCACTAACCAGATAACACACAAATCACACTACAACTGCCTGGGTTTGAAAATCACATCCACAGGAAACTTCAATAATGCTGTGACAGAACTGAGAGACAAAGCATGCAGGGCCTTCTACACCATAAAACAGCAATGTCCTATAGAAATCACTATTAGAATTTGGCTGAAAATATTAGAATCAGTAATTGAGCCCATTGCACTCTATGGCAGTGAGGTGTGGGGTCCACTGACAAATCCAAATCAAGATCTCACCAATTGGGAAAAACATCCAATTGAGACCCTGCATGCAGAACTCTGTAAAACTATATTACACGTGCACCGGCATACAACAAATAACGCATGCAGAGCAGAATTAGGCAAATAACCTCTAATCATAAAGATACAAAAAAGGGCAATTAAATTCTGGAAACATCTGAAACTTCATGACCCCCAATCATATCATTATAAAGCCCTGCAATACCAAGAGAAGAGCAAAGAAAGCAACCCCTTCCCTCAGCTGATCCAGAGCTTCAGTCCTGATGTTTCCTAAACATCTATTGATGCTCTGAATCACAACATCAGAATCAATCAGATTACTGCACAAATCAAACAGAATTACATCACTCATTGGCAAACCCAAACACAGCAACAGAGTAAAATGCAATGCTATTCAGCCCTAAAGAGAGAGTACAGTATGGCAGAGTATCTGTACACAGTGTCAGATAAGAAACTCAGAAGCACGTTGACCAGATACAGACTCAGCGGACACAAGCTGATGATAGAGACGGGCAGACACAGAAAAACATGGCTGCCCCCGGAGCAGAGATTGTGTTCACACTGTGATCTGAATCAGATGGAAACAGAACTGCACTTCCTAACAGAATGCTCCAATTACACAGACAGTGTTCTATGATAAAATACAGCAGATCCATCCGACATTTAAAACTCTTTCAAACCAGGAGAAACTGCCATATCTGTTAGGAGAACGCAATAACTGCTGTGTGTTTGCTGCTCAATATGTGTCTGCCTGTCACCATAGAAGAGAAAACACTCAATCTGCCCTGATCTGATGTTTCCAGTACATGTAGATTATATTAAACCGTATTACTCTGTTATATTACTTAGATGTACATTTTGCTTCTGTAAATCTGTCTAATCGGTCATCTTTTTTTTTTTTTTTTTTTTTTTTTTCTAGTTTATATACTTAGTTACATACATTGGTAATTCATTTTGCACTACATGCTTAATACTTTTATATATTATTATTACTCTTATTCTTCTTCTTACTTTCTTTTTTTTCTGTTAATATATATATGCACTATTTGTAAGCAGCCCAGCTGCAATTGCTTTGGCAATAAAAATGCATAGTTTTTGTCATGCCAATAAAGCACACTTGAATTGAAATTGAAAAATTGAGAGAGAGAGAGAGAGATAGAGAGAGAGAGAGAGAGAGAGAGAGAGAGAGAGAGAGAGAGAGAGAGAGAATACTATATATTTCTCTTTAGCGGGACAGTTATTTATGCCCTGCTGAGCATGTCTTAGTGATTAAAAACCCAATAAAATGGTTTGAAGAACAGTTTTCTTTCCTGTGTTGACATATTTTCAATTCAAACAGAAATGTGTGAAGGGAAATATTGAAGTTTTTGTCTTAAAAACAACAACAACAAAACGGCATTAGCTTTCATTTAACATCACAGCCAGGCAAGTTTGTCCCAATAAAAGCACTGGAGATATTTAACATTCAGGTGTGGAATAGTTCTCACCACCACCGGCCAGATTCAGAGAGTGATGAAGAAGGAATTTAAACTTTTGTGGTTTTTGGACCTAAATCTAAATCTGATGAAGAGGTTCATGGTCATCAATAGAAGGATGATCAAATTATTTCCTTATTTGAAATATGTGAGATACTGTGCTGTTGCTGCATATATTGATGGCAGGCGGTATTTATGATTCAATCATGACAACTCTGTGAAGAGTTTTAGCATGTTATTGAATATGGCAATGTTAATGTATTTGGTCTTGGTGGACTAGATCTGCTACACAGACATGCTGCTGTGAGCATGTAAGATATAATGCTTCTGCATAAATAAATACATATACATTAATCCCATGCAGATCTAGGCAGGTGAAGCTGGGGAGGTGGAGGGTTTCAGAGGAACTCTGATATCACGCTGCAGGACTAGCTAACAACAAACACTGAATCAGACTGTTTAAATGTTGAGCAAACAATCTCATTGGCTACAGGATCAGCAGAGGCCAATCAGCTTGTGCCATGGGGTAATGATGTGACTGACTGGCTTTATATTATTGTTGATATTCTATTCAAAATATCATACATTATAGATCGATTATTTTGCACTCCTGACATAAATTAAGAAATGAATGTCACTGCAACCCAGTTTTATCATAAACAGTGTCAAATATCGAAGCTGGAGTCCTTAATCTTTCTAATGATACTCTGTTTGTCCAGATCAAGAAAGTGTGTGATGTTTAAAAGTGCAGTGAATTTTGAACAACAATAATCTGGGGCCGTCGACGATCCTTGACCATTAAGGGGATATACTGACCTGCTACACTAACAAGTCTTACACTTATTCTACCTAGGATACCAAATAAGCCTGGACAGCCTCCTCAATAAAAATAGGTGCACGTGGACCCTAAACATGGATAAAAAATGTCACAAAACGGCAATTTTGTTTTAACGGGGTCTTTAAAACAGAAGATTACTCAGGCAGTTTACTCAGCCTATACACCACCTGTGATCTGACAGTTAATCAGTATATTTTTGTGTACATGTGCATGTGAAATACAGAGCTGAAAGGGGAATCAGGTCCTGGTAATGTGCATTGACGATTACACATTGCCATTTTGTGTCCTCACGACCTCTTGGAGTAAAGATATAATTTGATGTGAATGTAGGACAATCAGATGATGGCAGGAGAACAAGGCCTTTAATGGGCTTCCTTCAGAAAAAACCATTGACCTCTAGATGAATAATGATATACAGATGAAAGATGAAGAAAATATGAAATGGTGGAGGAGGAAGACAACCATTTTAAGCTCAGCTTGAAGTCCGTTTAATTGCATATCATATTTTAGAGCAGATTTCACTCATAATGGAGGACTTATTTCATTTCTATTTCCTTAATTACTTCATTTATCTTTCAAGCAGCAGCATGCCAATAAACTGATGTCAAATGTAAATGTAAAATGTGCAGATTGGTGAAATGTGACCCTGAAAAGGAGTTCCTACCCCTGAACGTTTAGAGACGAGAAGCGACTAGTGGCTTTGCCACAGTAACTCTGTTCTCTGGCTTATTCCTGCAGGCTGTGGACTCCAAATGACAAGCCTGCCAAAGATGGAAAAGGAGGAGTATGGAAAAATGGAGTGGACAGGACACAATTAAAGCCATAGCCAACTGCTTTTTGGCCTTGGCAGTCAAAAGCTAGAAGGTGTCCAGTTTTCATGTTTCATTTGCTGCTGAAAGCAAGTGATGATAAATATAAGGACAGACAAGGTCTGCAGTTACTCGACCGAGTGTGGACACACCACACACAATAACTGTCAGCCTTGGGTTTCTCTCTCGCTCACTCACCCTCTCCACTTTCTTTAATTAACAGAGACAATGACTTAATCAATCCCTCAAAGTAATGTGAGTTCCTCAAGCTTGTGTAATGCTTGAAGTGTTCAGTAGATGGGATGCGTTTCATGTTCTTTTTCTGAAGAAAACGTTCATTGCACTTGCTAGCATGATTCTAATGTGTTTTGAATGGTTGACAATGGTCTTCTGAGTGGTTTTTAGCACATTGCCAGTGAAATTAATCATGATTATTTTATTCTCTTGACAGGCTTTAAGCAGATTTGTGAAAAAAAATATTACAAACTTTCAATAATCTTTGTAGTTTTTCCTCACTACTGTCATCTTAAAGGGTTAGTTCACCCAAAAATTAAAATTCTGTCATTAATTACTCACCCTAATGTCGTTCCACACCCGTAAGACCTTTGTTCATCTTCAGAACACAAATTAAGATATTTTTGATGAAATCCGAGGGTATCTGATCCACACATAGGCAGCAATGTCATTGCACCTGTTGACATCCAGAAAGGTAGTTGAAAACATGGTTAAAATAGTCAACGTGACTATAGTGGTTCAACCTTAATGTTATGAAGCGACAAGAATACTTTTTGTGCACCAAAACAAAACAAAAATAACCACTTTATTCAACAATTTGAATCGTTGTCATACGACTCAGTGCAGGCTTCTTTGTTTACATCTGAATGCCAACTCAGTATTTTTGATCAAATAAATGCAGCCTTTTAGAGAATAAAAGACTTCTTTCAAAAACATTAAAATATATTACTGATATAGTTACCCCAAACTTTTGAATAGTGTACCCTATAGCTAAATTAAAAGGGGTTCCCTTTCATGAGAACTTCGAGCTGCGTCGAGACGCATTGGGAACGCTCCTGTGTGATTGCGTCATGAAGCACTTGTGAAATCGAACCAATGGCGTGACGGAACGTCAGAGGCGGGTGACGTCACAGACCAGGAAACTATAAAGCATTCCCAGAACAAAGAACGCTAGCTTCTGTGTCTTCAGCAAGTGCTCTGTGTTATCGTGTGTCTTATTTGGTGTTGTCTGTCAGTTACATATACAGAAACGATCTCTTTGTTTGAGGACAAGAGTATCAGTGTTACACCATATATATATATATATATATATATATATATATATCAGTGGTGTGCGGTGATGTTTTAAAATGAGGAGGCAAAGTCCTCATTTATGTCCCTGTCACACAACTTTAAGTTAACATTATGTAAAAAGAGAGGCCAAATACAATTCTATTTTGTATTTTTACACTATGTAATGTTCTATTTATTAAAACCAAGTATAAATTTCATCAAGTTAGTGTTTTTACTCATTTTTACATTTATTCCAAAATAATAACTAAAGGCAGTAACAATTTAAACAATATATATTATTTATAAACTAATATTAAGCTTTTACTTTTAATAGTCAATTTATTTTCAGCAGTCATCAAGCTTGTACACACTGGTCACTCACTCACAGACACACTTTAATTTCACCACGCTGATTGCTCACTAAATCATGTCACTAAGTCATCATGTTTTCAGGCCATTTCGAGTTTGATTTTGACAATGTAATATGTAAGTGACAGTTGTTTACTTACTTTTTAATTAGTCTTCCATTAACGCCATCCCTGTCTTCATTCAGACCGATTCGACGAGAACGCGCACGAAAACAAGAGGCGGGATTTATCGCACGAACCAATCATGTCCAATCATAACCGATCATATCCAATCATAGCGCAATTGAGGCATTGCCTCCTCTCACGTGACTTTCCCCCATTCATTCTCAATTCCCCCCCACTAAACCCACCGCACGCTATAGAGGCTCTGCTTTATTTCTATGAGCTGAAGGGTGGCACAGAGACGCGGACTCCCCGCTGTAACTTTACCTGCGGGTGTCGCTGTTTGACAGTGTTTCTTTAGAAAAACGAGTGACTTTTACACTTTTTAATGTCAAATTTTGTAACATTTGCGTTGTTTTATTTTTGTAATATCGATAGTTTTTTTGAGGAGGCACTGCCTCCCTTGCCTCCTCGGAGGAAACGCCCCTGATATATATATATAAAAGACACTATAATGGCGAGCAAACAGCAGTTCAGACCGTGTGCTTCTCCCTACCCTCGTTACATCACGGGTGGGGATACACACGAGCTCTGTGTTGTTTGTATGGGAGCGGAGCATGCCCAGGCCGCCCTCGAGGGGGTTGCTTGCGAGCATTGTGATAAGTTTAATATAAAACCTCTCCGCTCCCGCCGGGCGCTCTTTGAGGAGGGCGCCGCGGCTCGAGTTCCTCGTGGTCGGGTCCCGCTTCTGCTGAGGCAGAGCTGCGGCTCAGATCATGGGGTTCACAGATGAATCTGGCAGAGGGGTTAGAGAAGGGCGCCGCCCTTTCTCTGCCCTTACCTGCCAGGTCCAGTGCCTTTTTCCCAGGTGGAAGCACACTCTGCGGTTTCTTCCCCCCGGGTTGAGGCACTGGTACTTCACATGTCCAGCTAATACGAGCTATAATTCTTTTTGTATTCTAATATATTCAGCCTGTCATTCAGCCATTCTGTCTGTTTGTTTTCTGGCTGCATTTAATTTGAGAATTAAATGAAATATTGTCTGCTTTTGAAGAGCATAGGTCTGTATGAAAATACTTTATTCAGCCTTTCATCCAGATAGTTTTTACTTGTCTGTTTGATATCTGGCTACATTTAATTCCGAGGAATTTAAACATTTTAAAAAAAAAAGTGTTGCCACCCGTGTTCCCCCGCAGAAAGCTTGGGGACAGGGACAGGCGACACAGCCGAAGTCTTCGCGGGGTAAGACATATCTGAGGACTGTCATTATCACCAAGAAGGCTTCGAAGAGGTCCTGACGCAAGTGCCGTGGGACCTTCGAGGGCAGCGCCCTCCGAAGAGGGTCCTTTATCACACTACATGGTATCCGCCCCTCCTCGATGCCCTCAGGGGGCCGTTCTGCCAACCCTGCGGTCTCCACCAACCCTATGAGGAGGGCCGGTCGACATTTGATTCGGTTGTTCCCTGCCGGTTTGCCGCTTCAGGGCGCCGAGTCGAATGCTCAAAAAACACCAGAGGCCAGTCTCGAGAGACTGGTTCCCTTAGTAGAAATTCTGACAGAATGGAAACTTCTTCCAAATATTTCTCAATGGGTACTGCTCACAATAGAAAAGGGTTACAGAATTCAGTTCAGATCTCGCCCGCCCCAGTTCAGTGGGGTCCTCCCTAGTTCAACGGGGTCCTCCCTATGGTGGTGGACCCCGAGCAGTCTCTGGTATTGGAACAGGAAGTTCTGACGCTCTTGCAAAAAGGAGCTATAGAAAAGGTTTCTCCTCCCAGCAAGCCATCAGGTTTTTACAGCTGTTACTTCATTGTTCCAAAGAAGGATGGAGGGTTGCGTCCTATTCTAGATTTACGTGTGTTAAATCACTCTGTTCAGAAGCTCAAGTTCAAGATGCTTACACAAGTTCAACAGATCATTCCACAGATCAGATCCGAGGACTGGTTTGTGACAATAGATCTGAAAGACGCTTACTTTCGTGTATCCATCCATCCTCAGCACAGGAAGTTCCTCAGATTTGCTTTTGGGGGCGAAGCTTATTGGTACCGGGTTCTTCCTTTCGGCCTAGCACTTTCACCCCGCACCTTCACAAAATGCGTGGATGCAGCTCTGGCTCCTCTGAGACTCCAGGGCATTCGCGTATGGAATTATATCGACGATTGGTTGATTTTAGCTCAATCCTAGCGCATGGCAGTTCAACATCGAGATGTCGTTCTGTCTCACATGAGAAGGTTAGGGCTGAGATTCAATGCCAAGAAGAGTGTGCTTCTTCCAGCTCAAACTACCAGCTATCTAGGGGTAGTCTGGGATTCAACTACAATGCAGGCATATCTATCTCCTGCTCGTGTGAATAACATTCTCTCAGCCGTGAATGGGGTGAAACTAGGCCAGTCACTCACTGTAAAACAGTTTCAGAGACTGTTGGGTCTGATGGCAGCTGCATCCAACGTGATACCTTTTGGCCTGCTGCACATGAGACCCTTACAGTGGTGGCTCAGGACCAAGGGGTTTCTCTGAGGGGAAATCCATTTCGTATGATCAAGGTCACGCGGCGATGCCTTCGTGCCTTAGTCATGTGGAAAAAGTCTTGGTTCCTGTCCCAAGGACCTGTGTTGGGAGCTCCTTGTCGTCGCGTAATGCTAACGACGGATGCTTCCCTCACAGGTTGGGGGACGATCATGAGTGGTCGCTCAGCTCAGGGTCTCTGGGAGGACCATCTTCTTTCCTGGCACATAAATCGGCTGGAAATGATGGCGGTATTTCGAGCTCTCAAATACTTCCTCCCAGACCTGAGGGGCCATCATGTGTTGGTCCGCATGGACAACATGTCGGTGGTCTCCTATATCAACCATCAGGAGGGTCTGAGGTCTCGCCACCTGTGCAATGTGGCCCATCGGATCCTCCTGTGGGCCCAGGGGAAGCTCCTCTCCCTGAGAGCGGCTTACATCCCGGGGCATCAAAATGTGGGGGCAGACATCCTGTTGAGGCAGGGGCCGAGGCCCGGGGAATGGAGACTCCACCCCGAGGTGGTGGAGCTCATATGGAAAAACTTCGGTTGAGCGGAAGTCGACCTATTTGCTTCGAAAGAAACAACTCATTGCCCAATGTGGTTTTCTCTCACTCATCTAGCCCCTCTGGGTCTGGATGCCATGGTGCAGACTTGGCCGAGGCTACGTCTGTACGCATTTCCCCCGATTGCTCTGCTCCCAGGAGTTCTGGAGAGTGTTCGCCGGGACAGGGTCCGTCTCATATTGGTAGCCCTGTTCTGGCCAACCCGAGTCTGGTTTGTGGACCTTGTGTCTCTTCTTGACGGCTCTCCTATGGAGATCCCCGTCAGACAGGACCTCCTGTCTCACGTGGGCGGCATGATACTTCCCCCCGCCCGGAGTTGTGGAAACTGTGGGCCTGGCCTCTGAGGGGGCTAGGCTCATAGAATCCGGTCTCTCAACCGAGGCTGTAGAGACCATACTCCACTCCAGAGCTCCCTCCACAAGAAAGTTGTATACATACAAATGGAAGTTGTTTTCTACCTGGTGTAGACAATGTCAGTTGGACCCTGTCCACTGTTCTGTCAGCTTAGTGCTGCAATTCCTCCAAGAAAAGTTCTCGGATGGTTTGTCTCCTTCCATCTTAAAAGTTTATGTAGCGGCTATATCCGCCTATCATGCTCTTCTTCATGCACACTTCGTGGTAGTCTCCTCCATATTCCAGTCCAGATCAGGAAAGACTCAATCTGCTTTGCCCGGTTAGGGCACTAGACACGTATGTCCTAAGAAGGGAGGCCCTGTGTCTAAGCAGAGAATGAGCAAGTGGGTGGTCAAGGTTATCTCACTTGCTTATGAATCTACCGGACAGCCTTCTCCTTTGGCTGTCCGGGCACATTCTACCAGGGGTATGCTGCCTCAAAGGCTTTAATCTCGGGGGTCTCCCTCCATGATATATGTGATGCGGCTGGGTGGTCCTCTCAGCATACATTCATCAGGTTTTATAACCTTGACTTAGGCTCCACTCCGGGGTCTGCTGTGCTCTCGTCGTAAGATAACAGACAGGCACTTAGCATTATGGCGTAGTTGGGATAGGGTTCTCAATGCGTCTCGACGCAGCTCGAAGTTCCCATGAAAGGGAACGTCTCGGGTTACTAGTGTAACCCTGGTTCCCTGAATAGGGAACGAGACACTGCGTCGCCTTGCCATACTCCCTGCATGCCTGTGAGCGTCTTGCTTCATCCAATCAGAAGCTAGCGTTCTTTGTTCTGGGTATGCTTTATAGTTTCCTGGTCTGTGACGTCACCCGCCTCTGATGTTCCGTCACGCCATTGGTTCGATTTCACAAGTGTTTCATGACGCAATCACACAGGAGCGTTCCCAATGCGTCTCGACACAGCGTCTTGATCCCTATTCAGGGAACCAGGGTTTACACCAGTAACCCGAGACGTTTTCCGCTTAATCGATATGATTTGGGAGTTGATTTGAAGCATCATTCATGCCTGTAGCACACATGGTGCAGCAGGATGAGTTATTTGCTTCTATCTCTTTTTCCCTTTCTCTATATTCATAAAGCATCTTGATAGCTGGCTTACTATTAAACGTGTAAAGAAGGTCAACTGGCACTCATCTGATGCCCCAGGCATCTCTTTGCATTGTGTCTTACACTCACTGCATCACACTTGGCTTCACTGTAATTGCGAATGCCCTTTTGAGCAGCTATTTATGTGGATGGATGGATCAGACAAGTGAGAGCATTTGAAAGAATAAACAAGGCAGCAATAGCATGATGTCTCGGTGGCACACAAAGGTATTTAAAGATTGAAATTCAATTGGAAAAGATGATACGCTATGTCCTCTTTCACCCTGGACTGTCTGGACTTTAGAACTCTTTCCATCTGCCAGCTGCTCCTTGTGTATCTTGCTTGTCTGTTTGTTTGCTTGTACGTGTGTGTGTGTGTCAGAGTGATGTGATTAATAGAGTGAGATTATTAGACAAAGATTAGAAGCATTGAGAATGAGTTTCTGGTGCTGTTATCGCTGTGATCCTAGACCAGATGATAGGTTTACAACCTCTCAGACAAATATAAAACAGAGGCCATGTAATTATAGTAGTTATTTGTCTAAAACAGGCTAATGACAGGATGCGCTGTGATTAATTGGCTGTACCCCGCATGGATGAGCAAAGTGCAAATTTTGCTGAGGTGATTCACTGTGCTCTATTGTTAGAGTATCATTGCATATAGCATCTAACATGTTGTTGGCCTCCCAATTTTATTGCTCGAAAGTTATATAAGCCTTAAAATAGAGTTACACTTTGTTCAGTAGAACACATACTGAACAAAGTGTAACTGTATTTTAAGGCTTATAACATTTGAGCTTACAACTTACTATAGCCTACTACCTAGGCCGCTGAGAAAGTGGACAGAAACGGTTCCCCTCTGTGACTGATGGACAGCTGGTACCTAAAATGACCCGGTGTGCAGTGTATCAGTCGGATGTTTTCATGATATGTAGGCCTATGTCTGTATATTAATTGTTACTGCGGATGTTAACTGTAATGTTCATGGTCAATTCGCACAGTATATGTGACATATGTCGTTAAGATCGGTGTCTAGTGTACAACCCGAATTCCGGAAATGTTGGGATGTTTTTTTAAATTTGAATAAAATGAAAACTAAAAGACTTTCAAATCTCATGAGCCAATATTTTATTCACAATAGAACATAGATAACATAACAAATGTTTAAACTGAGAAATTTTACACTTTTATGCACAAAATGAGCTCAATTCAATTGATGCCTGCGATTTGAAAAGATTTGAAAGTCTTTAGTTTTCATTTTATTCAAATTTAAAAAACGTCCCAACCGAAATTGGGGTTGTACTACTATTTCTTAGAATAAGTTGTGAAGCGTGGTTTTATGTCTCCCCACTGACCAACATACAGTTCAGTGCAAATTCTCTGGCTTTTTAATAGCATGTTAGTTTGGTATGTAATATGTTATGTGCTTTCATTTTCGTCAGTCGGAATAACACCAATCCGATTTCAGTACTAAAAAAGTTCTGTTTATATAACCATTGTTTATGTAGCTATTCCAAACAAAACTTCAGAACTGGAGAAAGCCACCCTTATGAAAAAGTTTATTCAAGTGTGCTATTAGTATACTTCTTTATTCTTCATACTTTCAGTCTACTTTTTATGTACTTCTCAGAAATATACTTGAAATTGCACTTATAAACTTGACTTATACTGACAGAAAGGTCTAAGTATATTTGGATTATATGTAAACCCTCTACCCAGGTCCTACTCGCCCCGCTCTGCGCGGGGCTCAAACCTGGGTCTCCGGCGTGAGAGTCAGACACTCTAACAAGGAGGCTGTGTGGAATATGTATATGATGGATGGATGCACTTTCTTGAGCTTCATACTCGTTGGTCCCATTCACTGCTATTATAAAGCTTGGATGCGTCAGCATATTTATTAATATAACTCAGACTGTTTTCATCAGAAAGAAGAAAGTCATATACACCTGGCTTGAGGGTGAGTAAAGCTTGGGCTAATTTTCATTTGAAAGTGAACTAATCCTTTAAAGCTTACAACTGTTACACTTACAGTACACTTAAATGTACACTTTTAAAAAGTGGGCCAATTTAGTCCCAAGCAGTATTGAAATAGTACACTAACAAGTTTACTACTAGTACATTGATATTAGTATACTTCATAAAATGAACTTGAAGTATACTTTTTTGTAAGGGCACTGCGATCATAATTGTCGCTGTTGCCATGATGACATATCTAGCTTTTTGTTTTTTAGCACATATTTAGTAAATATTCATCCACTGACCAGATTGTAAGACATGAGATGGAAATAAACTTCATATGAAGTAAAACATACTGTATATGCTAATACGTAAAATATATGCTAATGCGTATGCTAATGTTTTTCAGTCCGATTGAGCCATCAAACTGATTATAAATGGATTATGTGGGTGCATGTAAATGTAGCTACTGATGATGAATGTAACTTTTTAATAACATTTTAATAAAAATTCCCGACGTTAAATAAATGATTACATGGTCCCTGCATAAGAATGTACATGGAGACTTTAGATATAAAACTGATTTGCTAAGGTTTTCTAATTAAATTCAGTTGATTTCCCTTTAATTCAATAGAATGTGTGGGAATTAATATGTAGCCTATTTTTGATACTGCCGATGAGTGCTGAATCATTATTGCATTCGATTGAACAACAACTATCCAGCATTTTGGCTAAACAAACCTGGTAAAACAAAACACTGATGGGCATTCACAGCAATCTTTTAATGTAATTATTAGGCATGCACGATATATCGGCCACCATATCGGTTTTCTTCAGATGAGACGCTTCAGATGTGCACTGTCCACCATTATGGTTTTAAATTGCTTGAAATATGATTGAAATCACTTCAAAAAGGAAAATGCAGTTAATTACAATGTTCAGCGCAAGTCTGTCATATAGTAATATTATAATGAGAACATTATAATTGTGTGCTTGGGACATGGATTTTAATGGTGAAACTTTTGTTTTTGTAATCAGGCTCTCAAAAATTATATAAAAATTGATTTAGATTTATCGGCCAATATATTGGTTATCAGCTTTCAAATATAAAGAATTATTGATATCGGCCAAAATTTTCATATCGGTGCCTCCCTAGTAATCATGTGTTAAATTAAGTATTACATGTCCAAATATTTTATAGAAGTTATTATTCTTTATTATTATTATTAAAAAGTAAAAGTCAAAAGAATTACATTATGTAAAAAAAATGATCATATAGGCCTACTATATAGTAAAGCAATTATACAGATATTTTAAATTAATATTGTTTGTGTGTACATGGTATAACTATAACTGATAGTTGATGGATAATTTGATTAATTAAAAAGAAGTTTTTAATGAATGGCACATTGCTTCTCTAATGAACTCTGAGGAACGTGACAAAGAGAGCTAGACTGAAAGTCAACATTTTCCTAGAATAAAGATCGTGGCCTTTTCATAACAAAAAGTATATTGTATGGCTTGGAATATAGTGCATAAGTCATATGGATTATGGTGCGTTTTTGTCATTTTGGATCTTGACAGCCTCATTCCTCATTCACTTTCATTATATCGAAAAGTGACCAGGACATTTTTTTTTTTTTGTTTTTTTTTTTGTGTCCAACAGAAAAAAAAAGAAGACCACATAGCTTTGGATCAACACAATAGTGAGTAGGCTAAATAATAACAGAACTGTCATTTTTGATGAATTAAAGACTTCTCTAGTTGACAGATGTGTATATCTTGCTGTGGGCTATAGACTGATTTAAATGTCATGCGCCACACCATCCCTTACTGATTCAATACTAGGGATCATTTCAAGGTTATAATCCTTCAGTGCAGCCTATCACTATGGATAGATAGAGATGGCTTACTATATAGCTAGTTCTTCCACAGGTAAACAACCCGAAAAGGAACCATGTTGTTGTCTTTGAGGCTTTTTTTAAATTATTATTCTCTTTTATGTTTTATGATTTTACTCTAAGGATCAAGGGTCAATGGGTCCAGCATTGAGCGCTGAATCACTGCTGAGCTGGCCTCTGGTCCTCCCACGTGTTTACCATTTGTGGCTAGTTGTTTGCTTTAAATGATTTATATTACCTCCAAGCCCTTTGCCAGTTTTCAGGCTGAGGTATTGATCTGGGGGTGATTTGCTTGTCTGGTTTGTACAACCTTAGAGTTCCCAGGGATTGAGCACCGTGATCCAACCCAATTTATGATCTAGATCAAGGGTGCTCAACCCAGGTCCTGAAGATCTTCTCTCCCGCAGAGCTGAGGTTTAACCCGTCTCTATTAAAGAAAACCCAAAGACCTCGATTAGCTGGTTCATCTGTGTTTGATTAGATATGGGTCTAAACTCTAGTAAGCAGGCAGTTAGATTTCCAAGAACAAATTGTGTTAAGTGGATTTTTTTTCTTTTTTCTATCAGCTAAATATGCTGGGATAATGATAAGTAAAGATGTGTTCACATTAAGGGGGGGGGGGTCTAATGCTATTTCATGCATTCTGACTTACTTACACTGTTAAAGAGTTGGATTCTCATGCTAAACATGGCCAAAGTTTCAAAAAACGAGCTGAATGACGGAGTATTTCTGTGGTAAAAATACTTTCTCATACTTTCTGATTTCTCACAGATTTCAGAGAGTTTTTTTTTTGAGCATGGCCCTTTATTATGTAATGAAGGGCGGAATTCCTTGTATGGGCACTTCTCCCAAAAGAGCGCGCACACACATTAACCAGAGCAAGAGCACACCCATCAATGCGCTTCGTTCGGCTTTACGGAAGTCATCGGCAGCCTTGCACAGGACTTGCTCAAGAAAGATTTGTCACTTTGTTGATTTTGTAGTCTAAAAACAATGTCACCAAAGAAATGTGTTTTTGGTTGTGAGGGAAAGATAACCTTTCTTCCCAAAGAACCCAGTGTTAAGTGGAGCTGAGAGATTTGTGCTCATGCATTACATTGATGCGCTCTCGATATTTGTCATTAAAATAACCATAGAAACCGCCTTACATTAACTATCAAAATAAGGATAAAGTCGTGTCTGATAGTTGCAATCAAATTTTTATTGGTTAAAATGAATGGAGAATATCTCGTGTTTTTCCATGGTTGCTCGAGCCCTCAGGATCAGTGCTTATGGTTTTATAAACAAGGCCCAGTTCTACGCTGGATTTACCGATCGTTTGAAACTGAAAGATGAGTCGGAACTGCAGGTGGTGAGTAAAACTGCTTCAAACGTCTGTTTTGTTGGCAGTCGGCGCATATGTGCATATAATGTAAACAACACGAACGTAGTGAATTCATAAATTCATTATTCATCATTCACTATATGCTATATTCATTATAGTGAATCAAAAGTAATCCATGCAATGGTGTATTGTGTGTGTTTAAATACAGTTGTTTTGCTGACCATTGATAGCTTGCAAACGATCTCTACGCAAAAGCTGTGCGTGCTCGTCACTCTTTAGCTCTGCCCATGGCACGCCTCCAGGAGCTCGGCTGTTTTCGGAAAGACTCAGTACAGCGTATGTATCTTTTATAAATATGATAAAACTAAAGACTCTTTGGAGATATGAAGGATGCACTACTACTCTATAGGTACTCAAGATTAACATGAGATTGGCAGAAACTGCGTGTGTTATGTACCCTTTAACGAAATGCATGAGGCACCGCTCAAACAGAAGTCACTTTCAAAGCAAGCTGCTTTCTGTAGTTCAAATTGAATATGATTGAAATCTGTGTGGGGAACTTTTTAGTCCTTGTGTGAAACTTCCTATTGAACTGCCCATAAAAATTTGTGAACAACAGTAAATGTGACTGCATATTAAAACATTTTAAAGGGTTAGTACACCCAAAAATGAAAATTCTGTCATTCATTACTCACCCTCATGTCGTTCCACAACCGTAAGACCTTCGTTCATCTTCAGAACACAAATTAAGGTATTTTTGATTAAATCCGATGGCTCAGTGAGGCCTCCATTGACAGCAAGATAATTAACACTTTCAGATGCCCAGAAATATAAAGACGTATTTAAAAAAGTTCATGTGACTGCAGTGGTTCAACCTTAATGTTGTGAAGCAACGAGAATACTTTTTGTGCGCCAAAAAACAAAACGACTTTATTCAACAATATCTAGTGATGGGCGATTTCAAAACACTGCTTAGTGAAGCTTCGAAGCTTTACGAATCTTTTGTTTTGAATCAGTGGTTCGCAGTGTTGTAGTACTCGAGACTCGGACTCGGTCTCGAGACCATATTGTAACGGTCTTGGTCTTGTCATGGACTCGTGTGCATATTGACTCGGAATTGACTCGTACTCGAACATATTAGGACTCGGACTCATTCCCGAGACCACTCGAGTCCCATTCAAAATATTTCATGACTATTACTGTATGTTAATGTTCAGGGGCAAAGAGCAATGATAATACTGTGGTTAATAAAACAAAATGCATTTGAATTATAATTAACATGACAATGTGTACAATAGTAACGAATCGCTCAAAAGTCGGAAAATTCCTATTATTTTTACACATCAGTCAGTGTGAGGCGTTGCTATGGGCTGCGTGCGTGTGCGACTGACTGATTTTCCAGTCTGTTCGAAACTTCTCTCGAGCCATATATATGGTTCTTTCACTGAGTGCCTATGGCTCGACGGAAGAAAAAAAATAAACCAAAATTTTTTTTTAAACTTTTTTTCCCCATCAATAATCAAAGCTAATGTGTCGATTTAATTAAAAATCTATTTATTATATATTTTAAAATATTACATAATTCACCAATGCCCGTTTGTCATGTATAACACCCCAACCAATCGTGATCTGGCACAAGTTCAAATTTCATTGGACAACGTGAAGTGGAAATTACATGGACAGACGAGCGATTTCTGCGGTTTGTCTCATTTTATAAATTAAATTGCATCGCTGACAAAATGGATGTTAACTGACCACAAAGCGAAAAGTCGCATTAATGGTAAGTAGTGTTCAATTCATTTAGTGTTGATACACCGTTTACTATTTGATGAAACTATCATAGTTAATGAAGCCCAAGTGCCACCTACAGGCCTATTATTATGTGAAGTGTAGGCTGGCGAAATGGTGACGTGAAAGGACTTTATTATATTACCGTTTTTGATAATTATTAGCTTATGTGGCATTATGAAATAAGTCTCTTATGCTCATCAAACCTGCATTTATCTAATCAAAAACAGCAATATATATTTTAAAAATATTATTGCAATTTAAAAGAATGGTTTTCTATTTGAATATACATTAAAATATAATTTATTTCTGATGCAAAGCTGAATTTTCTGCATCATTCCTCCAGTCTTCAGTGTCACATGATCCTTCAGCAATCATTCTAATATGTTGATTAATTTTCAAAGTTGGAAAGTGGAAACAGTTGTACTGCTTAATATTTTTTATAACATGCTGTGATCCTTTTTTTCAGTCGATTGATTTAAAATCTTTGATTTAAAAATGTTAAAAATAACAGCATTTATTCAAAATAGAAATCTTTTCTAACAAATTACCTTTACACCACCTACTATGTGGTCTTTTTACCCTTAACCGATAATATTTTTTAAACCAATAACACTCTAAGTAAATAAAATACAGTGTACATGCCATGGTATATTTGATGAGTATGGTGCCAATTTTATTGTTTCCACCAAACATTTACATATTCTTTTAGGTCTTTAGATTTCTTGTCTCAGACCCAATCTTATGTGAACTTGAACTTGTCTTGGACTCCAACCTCTCTGGTCTCGGCCTTGACTCGGACTCGACCCTCTCTGTTCTCGGTCTCGACTCGAACTCAACCCTCTCTGGACTCGGTCTTGACTCGGACTCGAATGAGCTGGTCTTGACTACAACACTGGTGGTTCGTAGCGTGTATCAAACTGCCAAAGTCACGTGATTTCAGTAAACGAGGCTTCGTTACATCAAAAGTGTTTTGAAACGTTTTGAAATATCAAAGGGTCATGTGACTTTGGCAGTTTGAAGGAGTATTTCTGTGCCAAAAATGCTCTTCAGATTTCGGACAGTTTTTTTTTCGAGTTTTTTAATTAATGACATAATGACATAACGTTTTGACTGCCCTGGAAAACTGTTTGTGTGTTGCAATAAAAACATCATTTTGTTTGATTGAGCCATCCATCCAGAGTTTGTGATTGGAGTGGAGTTCCAAACTTTTTTCTGGAGTGTAAAGTTGTTGTTTTTTTTTCTCTCTGTTCCAAAATCGCAGAGATGTATGTGAAATATTATCAGAAAGAAAACAATCAAAACTATAAATGTTTAGTGAACATTAATGATAGAGAATGCAGGGATAACCAAATAGTGGATTTGTTTATTGACCAAAGGCTGTTTGTGAAACCTGTTTGAAAACAGTCATTGGGATGATTCATGAAAATGGGATGATTCATGAAAAAGTGAAAAAGAAAAAAAATATTTTGTGTAAAATTACACATAAAACCTGTAAAACTATAAACTGTTGCATTCAATTCAATGGAAAATTATACCAAAATTTCATCTGCTTGTTTCATGAATAAGCCCCATTACTTTTGCAAATTACACGCTTTAAAATGTGTAGTTGTGCATGGATCAACACAATGAGAAGAGGCCAGGCTCAGGGAACGTGAAAACAATGCCTAAAACAAGAGATACGCCAAGCAATCAGACTGCTGATGGAATCATTGTGCCAGAGATCTAGCATTGTGAGTGATAATTGTGTGTGATGTGTGGGTTATTCTGTGTACGAGAGAAAAAAAATGAAAATAGCTGAAGTGAAACACTGCCAAGTGGGTGTTTAAAGAGAAGACTCATGTGGAGTTCACAGGAGGCAAAGACTACAGCCAGAGAGAGATGCCAAAGGCTGGGAAAAACCTAAACAGAATAAATAGATGCCAAATCTGCCATTTGACAGTTTACAATTTTCACACAAGCAATTAAATGTGGCTATTTTTGATGTAATGTGGTATACAGTAGCAATGAAAATGTGAAAGTTCTAGCTATGAATAGCGCACACTCATAAAACGAATAGACATATGGTGCAATTTTTCAACTGAAGATGAGACGGCACCCCATAAACACCAAGCATTTTCTTTGTCAAAACAAAATTGCTTAGCATTGCTGGGCTTCAATTGGCACCAATCATCTTTTCATTCTGACAATCAGCCATCTGCCTACATTACCGTTACTATTTAGCGTCCTCACAGCGTTCCTTCCTTCCATCTTGTCTTAATTCATTCTTTCCATCCATCAGATTTGCAGTGTAAATACAAGCTAATTGTCAGTGACAAGCCTTTCCACCTGCACTATGTTTGATTTCATGGCAAGGCTTTTTTTTCCGGATCTCGTTCTCTTAAACAATTTATGCCTCACAAATCTGCATGAAAATAATTTTATATTTCATATGGAACAATGGTTGTAATGTACGTGGTAATTATTGAACAGCCTCATGCGCATCATGGAGATGTTTAGAATTAAGAGGATCACAGTGATTTATTGTTTCTCTTGACATTAAACATCACGCTTTTGCTTCGTTTCTCTTAGGGGTGTCTGATATATTGGGATTATACAATTTCAAACAGAAAATCAGTATTTAATTATTCATGCTCATTTTCCCTGTTCTTTTCATTTAGATTATGTTTGCCTTCATCTAACACTCACATCAAGTTAATTTTTAAAGACACTAAAAATTTAATAACACTGTTAAGTGTAATCTTTAGCAAATCTCAAAATGATGTTGTGATGCCTGAATTCACTTGAAGCATTTAAAAACCATTGATTTTAGTTTTTAATATTTATTTTGTATTTATTTAGACAAAATAGAATCAACTTTTAACATTGCCCATTTGGTTATCAGCTGTAAATGGAAAATGAGGCTTATCGATATCAGCCAAAATAGGTGATAATAGGTAAGTGTGGTAGTTAATTGTGGTTAAACTGGTTTGAACAACATTATAAAGTTATGTCCCATTAGCTTGGAATCGAGTCGTGGATTCTGTTTGCACTAGTCTGATGAGATCCTCCAGTGTTTGTCCTGTCGTTGTTGTAATTGTATTGATCCATCTCAATTTCAGTCTTCCTCTGCACCTTGTACCCTCGATCTTTTCCAGTGATCTTTCCCTACAAACCGTGCGACCAACGTTCGGCAAACGCAGTTTCATCATTTGTGCTTCGAGTAGCATTTCTGGTTTGATTTCCAATATGATTGACTTGTTGGTCCATCTCGCAGGATTCTTCTCCAGCACTGTATTTTGAATAAGTCAGTCTTCCTTTAGTCTTGTTTCTGGATCGTCCAGCTTTCACAACCGTAGTTGACAACCAAGAATATGAGAGTCTGAACTAGTCTTATCTATGTCTACAATCTGATGTCTTTTCTTTGAATATTTTCTTTAGAGACTTCATAGCTGTCTTACCCAGGGCCAAATGACTAATATCAAAGACTATAGAAATAGAAAGACGGTTCACTCCTTAAGTATAAATGGGAGAAACTGCAATGTGCAATATGGCGGAATACGTCCCACCTTCTAAATAAAAGAGCCAATCGCTGATTGATAAAGTCATTGCGTCACTGAAGCTGCCGTTAGAAGCTCCGGTTCTCATAGAAACCAGAGACATACGCTTAGGACTGCACATACGTATTGGCTCATTTAGCCTGAAAAATAAGCTTTTTTAATGCTTTTTGAGGATAAGAAACAACATTTATGGGACAGTTCATGTCAGATTTTGTTGCTGATTTGAAATATGTTATTTAATTGTGAGTTTTTGAGATTTCTCCCCCATTCAAATAAATAGGACTTGGTCTTGGATGCCCGAAATAGCTGCCCTAATATTATCCTCCTCTAGAGTAGCCTTTTGGAATATGGCTTCAGCGTACTGATTGAACGGTATGGTGACAAGATACGGCCCTGTCGTACACCTTTTCAAACTGAAAACCAGCTTGCATTTCTATATTTCGTATGATATATTTCCATCATAAAGATTTCTTATTAGCTGAAGAGCATGTTTCGATATTAGCATTTGCATTAGAATCATCCATAGTTTTTCACGACTGACGCAGTTAAATATTTTACCGTCAGCCATTTATCAATTATCAGCCAATAATTTTTGGCTTATTGTACCTTATTGTATCAGTGCATTCCTAATTTCTTTTGGTCTAAATATTGGTGTAATTGATCTAAAATCCTCAAAAATGTTCAGATTAGCTGTAACTGTGTCATGTCATTTCAATTTCATTGTGAACGGAAATGTTTCTTGTTGCATTTAGGACACAGGAGGAGCAAGGTGCCCACTTATATCCATCCCCCCCATGTCATCCAGTCGTGTCTGACTGAGGGTGAGCCCGCGAGAGAAGGAAAGTCACCAGTCAAGGTGTTGCTAGGAGACAGTCTATTTATTGGAGCCCTTTGGTCTATCTCGGTTTAGTTTTGATAAGTGACATGCAATAACATCACACACTGCCAAGAGAGCTGGCCATAAAACATCAAATGCTCTTTCACAAAAAGAGTTCAGTTGTACAGTGTGTGTTTGTGTTTCTGAAGTAAATGGTGGCTTTTCAGATTTCACTTGAAGTCGTCTTCTATAGTTTGCTTTGTAGATTGTTACATACTATTTATTTTGGATGGTTTCAAACATTGTGTGTTTGTCCGGATGATGGATGTCTTTAATATTTTCGAATGTCCCTTACCTTTACTAAAAGCTCAGGCAAAGGATAAACCTCTGGCACCCCCTGCGACACACGTAAAAACGCTCATAAACAGACCTTGTGACTCACCTTGCATCTGTCTGTTTCTGTGCTGACTTTTATTTAGTGTCTTATAAATAAATCAAATGGCTTCAGTGCATTAAAACCACTACAGTGCAAAAAGACAATGCTGGTTGTACTTATTTGTTGCGTTTTTCATTTTTGTGCATTCTTGTGTGTCGGTGTACACACTCTCTGTGTCTGTGCATGTGCAGCAGTATACCAGGCTGGTGATTTATGGCCTGCCTCACAAATACTCATAACGTTTTATTTTTCCTCTGACGACCAGCTCTGCAAAAAGCACTTTACATGCCATGGCCAACAAGGACATGGTAAAAGACACTATATATTCTGTTTTTAATACCTTTTTTATGGTGTTTTTGTAGTGCAGGTGCACAACTAATATTGATTCTGAAATATGGATGAAACATTCACATGAATTGAAGTGTTTAATAAGGTCATTGTTATCAGATGTTATTTGGGACCTGGTATTGCCGTGTTAAGGGTTTGTTGTAAATGCGTCCCATATGGAAAGGAGTGATACCTCAAATTATGTGGATTGTTGGGAAGAGGTGTGCTCTTACTTTTCAAGAAAAATTGGCTAGTGGACAATAAATGGGTGAAAATATCCCAAAGGATATCTAGAGACCGGAAGAGACTTATGGTAAGGCTTTTGGCCTGAGCAACCGCATAGCCATGCCCTAGTGTTAGGTTAGCAAGGAAAAAGGAACATTTTATGAAATTTTGGTCAATACGATAACCAATAATTCTTTATATTTGGAAGCTGATAATCAAAATATTGGTCGATAAATCTAAATCTTGGTATACATATTCTGAGCCTGATTACAGAAATAAAAGGCAAACAAATGGTGATACAGTGATGTACAGTGGCCAGCTGCTTTTACTTTAAAACCTTAACTGCGAAAAACAAGGAATGCCAAGGAAACATCTAGATCTTTCTTTTACCAAATTCATTTACTAAATGTAGCCTACTTGAAACCGTTAAAGATTCCTTAACTTTAAATTAATTTTACATTCCTATGGCAAATTGCATTTCTGCAATTTTTTTTTTTTTTTTTTTTGTACAGTAAAAAACTCCCACATGGTCAACATTGTTCTCTCCAGCATAAATTCTTCTAAAGCATGAATAATCTGCTGCGTGCTGATGTGTCATGTCATGCAAGGTACTAATCAAAACCCTCATGGCCAGCAGCGTGCATCTAAAGTGGTTCAAATGGAGGAAATAATCCATTATTTATTGGCTTTAATAAATAAACCTAATTTTCTTAACGGACCAATAACATTATAAAAGGAAGCCGATACCGATATGTCCACTGATATATTGTGAATCCCTAGTAAAAATTATTTTTGTGGTTTTCTGAAAAGTTCACAATTTGAGAACCAAGTCATTTATGCCACATGGAAACAGCACTTTTATGTGGTAGATCATTCTTTAAGAGAGTAACTCATTTAAAAATTCACTTTAGGTTACAAAACAAACTAAAAGTCTTAAATTGTCATATTATGTCCAGTTCAAATTAAATATTTTTTAATATTTAATTTTTTATTAGTTTTTATTTTAATACATTTTATATGAAGTTTAAATGTTTGCAAGTCTGTTACCAGGTTGTGAGACATGTCTAAATACATTTTAATACCTGATTTGTGAAGGATTGTGTAATTTTCTACCAATAAACAATAAATTAACATCAAAATTAAGCAGAAAAAAAGTTACAAAAAATAATAAAAAGAAAAGAAAAATGGCTAACAGGTTTGCAAATTTAGTGTAAGCTGTCATTTAGTAGGTGCTATCTTGTTTGGGACAAATGTTGGTTTGTAGTTTTCCATAAATTTATCATATGTGTTATACATTTTTTTTTTTTTTTTTTAATTTTATTAAATTATACGTAATCTCTGTGTAACATTTTTTTTTTTTTACAATAACTTGGCTACCAAGGTGAAATATTTGTGCTTAAAAAAAAAAAAAAAAAAAAAAAAAAAAAAGAGGGAAAAAAGAGGAAATTTAATATGATTATTTATCTTAGAAAATGTCTGTGATGTTATTTCTTGATTCTGACAATTTTAAGGACATGTTCAAAACACATTATTTTATTAATTTATTTTTTTCTTCGAAAAAGCTTAACCACTAATTATTACATTTGTAAACATTACACTGATTATTTCATAATTAAATATAATTAGTTTGTCACTACAGTGAATTGAATATCATTGACAAGACATTTGATATGACTATGACCAGCTATAATTCATGCTCAAAGTTGAATTCAAGTTGATTTTATATAATATTATACTTTATCTAGTACATCTAATAGTTTCTATAATAATAATAACAACAACAACAACAAAAACATGGCATTTGTGCCATTAATGCTTAAAAATAAAATCATGTCTTTTTTTTTATTTTTTATTATTTATTTTAACGTCTGTCTTGCCTGGAGAAACATCACATCAGCCATATTACTTCTCCATCTAAGCTTCTGTTTTCCTCTGGTGTATTGACGAAAGTGAAAATCTGGTCTTGAAAGCCGCATATTGAAGGAGTGTTCGGCTCAATTAGGTGGAATGGTGGCTCAGCTCTTCCAGTGGTCACTAAACACTGGATATGTTCCGAAAGCATGGAAGGAGATGATGATAATTCCTGTTCCTAAAAAATCTAATGCTAAAGAGATGGAGAATTTCAGACCTGTGGCACTTACCTCGGTTTTTTGCAAATGCATGGAGAGGGTGGTAGTAGGGGAGCTCTCTGCCAATGTAGGTCAGTGTTTAGACCCGCTCCAGTTTGCCTACAAGTCGAAACGGGGAGTTGAAGATGCTTGTCTAACTCTTTTAGATACTGTTACTAGACATTTGGATGCTCCTAACTCATTTGTTAGGATTTTATTTATGGATCTTACATCTGCTTTCAACACAGTCAATATTAATCTATTGTTGGACCGTCTTCAAAGATTACAAGTTAATTTAACTCTTGTGCAATGAATTAAGGATTTTTTAACGAATAGACCCCAATATGTTAGAATGTATGACCACAAATCTAGTAGTATTATTATAAATACGGGAGTTCCACAAGGTTGTGTCTTGTCACCTATTATATTTTCCATATACACAAATGAAATCATGTGTGGAATTAAGGGTATGTCACTTATGAAATACGCAGATGACATGGCTTTGGTGGCTTGTATGACAGACAAGCAGTCCCTGGTTATGTACAGGCAATTTGTTGAATCCATGGGTGGTTGGTTCCATGACAGTTGCCTAAAGCTGAACATAAGTAAGACCAAAGAGTTGTGCTGTGGGGGGGTTTGTCCATCCAAAATTTCTTCTTCACTTTATGAACCACTTAGGTTAGGGGGGCAGGAAGTGGAACAGGTTGAATCCTTTACATATTTGGGTACTGTGATTGACAGCCAACTGTCCTTTGCACAACATGCGAATGGTGTCAACGTTAAGAGAGCAACGTAGACACCATTAGAGCGTTTATTTCTTCTGAGACAGCTGAAAAGATTTAATGTTAGACAGGACATTATGACTACAGTGTATCGGTCACTTGTGAAATCAGTCATGACATTTAATATTGTTTCTTGGTATAGCTTACTTTCAGCTGAAAATAAGAAAAAAATATCAAGAATTATTAAGCAGGCATCAAAGATTACTGGGGTCTCGCAGCTTCACCTTTCAAACCTTTATTATATGGCAGGTAAGAGGAAAGCAGCTTCTTTTATTACAGATCGTACACATCCTCTTTATGATGCTTTTCAGCTACTTCCATCAGGTTGCCGGTTTAGAACTCCCTTGGCTAGGAAGAAGGCTTACAGGAATTATTTTGTGCCCAATGCAGTAGCTATTTTAAACAAGGTTAAGTGATTGTGTGTGGGTTATAGAAATATGCATAATTGCTGTTTTTTTTTTTTTTTTTTTTTTTTAAATCTTAAAGATGTTTGTTTTTAAAAATGAATTGTGAGTTGTGGATTGTTGTTATGTATGTATTGTTATCTCGTACTGTATGAGAGCCTTTTAACCTAGGAAAAATATCTATCATTGGTGATAGACAATAAAGTTTCTCTGAACTCTGAAATGAGAAGGACCAGGTTTAAAATTCAGGTGGGAATGGATGCATAAGTTGTTTGTCTGAGTATTCATGTTTACCAGTCAGATGGTTGTGGTGCTGATAGGGTTGCAAAGGGGCGGAAAGTTTCCAGTAAATTTCCGGAAACTTTCCACGGGAACTTAACCTGGGGAATTTTGGAAATATTCCAATTTGGAAACTTAACAGGAATTTATGGGAATTTATGACAATTTATGGGAATTCATTGGAAATTTTGGGAAATTTATATAAATTTATAATATTTATATAAAATGTATCATATAAAAACAAATATATACATTTTGTTGAAATAACGGTTATTTATTTTTCGCATTTAATTAATTCTAATTTAGTAAATATGTAAAATAAATATATTTTTATTGCAGCAATTGTTATGTGTTATTTATTTCAGTGTCACATGATCCTTCAGAAATCATTCTAATATGCTGATTTGATACTCGGTTATTATTGTTGGAAACAGTTGTGCTGCTGAATATTTTTTTTTTGGAACCTGTAATACTATTTTCAGGATTCACTGATTAATAAAAAGTTAAAAAGAACAGAATTTATTCAAAATAGAAATCTTTTCTAACAATATCACTTTAGTATCACTTTTTATCAATTTCACACATCCTTGCTGAATAAAAGTATTCATTTCTTTAAAAAAAAAATAAATAAATAAATAAAAAAATAAAAAATTACTGACCCCAAAATTTTGAATGGTAGTGTATATTGTTACAAAAGATTTCTATTTTAAATAAATGCTGTTCTTTAACTTTTTATTCATCAAAGAATCCTGCAAAAAAAGTATCACAGGTTATAAAAAATATTAAGCAGCACAACTGTTACCAACATTGATAATTGAGTATCAAATTAGCATGTTAGAATTATTTCTGAAGGATCATGTGACACTGAAGACTGGAGAAATGATGCTGAAAATTCAGCTTTGCATCAGAAATAAATTACATTTTTATGTATATCAAAATAGAAAACCATTATTTTAAATTGTAGTTATGTTTCACAATATTACTGTTTTTTTCTGTATTTTTGATCAAATGTGCATGTTATGGACTGGGGGAATGCACAGTGCATGCAGGGGGTGTGGCCTCAATAGCCCTGCAGTAAGTAGTGTGCTGTGTGAATGTGATTGAGGAATGTGCAGGGTAAAAATTCAACTAAAATTGCATTAAATATGGTTGTTTTAACCAAAATTATGCTGCAAGATGTTTTTTTCAACTACATTTAAGTACCCTGTTATAGGCTAATCTGCAATTTTGCAAATTTCCTGTTTATTCCCATTAATTCCCGTTAATTCCCATATATTCCCGTTAATTCCCATGGAAAGTTTCCAGCTTTGAAAATTCCCGGAATTTTGCAACCCTAGGTGCTAAGCTGAGTGATTGAGTTTGATTGGATCTCATGGTGTGGTCTAACACACACTGACTTCTGTCCTTCCCCCTCCCCATCAGTCATCTCCAGAATATCTCTCAGTCTCAGGCCATACCACACCTGTCAGACAGAGATACTGCTCAGTTATGATATTATCATAGTGACAGAGGGAAAGGGAAGAGGTAGCTAGTGTCATGCACAGATTCTATTTGTATTCAGACAACAGGTGGCAACTTGCTGAACTGTCCTCAGCTTCCGCACAACTCTGGTGTTCACATATGTTTCGTGTGCTCTGATATTGAGACTGGTAAATAAAATATCTCTCAAATATACATGTGTATATAGCTATTAGGAATTTTTTCTTTCTTTCTTTTTTCCCCATCTGGTCGATATTGGATATTCAATTGTGCATACTCATTTCCTTTATTTTACATTTAGATTACCTTTGCCATCATTCCATGCTGGCATAGTTATTCTTTTAAAATACTAATAATTGTTCTGTTTTCCCTGTTCCCATTTGCCTGTGTTCCCTGCATTTACATGTTGACCTAGTTCCTCATGTGTGCCAGTTAATCACTATAATAAGTTCACCTGTTGTTCATTTAGTTCTCTCGTTTACCTCTGTGTATTTAAGTCCTCAGTTTCCTTTGTTCAGTTGTCCATTCTCTGTTGTGGTTTATGTGGTTGTTCTATTTTTAGTATTCTGAGTTCTGGTAATAAAGGTAGACTGCTGTGATTAGATCCTTCTCCTCTTTAGTTTTGCAACCAAATAGTGATAATAACACTGTTAAATGTAATTTTTAGCATATCTCTAAGTGAATATGTATTTTTTTTTATACATTGTATATTATGTTGTCATGCATTAATTCACTTTTATCATTTAAAAAACACATTTTAATTTTTAGTGTTTTTTTTCTTTAGTCAGAATAGAATCAACTTTTAATATTGCCGATTTAATGGGGACCTATATTGCCAAATTCATTTATATTGTTTTTGAACATAATTAAGTGTCCACAGTGTGTCTACACAACCACCCCATATGGAATACATTTCTTTTTAAAAATGCGTTTGTCACATTGATGAACTTTAGTGATTTAAAAGGAAAAATAGTGAAAAATATGGGGAAAATTGTAGGCTAGTTCATGTAACTACCCAAATGCAGCTCATTCTCTTGTCAGTTTGTAGCCAGTTTGTGGCCTACAGGCACAAGACATGTTATTTAGTTCGAGTTTACTGCTTGCACACCTGATTTAAGCACTTATTAAGCTCTTCTTTGGCTCAATTAGATTTAGTTGGCTGGGAAAACAAAACCTGTCCATGGGTCTCCAGAGTCGCTCTGAGAAACAAACCAATTGTTTGTAATCACTGTTGAGAATGTTTCCCTGGGGATGTTTTTGACCATCTGTAGAGTTTAACCTGACACAGAGGGAGCTGTTTTGCACTATGATGTCTATTGTAATCCAGTAGAGAGAGAAGAGCTTTATTTATCTTGTTTCAGAGGTGGAGGAGTTAGTCTCATGAGGAAACAGAGTGGTTTGCCTTAGTAAGCATGTTGTAAGGACTCCAGATGAGTTCAAAACTAGTATGTTCAAAACTGTAATAACAAACTAATAAGATCTATACACTTAAATGATGTTGGGGAATTCATTTTGTTTGTTTGTGGTTTGCGCTAATGCAGTTATATAATGAACACCACCGAGCCTATGTGTCAGTGAGTCATTCGCTCCTGCTGATGTCTTTTTGGAGGGGGAGCAGTGAGTAATGTCTTTTTGTGACATAATGTCTTTAATGTGATTTTCACATCTAATACTAAGACATTACTTGACCATTAAATGGGCAGAAACAAAAATAATTTAACACTAAGACTAAATTAATATATCCAGTTTTGCATAGGATGCACAATAGATATCAGTTTATACTATATTAAGTTATTGCTTAATTATTGATATATTCTAATATCAGATCTTTAATTGCACATGCTTATTCACCCTGTTTTTATATTTAGATTACCTTTAGAGTCATCTAATGCTCACTTAAGACAGGCTCAGACTACAGGTTATGTGCGTGCTGCAACCGATTATGAAATCTGGTTGCAACACGCACATAAGGAGAATCTTCACAGATTGTTTTCTCACAAATCTCAAACATGCATACACTACAAGATTTGAAAATTGTAGAGCAGCACACACACTACAGGTTATTATTAAGATTATTATGCCCAGAGGAGCACCTCACGTGATCTCATGGGGAAGCGGATTTGAACATATACATAGCAGGTCTTTGCTGACATGACTAAACAGGTAATGTTTACATTTGCTAGCAGCTTTCTACACTCACCCGGTATGTTCAAAACCATAGCGATTTCTCCCCAGCTTTTCTCTTTGTCCATACAGTTGTGGCATGTTTTCGAAGATGCGTTATTCAAGCAGTCAACACTTCCACACACTGTTCTGCCATCTCTGACAGACCCATACAGCAGCTGGTTTTGCGGTCACAATTTCAAAAGCGCCCTCATTCACTTCTCTCATTGGCTGTTGTTAAACAACTGACATAATCTTCCCGATTTAAAATCCTAAATATCAAACATGTTTGATAAAAATCGGGACGGCCACGATGTGTCCACGAACAGATTGGGAGATTAAAAATTAGATCTTTAAACGCCTCACATTACCAGATAATCTGGGCCGAACGTCGGAACTGACTAATGTCATGGACGGGATTTTTTTTTTCCAGATTCTCGGGAGGGGTAAATCGGGCATAAATCTGCCTGAAACTCCTGTAGTCTGAGCCCGGCTTTAGGGTGTGTTCTCACACTTGTAGTTCAGGTTCTCTTGGTTGTTCTGAAACAAAAAAAAAAGTCTGGCTTTTATGATATATAGGCTTGTATGATGGCAGATAGATCCATAGGTGCAGATGGAGAGCCGATGGACTCCAGTGACATCACTGGCTCTGGAGAGGGTGATGCCACGGCAATAAACATCAGAGGTGGAGCTAGAGTACCCAATGGCTGAGTCAGAGCTGGAGCCGGTGTGAAGGAGGACAGAGGCGATTCCGAAGGGAATGAGGAATCCACTGCAGCCGTAGGGTGGAGGGACAGAGCGCAGCAGATGGCCCGTAGGTCCGTGGTGGAAGTAGAGTGACGACAGACCAAGAGGGAACCGGTGGGACTAGGGGACCCGGTAGAGCTGCTAGGCTGAAGGCGGGAGGAGCCAGGGCAGAGCCGACAGCTCGACAGGCCGAAATGGAGTGAAGAGGTCGAAGGAGGGAGGTGGAGCCACAGGATCCTTTAGCACGGGCGCTGCAGGTGGATGTACGACCTGCGGCTCGACGTCACCGGTACTCCCCGGAGACGGCGCAGGGCTGTAGAAATTTGGCAGCGGCAGGGCTGGAGGAATGGCTGAGCTTCGCGGTGCTACCAACGTTGACAGAGCAAAGGTAAGAATAACACCGTTTATGCAGGTTAATGAAAAGAGGAGATCATGGTCCATATTGTCTGCCATTTGTGTTGTCTGAAAACAGTGATGATCAAAGTAATGGGTGGCATAGGTTGGGAGTTGATACTTCCTCCTTGAAGTTTATCAGCCAGTCCTCATCTTCCGTAGTCACTTCTCCCTCGTCCGCTGATGTCGTAGGCTCACACGCCTGGTCAGACTCATAATGGAGCTCCACTTCTGGGGCGAGGGTCGGCTCCGTCCTCTTTCTCTCTGGCTGATGCGTAACGGCAGGTGGTAGCTCTCCATCTGTGGGGGGCTCACACGAGTACTTTGCGGCCGATGGAGGTGATTCGGGCTCTGGGTTTAGCTGTGTTCTGGACCAGAATGTGACATTCTCCACTCTCTGTCCAGTGGTGTCTGGGAGGTCCACAGGGTGATGGTAATTCACCCCGATCAAGAACAGTGACTTCAGGGTTTCGTCGTCGTAAGGACAGGTGATGGCAAGACGACAAAAACACTGGGTAAGATCCAAAAGGTTGTGGCTCATTTGAGCCACAGCACGAAACTTTAGTCGCATAATTCATTGCTGGTCTGATCATCTGTAACGGGTGGTTGCTGGTAAACAGACGAAGATTAAGAAGGTTTCAACACAAAGCTTTAATAACAATAAGTGTGCGCTCAGAAACCACCTCTCAGACACTGTGCACATATACTGAAACAAGTTCTCTTTCTGCTTATTACGCTTGAACGATTAATATCACTCGTTTTTAAACCACAAGGCTTAAAAACACATTCAAATTATGAGCTTTTGTGATGGCGCAACACAACAACATCACGTGAGTGTAACCGCGATAGAGGTGATAATCCAAAATCTCTACTATTTGATAAATTTCCACCGATTTATTGTGTCTAAGTATAGGTATATCACCGACTCCTAATCCCTCCCTTCCTTTCCTGTTCTTTCGCTCTGCGGGTCACCATTGTATCAGTTCTACCAAGCTTTGAGTGGTACATTGCGATAGTCTTATTATCCCATTAATTTTAGAAGGGTTTAGATAAGAGAATTCTCCCCCTAAATTTGAATTAAGGGAGCAAGTCTTGATCCATGCTTACTTTGAATGACACTTACAAAATTAAGCAGTATCTAAAAACTGCTTCAGTCAGATCCTCCAGATCTAACCTCACTGTTGCTGACCAGGCAAGATGGTTCAGGCTGGTCATCATCTTTGGATGTCTCTCCAAGTGATGCTGGATGATAAAAGCCTGAGCTGAAGGAATCATTTGAAGAATCAGAGCAGTCGTCTGATCTCTTCCTTTTCTGTTCTTTGCTCTCTGACCAGCCAGAAGTTGTCCTGGCCTGTTTCACTTCATGTTCTGGATCTCCTAGATCTGATCTCACTGTTGTTGGCACGATGAGAAGGTCCAGGCTGTTCATCATCTCTGCTGGACCCATTCATAGGTGATCCTTCAGATCTGATCTCAGATCTGTTGCTAACCAGGTGAGATGGTCCAGGCTGTTCATCATCTTAACTGTACTCACGCCTAGATGTCTCCACATGTTTTGCCGGTGGATTATTATACACAGGATAAAACGCAATGTTTGTGAACTAACCTGATTGTGTTTAGGACCAGGTACCAAGGGATACTGAGTAAATTGAATGAGAGTTCTTCGAATCAACCTTATATACAAACTTGTGTTGTGACGTGGTACGCAAATTTCTGGAAGGTCCATGATTCAATAAAAATGAACATCTCATTAGCTGTGTTTCCATTACCCTTCAAATTGCACAAACTGAAAGTGCCGATTGAAAATACTCCCAATGGAAACACGTCAATTTCGCAAAAACTCCGTAAAAAATATCGTAAAAAGTTTTTACACTCACATGAGGTGGTTTTTCAGGCAATTTGAAAAAGGAATATTTCACAAAACTGCAATGGAATTCTTTTTTTTTTCGTATTTAGAGGTCACCTGGTGTATGTAAGTCTATCATTCTTTAAAGAAGGCAGTATGTTTGGACAGAAGATGAGAGAGTTCTTCATTAAACTCATAAAAGACAAAAGAATTATGGGAATACTGGATTCTAAACTACAAAGAAATGCCACAATTTATCAAGACCTTGAAGCAGATAGGAAGGAGAAACACCCAGAAACACCTCATACGTGGCCGCTCCCAAATATAAGGGACTTTCCTTGCCATTAATGCTTAAATAACACTCCTTCAATTAAAAATAATGGCTAGTGAAAAGGCTGAGATATATCCAAACATACTAACATCCGTTGCCATGATTTTTGGAATGACTTTTCACGAGAGAAAAAATGTACGTTTTAGTTGCATAACATCAGTTAATGGAAACGCTGTCATTTCGCAATAGTTTTTTATCGACATCTAGAAAATATTGCAAAAGTTTTGCGCAGATCTGTAATGGAAACCCAGCTGTTGTCATCACTGAGCCAAACAATGACTACAGGCATGTTGTAAACCATCTGAACTGGACACTAATCTACTGAACTACAAACTGGTATTTGATGAATAGTACTGATACTGATTCTCAACTACAGCTGTTATGAGCCTCTGAGGTGCATCTGCTCTATATATAGCTTCTGCTCAGAATGCTGCTGTGATGTCATCAGTGGAACATTGGATTAATCTGTTTAAAAAAACAAAAAAAAAAAAACATTCTGTACAGCTGTGAATGTTGTAAGAATGTTTGTGTTATACACTCTCTCTCTCTCTCTCTCTCTCACACACACACACACACACACACACACACACAGGTTTGTTTTGCTATCTTTGTGATTCCATAGACATAACGGTTTTTATACTGTACAAACTGTACATTCTCTCCCCCTACACTACCCCTACTCCTAAACCTACCCATCACAAAAAAACATTCTGCATTTTTACATTTTTAATAAAACATTTAGTATGTTTTTAAAGCTATTTTAAATATGAGGACTCATGTAATGTCCTCATATTTCATGTTTACGTCGTAATACCCATGTCATTATACAAATTAATGGGGACCAAAAAAAAAAAAAAAAAGTCCCCATAATGTAGGGCAGTGGTTCCCAAACTGGGGTGCGTGACGTGACAGAGGGGGTGCGCGAACAAAATGCTGAGTTTTGTCGTTCATTTAATTCTTCCCCATCTTAAAATAACATTAAAACCGAGCATGTATTTCATGGCACAATGCCGTAAATACATGACATTCAATCAAAATACCACATCTTTTGCGGTCAAACTGACTAAATCCATTTTCATATAAGCAGCGTGCGGGTGATTATAGGTTACGTCAGAGTCTGCTGCCAAGGCAGATCGCGCTACATTACTGCCGTTCTCGACAATGTACCTGTAGATTTAGCACTTACTAGCATGAAGAACAAATAGCCTGGCACATAAGGAGCATAGAGATCAGTTTAAGATTCAAACTCTTGATACAAATCATACCTTTAGTGAGTTCTTGTTTTTAATGTTGATATACGAGCAAGAATGCAAATCCAAATGTCCACACGTTTGCAAATGTGACATCGATTTTATAGGCTAGGAACAGTTCAACAACGGATAATATTAAGTGATGTTCTTCACCGTATGTATTTACTTTATTTTGCAACGAAAGCCACAACAGAACTAAAACAGACGCAGCGGTGTTTCGTGAACGAATCTGTGGCTTAGAATGAATCGTTCGTGAAAGTCATTGATTCAATGATTCATTCATAAATACAGCCACTTGCTTCCTTACTGAATGGACAAATGACTTGGTGACTCACGCATTAAGACTTAACACCACCTACCTGCGGTTTTATTATGTAAAAGAATCACTTTTCACATTTTTATCATCATTGCATATTTTACTATTGAACTTTTTTTTTTTAATTTATTTAAAACATTATTAATGTTGTAAAGGTATTTATAAAGATAAAAATGCACTGGAAAGTCAATTTAGGGGCAAATATTGTCCCTTAATTGAAAAGGTGGAGTCTGAAGAGAGGGGGTACGGAGAAGGATGGTGAATGCCTCAGGGGGTACTTCACTCTAAAAAGTTTGGGAACCACTGATGTAGGGAATACCTGAACTATATGCTACAGCTCATGTTTTTTTGGCATCCCAATTGCGTCAGAGGATTATATGTTTGTTCGGAGCCTTTGACTGCATACTGTTTTGTAAATGAGGCACAGTGTAATGGAGAGTTTGCAAACTTTTGTTGAAAGAGGAAGCAGCCAACTGTATGGGATCTGACAGCAGCTGCATCACAAACCACAAGTAAACAATGTTAATTTCAGACAGAGGGTCAGAATGAGGGCTTAATAGTGCAAAAAAAGTTCAAGGAACATTTTAAAATAATAAATCAATTCCATGTCATGACCTCTTTAATGAATTTCTCAATTTCTTTCTCTCACATTCTTCTTTTGCAACACTCGAGTTGCATGAACTCCACAAGTTTGTGTAAAACCTGATAATGTTCTCCAGCATGATTTGATATGATCCATAGAGCAATAATTGTTGAGTTATTATAATTGTTGAATTGATAATCAGTTATTTTACTAAAAGGTATATAATCGTGATTATTCACAATTGTTTTAATTTAATTTAATTTAATTTAATTTGAGAAATGTTACAAAAAAATCGAGAAAAGTATACATTAACATACATCATGAAAACCGATGAACCTTAAGAACCTTCTCTCAAAAGCTAAAACAGTTTAATTAATCATAATTTCAATTGTTAAAATGAATTCCAATAATTCCAAATTTTGTTAGTGTTTTTCTATTAAAACAAAAACTTTCCTGTAGCCTATATAGTGCGTAATGCATTTCTTCAGTAACCACAATCGCAAACAATATAGTCGAGATTCATGTTTGGATTTATTACAGTTCCTCACTGAGAAGATTTGCTTTAAGATTTAGCAGCAGCAAATACAGAAGCACAAGCAACCTCCTGCAGGACACACACTGGCTGTATTACACTTTCATTTGAGCTCTTTTGAGTCTGTGTATCTCAATGGAGATCGCTAAACTCCAACTTACTTTATATGATTGTTGGTGTTTTCCGATTATTAGCAGTTTTTTGTTGTTGTTGTTGTTGTTTTTTCAGTGCAGAGATAGCGAACGAGCATGGTTGCCATATTGTAAGGATTAAAGTAAACTGGGCATAAAATGTATCCATTTATGAGAAAAGCTCTGACTGGGGAATTTAAACAATTGACATCTGGCAAGCTTGAAATCTTGTGGAGACTTGTTGCAAGATAATGGAAATGTCAAATAATAAAAAAAAAGTTTGAGGATAAATAACCAGTTGGCCAAAATTACAGATAATTATTCATAATCAAGAGAAGCAGAAATCATCATTACGATTAATCTTGATCTGACTGTCTGTACACAGAATTACATGATCAATGTCACAAATTGACTTATTTGATAGTGCCGAATTTATTGAAAGGATTAAATTAGATTTTTAAATCCAGATTTTTTTGTTGTTGTTGTGGACCCCACTAGTACAGTGTGTACCTCTAATGCATTCTTGTGGTTAAAAGCTGAATCAATTGAAATTGTATATTTTATAAAGCAGTTTATTTTCCAGACTCTCAAACTGGAGCTGCTGACATTGATATAGCACCGTGATGCCCGCAGAACCTGGCAGACAGCAAGACTGCAGTTTTCATCGATTTTTTTATTTAATCTCCAACATGATATTTAAATAGTTAGGAAAGAGCCACACAAGGTGAAATCATCTATCGACATCCCAGCTGGTAATATCAAACCGAAAAGTAGCATTTCAAGTTTGAGTTGGAGTATTAAACTATAATTATCTTTCTTTGCTGTTGTTTCCAGTGGTTTTGGGAGCACTGGCTTAGATATTTACATTTAAATTTGCTAGCTGCCTCCATTTTCAACCTAACATAGAGGGGTCTACAGAGGCATAACCGTACTGCACAGAGTGAAAATGAGTTTTTAGAAGGATAAGAAATAAGAAAATGGAAGAGATAATGGGCATGCTTTGGGCGGTGTGGTTGCTTAGTTTATGTCTCCTTTTACGTTAAAGTGGGTGAGCTGAGTTTACAATTACAGTTGTGTTCTGCAAATATTTGCTTTGCCCTAGGGATGCATTGATATTAAAATGCTGATAACATAAACTGATAATTATTTTTCACTTAATGGCTGCTAAAACTGCTAAATTGCCAAGAAAACCACTAAAAACTGGAATCAATTTAAATGCTACAAGTAATCAATCTTCATATTATAGTGGACAAAATGAAAAATGTTTTTTCATTTCAGATTTGCTAAAGATGAACTTTAAATGAGCGTTAGATGACAGCAAAGTGTAAAAATATAGGAAATGAGCATGCACAATTGAATATCCAATCCGATCAATTTTTTAAAAGTCTGTAATATCAGATGTTTGGTATCAATTTATTTTGCATCCCTACTTTGCACACATATTCTTAATAATACAGTAAATTTTTACATTTTGTTTTTGTGTTATGTCAAATTGTGCTAACATCCTACCCACAAAAATGATTGGATCCAGTCTCTTTAACAGATTCCATCAGTAGACATCAATTTGGTCTAAAACTGTCAGCAGAGTTTTGTCTGATACCCAAAACCAGTTAACAAAACTGCATTTTGTCTGGCATTTTATTAACTAAAAGATTCTTATATCAGCCTGTGTGGTTGACAGAGGAAGGCATGAAATAGCAGAAAGCAAGAGATGAAGTGATGATAACAAATGAGCAGGGTTTAACTTTAACGAATAATCTTGCGTTTCAATGCTCTGACTTTGACTGAGCTTTATTCCAACTTCATTTGAACTATACTTCGTCTGACAAGCACAAATTCAACAAGTATTATACCAAAGCAATTATTAGTAAAAGCAAAAATTAGTAAAAGCAATGCTATAAATAAATAAAAAACAAAGAAAATAAAACACAATGCACATGGGTTGCTATTAAGTATCCTTAGACCCTTCAGTTAGCTTAATTGATCAGTGGGCATCTATTTACACTCATTGGATCAATTACTGAGCCAACAAACCTTTGGTATATAGGTTTATGAGTGGCAGCTTTTTAACATATAGCTGAGGGACAGATAATTGAGGACAGATGGCTGGTGAAAGTATTGATCAGTTGAGCAATTACTCAGCGGTCGGGACTTTCAGCATTATTGCTTTATCCATACTGCAAAAATCTGCTGCAGACTGTAGGGGAAAAGTAACTGGAGAGAGTATTAAATTATTCAGCTCATTCTGACTACTCGCTGTCAATCTGTTATAAAGGTTTGGACATAGTGGTGCATTGCACGTTGAGTGTGAAGGTGTTTGTATCTGAGCAGATATTATGTTTTTGTGCACCTAGATATTCATTCTTCTATGAAGGTCAGCAGTAATGTAATTCCAGGGCCTGGGCTACATGCCCAAACCAACTCAACGCTATGATTTACAGAAGAAATACAGTGCTTTGGGGCACCAGAATATGCTTGTTATTCCATGTATTTATTTTTCTGTAAGCCAAATGCAGGTCAGCTTCCAGAAAACTATAGTTTCTGATTCAAGTCTCTGTTAATGCAGAATTCTGCTGCAAGACTTGACAAATACCAACAGGGTCCATATATCACCTATACTGACCTCTCTTCTCTGGGTACCGGTTCAATTCAGAATTCAATATAAAGTGTTATGTGTTTTAAAGGTTTACATAGAAGGGCACTTTGTTATATTTCTGAAGTCATCGGCTTCCATCAGCCACAGGCCTCTCAGATCAGAACCAACTGCTCCTTTCCGTCTCATTTTAATTGGCCATTACATCCTCCACCTCAAACTCATTTGTTCACTTTGGCCATTGCAACAGCATTATGGTTGTTGTGTGCTGGAGAGATACAATGTCTGTTTCTCCTTTTGTTTTAGTTGTTTTTAATAGAGGTGTGCGATATTGACAAAATGATCGTGGCTTTTTGGTGTTGAAATAGATCAGAAACCAACATTATTGCGTCTAAAATGTTACTCACAATTTTAACTTCTTATACATTGAACTGTTAAATCAATATCACAATATGCAATTGTGCTGATATTCTGGAAAACAGCACTCTTGCACATGATATTGGTTATATCATGTGATATAAATGGGTCATTGACGAAAAAGGTTTTTAAAAGTGTAAAAAACATAATGGAGATATAATTAATTTAAGTTTTATTCAGTGTTAATGAGATTGGGTTTTTGTTTTTTAAAATATGTATATAAAAGTTAGCTTGGTAGCTAGCTAGCAAACGGACAATCAAACCTTTTATTTTTAGGACAAGTTTTTAAAATATTACAACATTTTTCATGTTTTATAGCGGTTGTATCGAATGACCTGATGTTTCGGGACATGCGTATGAGCAAGAGAAAACATGAATTTTTCAAATATTTAAAAGAGAGTTAGTTACTTTGCCTCACAACCATGTGGTCCTTTGCAGGTGTCTGAATGATGTCACATCCTGTCACATGATATTGACCACAAGACTTGATCCAAAATGGTCCCTTTATATTGGTTACTCCGAATGACATCAATGAAATTCATTTTTCCGGACATTCTTTCTCTTAACAGAGCAACGACTCCTACACATAATTTTAATACCATTTTGCATGTTGATATATGATGTTATAAAATCATGCCAGAATAAAAAATATATACATTACATTTTAAGATATTTTAATCACAAATGAAATGGCTGTATTGGCCTTTTGACGGTTAAACCGAATGACCTTTTGACACTTCAAAATCTATAAAATACCTTTATATGTAGCAAAGTATAATTAAAACCTGTTGGATACAATAAAAGAGATCTAGTTGTACCTTACATACTTTGGATGTCATATCTTTGTTTATTATTATTATTATTATTATTATTATTAAGGCCTCTGAACAAAAAAATTGACCCATCACATAATTGACCCAAATACAAGACGGGCATTTTTACGCCCATATCTTAAATTTTCAGGGCATTCTAGCTGCATTCTGATGTACCTCACACGGTGAATGCGTGGACAAGTGAGTGACATACTGAATGTCAGCTCGCACATTGTTAAAACATTTTTTTTTTTTTTTTGGAGTTGTTTTATTGTTGTTGTTATTATTATTATTATTATTCAGTTGTATTATTTATATATGGATTTCACACCCTGATCTCCTTCCAGCATGGAAGTGTTCTGCTCAGCACTCTTCAGTCATTCATTATAAGATGATCTTCATCTTTTTTTTGCACAGAAATACTTTTAAAGTCCCTGTAAAGCCTATTAAAGTATGTGTTCTGAGTTTGTCACACCACAGAAAAATGTATTAACCACCCAGCCAAATTTGAATGATTAAAAAAAAAAAAATCGCCAAGTAAATGAAATAAGTTATCAAAATCGTGAAAAAATAAGCAGTATCCTCTGCTCTCAAACGCTGGGGGTGTGTCCGCTGTCGGGGCTGAAAACACACCCACTCGTGAGAGCTTCCGCCTCAACTTAAGGCTGATTTATACTGCTGCGTCGAGTGTACGCCGTAGCTGCGGCGTAGGCTGTGTGTAGCACGCATAGCCTACGCCGTAGCCTGCACCTCTTCAAAAATGTAACAACGCGTCAATTCTACGCGGACCGCAAGCGCTGTGATCTGCTAGAACCCTTCCCTCAGGTTAAAAAACTGGCGCGGAGCAATCGGAGAAGAGCGAGCGTTTTCAACTTCCATAGGAATGAAAAAATGCTCTGTTTCAGGGGACACATGCAGTCAAACTGCAACAAAAGTCGTTACCTATTTGCCGCTTCTATTTGTAAGCTTCTCTGACAACGTACATAACAAGCTGCTTCTTCTTCAGCTTTTGCCTTGATACTCAACATGACCGCGGACACTGCCTATTAGTGGTCTGCATGCACGTCGACGCGGACAACGACGCAGAAGTACAAATGAAAACAGACGCATAGCCTACGGCATAGGTCCGACGCAGAAGTATAAATCAGCCTTTACTTGTCTAATGAGTCAAACATACTGATGCAAACAAAAGAATCACGTTAGAGGGTTGCAAAATTTAGTAGAGTTACTGTGGACTACCTACTAATTATAACATAAGCACACAAGGCAACTTACACTCATTGGTGGACACGTACTGCCGACTGTTGTCGACAGATGTAGGCGCCGCAAGACGGGAGGATGAAGGCCAGGACGGGAGAGACTCTGTTCGGCCCTATATCATCGGTTGTCGGTGGGACGGGAGGTTGAACGTTCAGTCTGTTCAGCCCCATTCACCAATAACAGCGGATTATCAGTGAATCCCAGTTGTCTCTAATGAAAGTTTGTAGAACTATCCGGTGTAAAATGATCACCACAGAGACAAAATTAATCCACCTCTTCTTCATATCATCGTGTTTAGGAAATTTAAATAAGGAGGCCGAGCTGTTTTGTATATTATCGCAACCAAGTAATATGCATTTGCGTGATGAAGGCATAGCTAGCTAGCAAAATGTAGGCTGTATAACTATCGTAATGACGCTCGAGATTGAGCGGGCGAGCCACTGTAGCGTTAGGGGCGGCGCCATGCTCGGTGCGTCATCGACAGTTATATAGTGTTTGGGGCGGCGCCATGCTCGGGGGCTCCTGTGCGTCATCGAGCCCCCGTTTTAGCACCACCCAAAAAATCCTGAACACAGAATTGGTGAAAAACTGTTTAACGCTCTAACTTCACAATTCAGTACTACATAGTTCACAGTCTTTGTAATGTGTTTCAGCAATACATTTGTAACATTTATAATGTGTTTAGAAACGATTCTCAGAATTGACTTTACAGGGTCTTTAAATGAGAGCTGGCAGTCAGTATTTGACCCCAGAGTCAAGGCTTCAATTCATATTCATATTCTAATAGCAGCACTGTCCAGATATCTTTGGAGGATAGTCCATTTAAATAGCTTTGCTCAGTTGTTTACCTTACACATTTAAACTAAATGGGTCTTCAGAAATGTCCAAGGAAACAGAAGCAAAGTCTTCTTTTTGTTTATTTACTCACTAGGGTCTAACAGGGTTGCTGGGGTCTGACTCAGACATTTAATCTGCCTTTTAATTTTCTTTACTGGATTCATCTTTTATCTGCTAATGGCTTTGTGTACTGCCACAGTCTGTCTGCCTGAAGCACAGGGTATTGAACAGAGGTTAGTATTCAGCTCCGTGTGACTAAGGTTCTTCATTGTGCTGATCGTGGTCATGTCTGTTGATATTAGAAATCTCATGATTATATCTGTAGAGTCTGCAGAATTGGACTCTTTTGTGTGAGCTTAAATGCTTTTTTACTTTTATAAAAGACAAGCGGTCTGTACGGAGCATTTTTGCAATATACTGTGCCAAAGCTTTTATTTCATGAAAACATAATGATGTTATAGTTTCACAAATATCAATAACAGCAGTAAACAGATAAAATGCATAAATAAACACAAAAGTGTTGAGCTCCATCTCGATCACTGTGCATTAGTGCTGTTCTTCCTCTCTCTGGTAATGTGAGTATATCTGTGGGATTTTGAGAGAGATCCGAACACCCACTCAGAGAGAATGACAGAGACAAGGCTTTTAAGGCAACAGATATGGGTGCGTGTATGCGCTCGATGTTGAAATGGGACATTCCTTTGATTTGTAAATGGAACAAACATGCATGAAACATCAGCCTCTGACTAAAGCAATTAGTTGCAAAAGGCCACTCTTTTGGGCTATTTTCACATTTGATTTTATTACTTTTTTTTTTAAAATTGTAGTCAGTTTGCATCATCAAAGGATGAATGTCTTGATTTATTTATTTTTTTTTCATATGCCTTTCAACCTTACATAGTATCCTAAACAGTTGGATACGATAAGATTTCAGCGACAAACAACCTGTCAACACTCCCGTTTTTCCTGAAGTCTCCCGTATTTCACACCCATCTCCCGCCCCCCTCCCGTTTTGTTATTTCTACCGGGAAACTCCCGTAATTTGTATGTATGGCCCAAACCTCGTTATATGAATAATCACACCAGGGATGTGCAGAGAGTTCCTCAGGGGCTCAAATGTAAAAAAGGGCAATGTTAAAAAAAACATTATCATCAAGCCTGCATTTATTTGATCAAAAATACAGAAAAAACAAACAAACAAACAAACAAAAAAACAGTAATATGAAATATTATTACGGTTTAAAATAATGCTTTTCTATTTTAATATACTTCAATCTTCCACGTGTGCACATCTACACAGACGCACATCTGTCTCGAGTCTCGACCATTAACGTAGCAAGCCATATTATTTTTTAAAACACAAACAGGGCAGAGATGCCAAATTCAGCGGCTGGAATTAGCTGAGGTAACATGACTGCTCACAGACAGCAGCGCAATTCACCTGTCACTCAAGTGACCACGCCCTTAATTATGCAGAACTTTACGGCTTAATATAATTTAAACGGATGAGTTATAAAAAAATTCACCCACCTCAGAGTTGTCATGAAGGGCAAAATTAGCAGTATAGACCAAAACCACAATTTGTACCAGCTGTAAACATGTTTTTTTTTCTGCTGTAAAGTTGGCCATTTTAACATGGGGCTCAATGAGATTCTGCTCTCTTCTGGAGCCTGTCTCTAGCGGGCAATCGATGCATTGAAGTTTAAGTCACTTCCGTATTGGCTTCAAGAGAAACTGGGGGAGGTTGCCGCTTTGTCCCAAATGACGCACTATACACTATGCACTTATACACTATGCACTTATGCACTATGTACTCATCCATGTAATGTATGAAATATATACATTTATTTTGTCATTAAACATCAGAGTCTGATCCCCCCTCCCCCTCCGCAACGTAATTAAAGCCACATTAAAGCCAAGTGTCCAACATTCCACACTTCGTTTTTTCCGTTAATTTAGTGTATCATCTGGGTATTTAAAGTGCACTTTTTCTTTTTGGAATTTTCTGTGTGAACGCACTACTCGCACTATTTGTACTTAAAAACGTCACAGAATAGTGCATAAGTACGTGAATTGGGACGCCTTAGGTTTCGAACAGACTGTGGAAAGCCGTGTTTGATTTTGCCAAAATTTTAAATAAAACTTAAAATCATAATTAGACTGTTTTCTAAGGCTTCACGATATATTAGGAGAGTACATGTTTCCAAATGTTCACCGCGGTTTCAAAATAAAAGTTTAAACTCTCGCTCTGACTCTGCATGTTTTGATAACATGTTCTTGTTGAAGAAATTACAGTGACTGCAGCATTTGTATCATAAAGGTGTGGCCAAATATTAAAGATTAAGTGGATATTTTAATTAAATGTTGTTTGGCCAATATTAAAAAAGGATTTGATCATGCTGTAACAACAATAGCAAGAAGTGTAACAACAACAATCACCTAACCTCTGGCGCCCTCTGCAGGCATTTGATATACATACTGTAAGTTAGTTGATTGTTTACATTATGTATTACATTATGTATTTTGACAGTGTTGTAAAAAAAAAAAAAAAAAACATAAAATAACTTGCTTTTGTTACTTTCGTTGAAACATTTATTACTGCCTCATTGTTATTATATAGCCTATGTATTTTAAGTCATTTTAAAGACTGTTGTTCACTTAGGTTTATTTTTATAACAAAAAAAAAAAAAAAAAAAAAAAAGGTAATGCGTTTGTGGAGGGTGTTAAGGGGGCACAACAATACAGTTCTGCTTAGGGCACCCATTTGGCCAGCAGCGGCCCTGCGTGTCACGTCTGGTTAGGACATGGTGTTAAACTGTGAAAATCCAACATAGAAATATTAATTATTACATATTTAAAACTATGATACTCTAAGCAAGCAAATAAACAAATATTTATTGCGTGACAGTAAATTATAAAAAAATTTAAAAAATGGGCAGTTTGTCCAGAATATTTGCCTATATATGGAGAAAGCAAAGAACAAACAAGATAAATATATTTTTATTGCTTAGTGAGAGACATTTTCAAACAAGCGGCAGTTTTGTTAAATATGCAAAAAATGTAAAAAAAAAAAAAAAAAAGTCTATTGTACATAAAATGCTTTACTTGACAATTTATGGAATTGAAAACAGTATCAACCCCCACTCGCTATTGCATGTTTGTGTTTTGAGAACATTATAAAACCATCATTTACAGACAAAGCATTATGAAATAATTTATTTACGATTTGTGATGCAGCTGCTGCCAGATGCAATACAGTTGGCTGCTTCATTTTTCAACAAAAGTTTCTTTGCAAACTCTCTATTACACTGTGCCTTGTTTACAAAAAAAAAATGCTCCTAACAAACATTATCCTTCAACGCGATCCGGGACTCCATTAAAATGAACTATCCGCTTGTTTCCGAACCTGGGATCCTTCTGAAGTCTGTACACAAAATTGAGTTGTTTAAACTGGACACGTCAAAGCAAACGTTCTTTCACTCTTCCATTTGTACTGTTGTCAACACAAGCATGTGGTGTATGTCAGAAATGAGTATGAATACGCATCTATGGTGCAATGATTCATTGATGTCTTGCTTTGGAATCATATGCAGATGTACAGTATTTGCTGTGACGTCACAAATTCCCTTAATGATTAAATAAATGCTTTGTTTATAATGAAGTGGACGTTTTAAGCTCTGAAACTTGCAGGATGCTTTAATTATAAAACAACCTCTTATATGTCAAAAGATTCAGGCAAATTTGACTTCTCATGCCATGACCCCTTTAAAATCAAATCATACTGTCAAGAATAGAGGATTCAAAAATTTGTACAGTGCCAACCAGGCTTTACACAACATGAACAACAAATTCTCAGTAATTTATCGAGAAAAACCTAAGAGCAGAGCGCTCTGCCTCAGCCATTATTGGAAACTTTAGATCTGGCATTTAGAAGAGATGGTTTTATTTATACATCAACTGTGTCCTTTAAGATGGATGTACTTGCTAGATTGCAGCAGATATTTCATTCCTGTTCATACATTGTTTTCATTTGGAAATGTTTCCTTTACATACATTGCAAAGGTTGATGAATAGATTACAGGAACAACATACATTTTAAAATAAATGGATTTTACATTGAAATGAAAACATGATCTTTTTTTTCTTTTTTTCTTCATTCTTACCAATAGTTAGTTTCCAGCCTCCTTGTTTGCTTGTTCAATTGTCTGCAGGTCTTTATGAAAGGCTGCAATGACTCATAATTTTTGTCTGAGTATTTTAAGAAAGGCTTGTTAGTGGGACACCACAGGTCTTAAATCATACCATACAATCTTGCTTACTGAAGACAAAAACCTACTCAGTTACTTTTTGTGTGTTTTCCAAAAGGTGTTTTAACCGCTGCACTGAGACTCAAGGAGAAAGAGGCCATACAGGTTTGCCGTTGGCTGCTGAACTCAGTGTTGCGATGGCAACACAAATGAACGCTTCTATTTTTTGTTCTCAAATTGATGCCTTTGTTTTTTGCCCTGCCATTCCGGTGGATTGTGCTGCCTGGGGATTTTGTTATCTATATACAAGTATCTATGATTTAGACCCTGCTTTGACCTCACTTTCTAATTGAATTCTATAAAACATGCTTTCCCATTTAAAACTTGAAATGACAGTTGTTGTGGGCAGCTGACATTTAAGCATGAACATACAAATGTACAGAACAAGAAAATCAAAGGTTACTTTGGCTGAAAGTACTGTACGTACTGTGTTTGTGTAAAACTTTTCATCTTACATTTGTGATGCTAGGCTAGACCTTGAAACTAGGGCAGTATATTGACTTTGAAAGATACATCAATATATTTTCAAAAATGATATAGGATAAGACAGTACAGTTTATAGTGATATTGATGTAGGACTGTCAATTAATCAACAGCTGCAGTTAACGCGAGACGCAGGTCAGTGTAACAGAAAAAGCGCAATGTATTAAAAAGTTAAACTTATATTAATTTGAGCGCCGCGATTTTAGAACGCTTTGACATGCATAAGACACTGCAAAAGATGCGAGACGTGAGTGCAACTGTGAAAAGGCCAATTCATACTGCACTGACAGATGCAGACTGTAGCTCGTGTTTACATTGAAAAACAATGGAAATGTAGCACAGTGGAATGGAAAAATGCGTTCTTTGTGTACGGCCCTTAACACATCAAATCTGTTTCTTTTCCTGAGGCAGTGCCATAAAGAGCTCTACAAATGCATGCCGATAAAACCCCAGGACATGAACAAAAGTACATCCTAAACACATTTCGAACAAGGTGAACACAAATCGATAGTACAGCCATTTGTGAACTGCACACTATTCGAAAGAAGATTAAAAAGGCATAAAGAAATAACTAACGCAGTCACGTATCATTTATGCAAAGATATATGGTGCCCGCATATATCATCAATAAAGCCGGCTTCCCAAAAATGAGTTTTTAAGGAAATGTTCAAAATGTGATGCCAAATTGTGATGGCTAGACGACTGGGTCAGAGCATCTCCAAAACTGCAGCTCTTGTGGGGTGTCTGCAGTGGTCAGTATCTATCAAAAGTGGACCAAGGAAGGAACAGTGGTGAACCGGTGACAGGGTCATGGGCGGCCAAGACTCATTGATGCACGTGTGGTCCGATCCAACAGATGAGCTACTGTAGCTCAAATTGCTCAAGAAGTTAATGCTGGTTCTGATAGAAAGGTGTCAGAATACACAGTGCATCACAGTTTGTTGCGTATGGGGCTGCATAGCCGCAGACCAGTCAGGGTGCCCATGCTGACCGCTGTCCACCGCCGAAAGAGCCAACAGTGGGCACGTGAGCATCAGAACTGGACCACGGAGCAATGGAAGAAGGTGGCCTGGTCTGATGAATCACGTTTTCTTTTACATCACGTGGATGGCCGGGTGCGTGTGCGTTGCTTACCTGGGGAACACATGGCACCAGGATGCACTATGGGAAGAAGGCAAGCCGGCAGAGGCAGTGTGATGCTTTGGTCAATGTTCTGCTGGGAAACCTTGGGTCCTGCCATCCACGTGGATGTTACTTTGACACATACCACCTACCTAAGCATTGTTGCAGACCATGTACACCCTTTCATGGAAACAGTATTCCCTGGTGGCTCTGGCCTCTTTCAGCAGGATAATGTGCCCTGCCACAAAGCAAAAACGGTTCAGGAATGGTTTGAGGAGCACAACGAGTTTGACTTGGCCTCCAAAATCCCCAAATCTCAATCCAATCAAGCATCTGTGGGATGTGCTGAACAAACAAGTCCGATCCATGGAGGCCCCACCTCGCAACTTACAGGACTTAAAGGATCTGCTGCTAACATCTTGGTGCCAGATACCACAGCACACCTTCAGGGGTCTAGTGGAGTCCATGCCTTGACGGGTCAGGGCTGTTTTGGCAGCAAAAGGAGGACCAACACAATATTAGGAAGGTGGTCATAATGTTATGCCTGATCGGTGTATATACATGTGTTAATAGCTATTGTAAACAAATACATTTTAAGTCTAATGACATAAAACATTTCAGTCTAATGAAATAAAACAAGATCAGCTCATGAGGTACCAGTAATATAATCCGCTCTGTCTCTAATTTATGCACTGGTCTCATGAATGTTAAATTAAATTAATTTCACATGAATGTTAAATCATGGGAAGACGCTCATCAATAAACAGCAACATAGTGAGAATGTGGAGTCCACTGCTCATTTGTGTAGTAACATGTCAGTGCTGTGCTGTAAGTGCTTTCAGCTGAAGTAAACAAGTGAGTAGATTATTGATTTATCACAGGTGCTTGAGGCACAGGTGGCCTGTAATTGAGAGACTGGAGTGGTGGCCGTTGGCTCGTATCAACACACAGCATGACACCAGACCGAAAAAAAAAACATGAAAGTGTAAACAATTCTGATATTATTTTATTTCACGAGTTTGCACTTATGTATAATCAGATATAGTACAGAATATGCGTATTTGGTGTGCTCTCCAAGAGCTCAGAATTTGGCCCAAACCCAGAGGCTGGGATAGGAATAATCAAGAGTGAGGAGTTGCGGTGGAGGAGGGATGCTGGAAAACTGTTGTGGTAAGTCGGCTAACATGCTCCTCCCAAATTTTGTTAATAAAACATCATATGTTATGAGTGACTAAATGACGAATAATGACTGAAGTGAGAACTACAAACCCAAATTTATCACATCACCCACTCTTACTGATTACCACAGGTATGAAATGACAGCAGTACTGTCCAAAAATATTAACAAACCTATTGCACTTGCTTTTTCAAGCATAAACAAACGTGTTAGGCTACCATTTAACGTCATGTAAAATATCTAACTACTTCCTTTGCTTATTAGCTGGCTACCATTAACTCAATAATTAACTGAAGAGAAGGGGAACATTGAAGATTTATGTCCCTAGTCAAGATGTTTAATTACAAATAAATTATGGTAATACTAAATTACATATTGTATGGCAAAGTGTTCCTGCTGGTCATCTGGTAAATCATGGCACTAGCAACTCCAAGGTCATGGGTTTGATTCCCAGGGAAAGCACATTGCTTTTATTGCTTTGAATAAAAAGTGGCAGCCAAATATGTAAATGTACAAAAATGGTTATGAAGAGTGGGGAACTGTGTATGATGGGTTTATGTGAAAATATTGGCAAACACATTTTTTTTTTTTTTGTAATAAACCTCTACATACATAAACAGCCCCTCTAAATTTCTGAGACATCACTTGTTATGTTTAATGTCATACCCGCACACATGAAGTGCTAAAGCTAAGTGGTGTTGATCTAACTGAATGCTGGTATTTAGAGGCAGAAGTAGATGCAATTTATTCTGTTTGAGCACATTTTCTTCACATGTCTGTATGATGTGTTTTGATCTGCTCTTACTGCTCTCATGTTCCTCGCATAACCTTTTTTTTTTTTTTTTTTTCCTTCACTTTTCAATTATTAATATCCATTGCCCCTTTCTCACCTCCCCATATCACTGTTTGCACCATTGTGCTCTGGGTGGCATGGTGATATGTTTCCATGGGGACTGCATACACCCTCTTCTGTTTCTGTCACTTCACTGTGTGTGTAATTAAAGGACGTAGGTTTTTGATTAATCACTCTGGAAGTCTGGAGGTGTTTCAGGTCATTTTTCCTGTTTTTCACTCTAATACTTGTTTCGGTTTGGCTTGTAACGCTTGAAATTGTCAAGGGTCATTCTCACCCGAAAAGGGAACTGCTATCATTTTCTCACCCTCATCTCAAAACTGTATGAATTTCTTGCTTCTGCGATGCACAAAAGGAGAATTTTAGAAGAACAACTTTAATTGCTCAGACGTTCTGCAGAAGAAAGACAGTCATATGGGTTTCGAAGGGCATGAGGGTGAGTAAAGAATGACAGCATTTTCATTTTTGGATGAACTATCCCTTTATGCTCCGATTGTATTTGTGCCATTTACTGTAAATGTCACAGAACTCTTTTGTGAATATCAGTGTTTACAAGGGACTGTTTTTTATTTATTCATGTTACATAGTGAAAAAAGATTCACAGGTCTGAGTGATTCACTGACTAAGGGTGTCTGATTTTAACGAATAACTGGTTCATTAAGAACCAGTTCATAAGAGTAATTTTGTTCACAGATTAGAATTACACAATGTGAGTTGTATTTATAATATGTGTGTGTATATATATATATATATATATATATATATAGTGCTGTCAATCGAATAAAAAGGAAAAAATCAAATTTTTCTGTAATTAATCGCGATTATTCGCACCTAACATTAACTTTTTTAAATATATTTTTATATTGTAACACTTTCAAATTGCATTTCCAAAATAATGTAGAAATAACATAAAGATGGTATATTTAAAATATTTGTTTAATGGTGTCTTTTTTGCTAAGCACTATGAATAAAGACCAGTATCACTGATACTGTCTCTATAAAATGGATTTTGTTTCTCTCAGTTTAAGCCATTAATAGCCATCAAACATTACAGTATTGAAAGCTATCACATTTAACATTTTTTATTGGGCTTTAAAAAATATAACTACTTTTAAATTAAGTGAACTTAAATCAATCTTCACATAAACCCATTATAATAAATGTCAAATTTAGCTGTGCCTTTCATATATCAGGGCTCAAGTTTTTTTCTACTGGCACCCGTCGGGCCTCTTCAGATTTTTATCTGCCCTGCTAAAATGCACAAAAAAGTTTTTGTTGTTTTTGACCTTGTAAACAGTGCTTTAAGATTTTCAGGTAGGTCTAGCAGGTCAATGTACAGAAACTGAACAATCAAACACTGCACAGTCTTCACTGCATAAATTATAAGTTGACAGCGCCCCAGTACAGATGTGAGTTCTTTTTTTGCGTCTTATCACGTTTGAATGGATTAAAAGACGAGCATTTGTGGTTAAAAAGTGTGTGTGTGTATATATATATATATATATATATATATATATATATATATATATATATATTAGAAAATGACCGATCGTTTCGCTAGATAGGACCCTTATTCCTCTTCTGGGATCATCAAGCTGCACTGAAACTGACATTTGGACCTTCAACCCGTTGAACCCCAGTGAAGTCCACTATATGGAGAAAAATCCTGGAATGTTTTCCTCAAAAACCTTCATTTCTTTTTGACTGCAGAAAGAAAGCCATAAACATCTTGGATGACATGGGGGTGAGTACATTATCAGGAAATTTTAATTTAGAAGTGAACTAATGCTTTAATAGCACTTGAATGAATGATAGCATGATCATATACTGTAGCACAGAAAAAAAGATGACAGAAAAAAACTGATGCTGTGCTAATTGCGTTAAAGCTATAATATATAAATTTTTCACCGCTAGAGGTCGGTTATTCAAAACAAAGGCGTAGCTTGATGATGCCTTGATTTCACGGAATCACGGGAGGTGTTGTCTTCACTTCTACAGCCAGTGGAAAAGAATCGGGACAGGACTCGGGCAGAAATCATGTTCATGGATGAGATTTTAAATGTTACTGGAGTATGAAGCAGAGCAGGACCGAGTGCTGTGAGAGCAGAAACGAGGCCGCTGGAGCGATTGATTGATAATGAGAGACGAGCGCGAGACACATCTTGATTGCAGCTGAACTTTTATTATGCAGGCAGTCACCGCTTCCGCATCTTCCGGTCATTCGTATGTGGGGTAAAGCAGCGCTGTTTTATCATATTAGATATATTTACAGGTGCTGGTCATATAATTAGAATATCATCAAAAAGTTGATTTATTTCACTAATTCCATTCAAAAAGTGAAACTTGTATATTATATTCATTCATTACACACAGACTGATATATTTCAAATGTTTATTTCTTTTAATTTTGATGATTATAACTGACAACTAAGGAAAATCCCAAATTCAGTATCTCAGAAAATTAGAATATTTTGAAAAGGTTCAATATTGAAGACACCTGGTGCCACACTCTAATCAGCTAATTAACTCAAAACACCTGCAAAGGCCTTTAAATGGTCTCTCAGTCTAGTTCTGTAGGCTACGCAATCATGGGGAAGACTGCTGACTTGACAGTTGTCCAAAAGACGACCATTGACACCTTGCACAAGGAGGGCAAGACACAAAAGGTCATTGCAAAAGAGGCTGGCTGTTCACGGAGCTCTGTGTCCAAGCACATTAATAGAGAGGCGAAGGGAAGGAAAAGATGTGGTAGAAAAAAGTGTACAAGCAATAGGGATAACCGCACCCTGGAGAGGATTGTGAAACAAAACCCATTCAAAAATGTGGGGGAGATTCACAAAGAGTGGACTGCAGCTGGAGTCAGTGCTTCAAGAACCACTACGCACAGATGTATGCAAGACATGGGTTTCAGCTGTCGCATTCCTTGTGTCAAGCCACTCTTGAACAATAGACAGCGTCAGAAGCGTCTCGCCTGGGCTAAAGAAAAAAAGGACTGGACTGCTGCTGAGTGGTCCAAAGTTATGTTCTCTGATGAAAGTAAATTTTGCATTTCCTTTGGAAATCAGGGTCCCAGAGTCTGGAGGAAGAGAGGAGAGGCACACAATCCACGTTGCTTGAGGTCCAGTGTAAAGTTTCCACAGTCAGTGATGGTTTGGGGTGCCATGTCATCTGCTGGTGTTGGTCCGCTGTGTTTTCTGAGGTCCAAGGTCAACGCAGCCGTATACCAGGAAGTTTTAGAGCACTTCATGCTTCCTGTTGCTGACCAACTTTATGGAGATGCAGATTTCATTTTCCAACAGGACTTGGCACCTGCACACAGTGCCAAAGCTACCAGTACCTGGTTTAAGGACCATGGTATCCCTGTTCTTAATTGGCCAGCAAACTCGCCTGACCTTAACCCCATAGAAAATCTATGGGGTATTGTGAAGAGGAAGATGCGATATGCCAGACCCAACAATGCAGAAGAGCTGAAGGCCACTATCAGAGCAACCTGGGCTCTTATAACACCTGAGCAGTGCCACAGACTGATCGACTCCATGCCACGCCGCATTGCTGCAGTAATTCAGGCAAAAGGAGCCCCAACTAAGTATTGAGTGCTGTACATGCTCATACTTTTCATGTTCATACTTTTCAGTTGGCCAAGATTTCTAAAAATCCTTTCTTTGTATTGGTCTTAAGTAATATTCTAATTTTCTGAGATACTGAATTTGGGATTTTCCTTAGTTGTCAGTTATAATCATCAAAATTAAAAGAAATAAACATTTAAAATATATCAGTCTGTGTGTAATGAATGAATATAATATATAAGTTTCACTTTTTGAATGGAAGTAGTAAATCAACTTTTTGATGATATTCTAATTATATGACCAGCACCTGTATGTGTTGAAAGTTGTGCTACTCTGCAATCGCTCGGCAGTTGCTATGAGACACTTGTTGCACACTGCAGTAAGCTAGATCGATATTAGGCATGGTAAAACATGGTACTCGCTGTACATCAAGAAAATGAGATTTAAACAAAAAGACTTACTGTGTTGAGCAATATAACATGATTAGTCTTCTGTCGATGAATGTATCCAAACAGTTGCTCACCTGTCTAATAAAACACATAATATATTAAAGCGTCTTTGGTGTTTCCATGGTTTCTACAAAATGAAACCGAGGGTAATGCGGGTATGATGTCATTGATAAGTGACGCACGGACACATCCCGAGTCCTGGTTAAAATTGCTTATTTCTCTGGATTAAAACATTCTTGGAAGCATTTGGTATAATGTAAGTACACAAGTCAACAAAATATACAACAGTTCTAGTTTTTTTTTTTTTTTAATCCAAAAATTTTACATATTGTGCCTTTAAATATTTTTAGCACATTGAACTGAAAAAAATAATTGCAAAATTACTGTTATTTGCGACTACTGTAGTCAGTCTATAGCTTGGTACGCACCGAGGCAGTTTATGATTGATTGTCTGTTGCTAAACTGCATCATTCTCGCACAGCATCACTTTACACTGAACACCTTTGGCTCTGCAGTTCGAGGTTAACCCATCATAAGTGGTGCTCTGGGGCTGGGTTTCATAACCCAGCAGCGCTAACAACCTCTCAAAGTCTGAAATGTCGCTTAACCCAGGATTAAGTGCAGTGTGAAAAGCTCTTATCTCTCTCTAGTTGCATTTCAGCTTAAAGCAGAATCTTTCTGAAGTCACCCAGTCATGAAATCATGATGGATGCTTCTACTGCAGTCATGTTACAAGTTTTATAATCAAATTTAAATTCCTGTCCTGTCTGTTCATTTTCATTACTTTCTCTTATTTCATTACATAAAGTTCAAGTTCTCTTCAGCAGAAAGTAATCATCAGACCTGTTGGCAGCAGTGTGGAAAATTTATCCAAAACCTTTCAAAGACATTCATCACATTTTATGAAATAATATCGAGCTCCACCTCGAAGTTAATCGTCAACCGGACGACTTCACACATCACTGAACCTCCCATTAATAAGTCTCTCTAACACACTGTTCCAATAATTCATGTAATTATGTGTCACCAAGTTCAGTAGTTGGCTGTTGTAATTACAGCATTGCAGAAGAGAGCAGATCCTAGTCATCTGAATGGACTGTTAACTCTTCTGTGCTAAAGAACTTACAAACAGTCTGGTATAACAATTCTGGTCTGGAAGATATAAGCCTTTGTGTCTGTTCAAACAAATGTCTACAATCTCCATTGTTTTTAAAGTAGGGTTTTGTATTTTTAGGAGCTTCAAGCTCTCTTTTTCTTGACTCAGTTGTTGTGCCTATACACAGTGTTTGAAGCTAAAGGACTGCTAGCCTATTTTAATGGATGGTGCATTATTCAGCATACAATTACAGTTATGCTGCATAAATATCATCTAATTATCAGCTTAAATGCTGGAAGAATATTTCAGAAGAGTTCATGCACATGCTGTTATTTTTCATTCCTGCCTAATTATATCTTCAGATTAAAGTCCTGCAGTGTTTTTTAACATTTAATTAAGGAATAATTTTAAAAATATGCTAATGGTTCTTTTTTAAATAAAAACAATGGTAAGTCAGAAGGTAATTTGTGGAAATTAATTGGAGCTGTAATTCAGTAATAATTAAGTACTGTAGTTGAAGTGCTGTAAGTGGTTTTAGCAATTTTGTTTACTTCTGCCAGACTTCAGGACTGTTTACATCAATGAACGGCTATTAGCGCATCTGTTGAGACTGACACAAACATTTGCATGCTGTCAATCCAACTATTTTTTGGTTTGTTTCAAATGAAAAGGGTGTTTTAAATTTTTTTTTTTTTTTTTTTTTTTCCCTCACACTGCGAATAAAACTGGGCAACCAATAGGATTCACTCCTTTGGTCACATGCCTAGAGCCACTGCTATAACTTGATAGCACTCACGAACAGACTAATTTGCCAAGCGACAGTGAACGTGTGTCACTTTGGTTTTCAGTGGCATTGCATAAGTTGTCATTTTTTTATTAAAGGTGCAAAAGTTGTAATATGATTTATCCTTGTTTAATTTTTTACATCACAAAAACTAGCTGACTGTTAGATTCTCTGAGCCCAGTGCTCTGCAACTGAAGAAAACACATGGAAATAGAAAAAAAACATCAGCAAACTAAGAGAACACATTCATCAGTTTGACAACACATGTGCTGCAAATACTCACAATGCAACCAAATACAGAAATGCGCTGCAAATACTATGCTGTGGCATCGTGAAAGGTAGGGTATCACCAAAGGGTGGACTGCTTCACAAATGGAGTCCAGGCAGAGATCAAGCCACTGGTTTATTTTTAATCATCAACTCAAAACTTAACAACAACAACAAAAAACACTCAGCTTCTCTCTATATCCAGACACAGGCAGTGTTGCCAATTGCTTTCATTTGAAAGTAGCTAAAACTGGTCATTAAATGTCGCTCAACGACGTCATACTGGTGAGTCCACTGATCTATATTAATATAAATATAGATCAGTGGGCAAGTCACGGAATCTAGATAAGGTTTATCCAAGAAGTTGCTAGAATTGTCGCTAGGCTTTTGAAAAAAGTCTCAAAAGGGGTGGGGAAGTCGCTAAATCTAGCGACAAAATCGCCAAATTGGCAGCACTGGACACAGGCAGTCTCTCTGTTCTCAGCTCTTTTTTTTTTTTTTTTGCTTCACTCGCAACAGCTGTGCTTCCACCGCTGAGGAACCTGGTAACTGTAGTCCAGGACCGCCAGGCCATCTTAGTTTGTAGTCCCCATGCTGCAACCACCCAGGCTGCGTTCCACTCCAAAAGTTTTTTCACTCAGTAACTTCACTCTGTCACGTGGACTCGGATGTGCGTCATTGCTTACGTTGCATGAGTGCCCACTACTGGCGGAACTCGTGCATAAGGTTTAAATGAAACACACTAAGCCCTTGATCACTTGGATGTATATACAACCCCAAATCATAAAAAGTTGGGACAGTATGGAAAACACAAATAAAAAAAGAAAGTAGTGATTTCTAAATTTACTTTGACTTGTATTTCATTGCAGACATTGTGAACACAAAATATTTCATGTTTTGTCTGGTCAGCTTAATTTCATTTGTAAATATACATCCTTTCCTGTCATTCAGACCTGCAACACATTCCAAAAAAGGTTGGGACAGGAGCAATTTAGGGCTAGTAATCAGGTAAATTGGTTAAATAATGATGTGATTTGAAACAGGTGATGTCAACAGGTGATTGTAATTATGATTTGGTACAAAAGCAGCATCCAAGAAAGGTCTAGTCCTTTAGGAGCAAAGATGGGCCGAGGATCGCCAGTTTGCCAACAAATACGTGAGAAAATTATTGAAATGTTTAAAAACAATGTTCCTCAAAGAAAGATAGGAAGACATTTGCTTATTTCACCTTCAACAGTGCATAACATAATTAAAAGATTCAAGGAATGTGGAGGAATTTCAGTGCGTAAAGGACAAGGGCGCAAGCCTAAGCTGAACAACCGTGATCTCCGATCCCTCAGGCGGCACTGCATCAAGAATCGTCATTCATCTATAAGCGATATCACCACATGGGCTCAGGACTACTTTGGCAAACCTTTGTCAAGTACCACAATATGTAGTTACATCCACAAATGCCAGTTAAAACTGTACTGTGCCAAAAGGAAGCCCTATGTTAACAGTGTCCAGAAGCGCCGTCGACTTCTCTGGGCTCGGAGGCATCTGGGATGGACCATCACACAGTGGAAACGTGTACTGTGGTCAGATGAATCAGTATTTCAGGTATTTTTGGGGAGAAATGGACGCCGTGTGCTTCGGACCAAAGAAGAAAAGGATCATCCAGACTGTTACCAGCAACAAGTCCAAAAGCCAGGGTCTATCATGGTATGGGGTTGTGTCAGTGCCCTTGGCAAAGGTAACTTGCACTTATGTGATCGCACCATTAATGCTGAAAAGTACATAGAGATTTTGGAGCACAATATGCTGCCTTCAAGAAGACATCTTTTCCAGGGATGTCCATGCATATTTCAACAAGATGATGCAAAACCACATTCTGCACACATTACAAAGTCCTGGCTGCGGAGGAAGAGGATACAGGTACTTGACTGGCCTGCCTGCAGTCCCGACCTGTCTCCAATAGAGAATGTGTGGCGCATTTTGAAGCGCAAAAGACCCCGTACTGTTGCCCACCTTAAGACTTGTTTACAGCAAGAGTGGGACAAAATTACACCTGAAACACTTCATCACTTGGTGTCTTCAGTCCCTAAACGTCTTTTAAGTGTTGTGAAAAGGAATGGCAACATTACAAAGTGGTAAATGCTTTACTGTTCCAACTTTTTTTGAAATGTGTTGCAAGAACCAAAATAGGAATTTTGTTTTTTTGAAAAAAAACAACAAAAAAACAATAAAAATCATGAGGAACACATTAAATAATGTGCTTGAAGTGTACATCAGAGTATACTCGCTCCCTCGATTTTGACCGATTTTGAGGGTCTGTCCATATAAACTTCCCTCGTCCACTTCATGAAGTGCCGCCCTTCACTTCCCTGCCGCCATTTTGAAGTGCATTCCACTTCGTGAAGTGGACGAGGGAAGTTCATATGGACAGACTCTTGCTCCCTCGATTTTGACCAAGGGAGTGAGTCTACTTCATATGTACACTTCAGGCAGCTTCATATACCACAATGCAACACGATTGTGCTGTCACCGCATATCGCATTTAATTTACCCCACCACAAACAACTCTGATATATTAATTATTTTTTTGGAATATTTAAAACAATCCAAACACACCTATATACTTACAGAATGCTGCATTAAACAATTTTGTAATGTAAAAAGATTAAATAATAAATCAACTCCGTAGCCGATTCCAAGTGATCAAGGGCTTAGGACACTCCAATTCAGCCCATTGCAAAGGTTCCGCCAGTATTGGGCACTCAGATGTACGCCATTGCTTACGTTGCATGAGTGCCCGCTACTGGCGGAACCTTTGCAATGGGCTGAATTGGAACGTCCTAAGCCCTTGATCACTTGGAATCCCCAGTGGAGTTGATTTATTATTTAATTTTTTCCCTTACGAAATTATTAAATGCAGCATTCTATATGTATATAGGTGTGATTGGGTTGTTTTAAATGTTCAAAAAAATAATTAATTTATCATAGAGTGGGGTATAAACGTCCATATAAACTTTCCTCATCCACTTCACAAAGTGGAACGCACTTCAAAATGGCGGCAGGGATTCCCCCGAGGGGAAGTGCTTAGGGAAGTTTGTGAGTGCGTGTCTAAAAGTGGAGTGGAACGCAGCCCTAGATGGCACATACCTTCCCTTTATGACACACCCTCTCATGATGCCATAACGCACATATGCTTACGCCCGTTTCACACTGCAAGCTTAAGTGGAGCGTGAGCAGTGCGTGAGCGTAACTACATCGTCACTGCAGCTGCAGAGACGCGCGAGTATTCACACTGGAAGCGTTTGTACAGCGTCACAGCAGCGGCTCGAAGCTACAAATAAAGTGAGCATTTCTTTACAAAGACAACTATAAATTTGTTTTTATAAGTTGGTCATTTATAAACTTGATAGTCTTGAAAGTTTGTTAACATGGGGAGGTGTACAACATTCGAATATAAACGTAAATAAATAAATAAATAGAAAAAAAAATAAAAATAAAATAAAAGCCTCGTGTCATCCATTGCTGCACATGAATGAGGTAAGCTTTGTGTTTTACATCATCTGCTGCGTGCACATGTTTACAAGACAGCAAACTCGGCGAAAAAAGCCAGCAAACTCGGGTTTTATTTGGGTATGCTGCAGCCTATATATCTCTGTGTGTAATAACTAAAAGAATGTTTATATATCATATTTTCTGGCTAGTTTACTTTAGTTTTTTTTTTATAATACACCATACTTTAACCCAAACTGAATAATTAAAAACAAGTTTAAATGAGTAAATCTAATATAAATATTTTTGATTCTTAATTTTCTTTTCTGTCATACTCAAATTCTTGTTAAAACACATTAGACATGCTTATTCTGTGCATTTTCAACACTTTTTGTGTGAAATTATATTTATTTTGTCCATCAAAAGTGTGCTTTCACTTTAATTGAGCGTCAGCAGCGCAGCAAAAATAGACTCGGCGCCGAAACCCCTGCTTCACTGCTGCTTACACGACGCTCCTACTTGACGCTTACGCGCTGCTCCTGCTGCCAGTGTGAATGCATCCGTTGGTTAACATGCACGCTGAAAAAAATACGCGCTGCTCACGCGCTGCTTACGCTTGCAGTGTGAAACGGGCGTTAGGATGTTAAAATAATCAAAAAACGAACTTTTCAGGTCATCGACAACACTGACGAGTAGACAACAATAAGTTCAATAATGAACAATAAGTATGTCCCAGCCAGGTTCGTCACTTGTTGGGGTCCCCTTGAAACATTTCCGTTGTGGTCTGTGCTATTGCGGCGCGTTTCTGTATTTGGTTGCGTTGTAAGTATTTGCAGCACATGTTTTGTCAAACTGATGAAGATGTCTTAATTTGCTGGTGTTTTTTCTATTTTCTTGTTTTCTTCAGTCGCAGCTTTGTTCTATTTGCAGGGCATTTCTGTATTTGGTTCTGTATTTGGTTGCTTCTAAGCAGTGTGACATATTCAGGAAGGGAGAACACTGTGTGCTAGCTTAGAGAACGGTACAATAGATCAGACATGAAGGACGGTGGGGTACGGCAGGACGGTACTTGTTTACAGATGTCAGATGCAAAGTACGGAGTGAGAGCCGTTAGGAGATGTAATGCGTTTTGGCTTGTAGTGGAAAATCAGAGAGGGAGAAGAACAGATGAGGCCGGAGCCCACAAGAAGGGTCAAAAGAGGAGAGTTGTAATGAAAGAAATGGAGAACAAATGAAAGAGAGGGGAACGAGGGATGGATTGATTGGAGCTGTTTATTAATACGCAGCGGGTAATGTCTCAGTCCCTCCGAGAAATACGTGGGGGTGATTTGTGACACTGTGTGCCTGCAGAGTCAATTTGGAATGAGTGTGTTTGCAGCCACCTCCCTAATAGCACTGGTGTGTGTGGCACAAACTGCTTATGAATTGCTTTCATATCATATTTGTATATTGTTATCCATTTCTTTTTGGTAATAGGAATTCAGGAGTGAAACTGCTCCTCCTTTAATTTTGCATCACACGTTTAGTTTTCCAGAACTAAATTTTGAAGGTTTTATAAGACTTGTTTTATTCACTCTACCTTGACTTAGTTCATATTCTGTTTGAAACTGGATTAGAAAAACAGCTGGCATAAAGCACTCTGCAGTTCATTGTACTTTGCTTCCCTTGGTGCATTAACCAAGGTATAACTTTATGAATAAATTACTATGTCTTTTTATGTATTTACCTTGAACTTATCTGCTCAGGATCTCAGAAACTATTTGAGATTTGAAAGCAATGATGAGATGCTGGTGTCATGTGTGTCTCAGTTGCCTGGATACCTTGTTAAAAGAAAGGCTGCTAATTAGAAGTGCTAATGTAATGGCTTCCTGTCCTCATAAAATGATATTAATATTTCAAATAAATTAGCTTAGCCTTTTCATTTCCCCATTACCAAACATTTTTGGGTAATCCATTTCGGTTTCATTTGAACAGTTGTCTTTGAGTGGATGATGGTATGATTTGTTTGAAAGTTTTTACTGTTTTTCTTTATTTTCTCTAAATTGCATGTGTGATCAAATTAGGGGTGTACATCTTTGGGTTTACAGCAAAATGATTGGTTTGGGATTCACTTGTCTTCAATTTGTTCAAAAGTGAATTCAGAATGATTCAATTTGATTCAATAAACAAGTTGATTAAATAAATAATAATGCTTAACTCTAACCTTAAAATATTGTATGGTACTTTAACAAAATTGTGAGTCTTTTAATATTTAGCATTTTAAATTGATTATTGGTCAGGGCAAACAATTCATATTTCAATGCATATGAAACAGCAGGGCATTTACTCAAAATCAGAACCTGAATACACCCGCAGACAGACTTAAATTATTTGGATTTGCAAACACATTCACTGATTTAACCTTCATGGATCAAAGTATTCATCTGCTCTTTGAGTGTGTATTGATTTTGTGCACTGGGTCCAATGATGTTGCTGCATGTTTAGAGGCAGTGCCCCAATCAGTCCATCAGTCATGAGATGTACATCTCAGACATGTTTCCTCTAGGGTTTCAGAAACCGTACCAGATGTCACAAACCATACCAGAGATTTCAGTATGAACCCAAAAAGGTTTTTTTTTTTTTTTTTTTTTTTTTTTTTAAATCAATTACAAGAACATATTTATCCTGAGGAATTTTAAAGTTTTATGCTATTTTAAAGGTTCCTAATTTTGTTTTGGAGGTTTCCTACAATAGGTTTACATGCATCCAATGGCAAAAAACACTTTTATTTTCTCATAATATGGGCCTACGTTGTGGCATCACCTCTTTTCTCGCAGTGTCTGAAACGGTTCAATAAAGGATTCGGTCTCTCCAAACTCCTCCTTTTCAAGACACTACTCTGCTCTGATTGGTCAGATGGCCCTAGTCTAGATGGCAGAATGTCTGGACTCCATAGCAGTTTTCATTGGCCAAGGACTGCCCAGAGAGTGAGACTGTCTGACTGACATGTAAAGTAACCAATCACAATATGTTTTGTTCAGCATCATGTTTAGGAGTGTGAAAATGTAACATCGATGTCCCTACAATAACAGACTGGTGTGTAAAACACTTGGACATATTTTAAAGAGTCTATGCAGCGAACTTCACATACTTTTGAAAATCCAGTGTTAAGCTGATCCTGATAAGCACTCATTGTCACAGTTGTAAACATGACAGCTTTCTTCTTCCATGAGGGGTTTTGGCATCACAGTGGGTTTGTGTCCAGGTGGACTGTTAACCCTCTGGGGCCTGACGCTAATTTGGGGTCCTGGAGTAGTTTTGACATGCCCTGACATTTGTGCTTTTTTCAGTTGCTTATAAACATATTAATGACCAAAGTCTCATTACACTGTATTCAGCACAAACTAGGCTACAATAATATGTGAGCAACAAGTATGTACGTTTGTATTTTTGAGAGAATTACGTATATGCGTGGTTTTTGAAAAAAAATAAATAAATAAGTCACTGAAATAAGGACTCAAAACACATACTAAACATTTTTTTTACAAGACTTTTGGGAACTGTATATTTTAGTCTAGAGTTTTTGCTTTAAAGTGATGTTAAAATCATTCTGCCTATTCGGACACATAAAACAATGTATTGATTTTAAATTTCTAAGACACTTTTTGTTTTGGAAGGCCATATGCGACGAAGCATGAATCTTCATGAATAATGCTGTGCAGGAGATTAAGACTAGGGGTGGGAATCTTTAGGCACCTCACCAATTTCCGATTCTGGGAGTCACGATCCGATTCCAAAACGATTCTTGATCCACTTTTTTTTTCTTATTAATTAGTTTTGTAACCTTTTTTTTTTTTTTTTTTTTTAATTTAATACATGGTCTATGTACTTTTTAAATAATTACTAGTTTAAAAAAATAATTAATACAATTGTATGTTAAGATTTTTAAATATAGGCTACAAACAGCATATAAGCTGCATTCACAATAATGCAGATTTCTTTTGAAATATAAGACGTTTTTGTCCTGTCTGTTTAATCCTGTAAGACATCTAACTGACTGTGTTTACATTAATTTTGTGTCATAAAAGCATTTTGAGATGCAAGTACATTTAACCACTTACACGGAGTCGCACACAGCCACTTGCGCGAGCACTCTTCACAAAGCGCATGTGGGCATTTGAAATTGAAAGCAGCCTTCTGTCAGCGAGTTTTGTATTTATAAAATATAAGACCACAGCATTCCAAACAACATAAATGATGCCTTCGTAGAGCATTTATAAGGAGAATAGGCCTACCGGCGGGCGAGAACGCAAACTGCAAGCGTCAAATCAAGCAAAGCACACGTTTCTCTCACATATCCTGTGCAGCGAATGTCCGCGCATGTAATCCGCTCTAGCCTTTCCGAACTGTATGAAAGATTAGTTTATAGAAGTTTCGAGTGGTGTGTGTATGAGAGGAAATGGAAACAAGCAGAATACGGGTGTTTCTGACGGTGCGTGTCCACTGGCGTGGAGTGAACGTATTCAGTTCATTCCTATGAAAGTTGAGCTTCTTCGGCCTCGCGAGTGAGAGTGAAGCTCAACTTCCATATGAATTAATTGAAAACGCTTGGTCTGCTCCTCGCTGGTGGACACGCACTGTAAAGCACACGCAGCGTGATCTCGCAACTGTGGTTAAAAATAAGCTCAGAATCGATTCTGAAATTCTCAGAATTGATCCAGAATCATTGGAGAGAGAATCGCGATGCATCAATGGAACAATTTTTTTCTCCCACCCCTAATTAAGACCCTGCCCCTAATGAGCCGCATAATGAGACATTCAGTCAGGAATGTTACTGAGTGAACTAAGAAAGAATGCAATGACAAAAGAAATATATCATTTTTTGTTTGTAGTTTATTTAGAATATAGTTAACTGTATAAATGAATGTCAAAGACACATTTTGAGTACACAGTTATACCTGGAAATAAATCCTGTTCAAAGATATAAGTGAACACCACATACCTGGCATATGGTGTTTGGTGCACTGGAGAAAAAACAAACAAACAAAAAAAAACCCTTTCCTGCTTCTAGTCAGTGATCTCAGTAAGTATACCAATATCTGGTCACTATGATTCTCGAATCTGTGAGATAAAAGAAAAAAAACCTCTGTGAGCATGCTGATAACAGGATCATATCAGCTATTGTATTAACGTTAATATAATGTGCAGTCTTAACAGAAAACATGATTTTTGTGATCTCATGCATGTACGTATTATTGCAAGAAAATTTTGTATAGGCCTATTATATTTTAAATTAAAGTACTGGTCAAAAGATTTGCTACATTACTATTTTTAATGTTTTTGAAAGAAGTCTCATGCTCATCAAGCCTGCATTTATTTGATCAAAAATACAGATCAAAAACATCAATACTGTGAAATATTATTACAATTTAAAATAATGGTTTTCTATTTGAATATACTTTAAAATATATTTCGTAGTGCAGAAAAAAGCGTCTTCTCAACATGTCAACAACACAAACCAAACTCTTCCAGGTCTCAGCTACAACTACAGTGTTTGAGAGCGGGTCACAATGTTCAAGGGCAGCCAATAAATACCATAGGCTGGCATTATGCAAATTTGTTACAAACCTTCGTAGGTTACTAACGACTCGTTTCAGGCAGTTCAGAATTTTTTTTTTTTTTTTTTTTTTTGGGAGACAGTAACTCCATTAATTGTGTACTTTGATCTTTGAAACTTTGCAGGCCTTTTACATTCACAAACATTACATATTACACACTACATGAAAGGTAATATCTGCAAAAAGCATAATAGGGGCACTTTAAGAGAAACATTTGAGACAAAGTTGATATTTAAATGAAACCTTATTGAGAACTACATTAAGTCTTGAAGACCAATCTGAAGGCCCATAAACCCTGGATTGTCCCCAGTGGGACCATTCTTGGAGTTACAAAGTCCCCATGAAGCCCAAAACCAAAGAAACCCCCAAGTATGGAACAATGGAATCCCAAATTTTGTCTGCCTCACTTGTGACACGTGTCAACTGGTCTTGGTTTGTTTGATGCATGAAGCATGTAAATTAGATAGACATATGCTGTTATAAAACTCAGTTTGTTGTTTAGTGCAGTGTTGTGTTAAAGAATGACATCTCAGATGCAATATCAAAGCAAACAGAAGAAGTCTGGTACACATTTCTTCTGCTTAGATTTACTTTATGCAAATGCATGTTTGCAAGCAGGGGTCTTTACTAGCTAACTATTTGCGAGCATATCTAAGATATCTGCATTGTACAGCTTTTGTAAAAATACAGAAAGTAAATGTCAGGCAGTTTTACAGGTTCGGCTCTCTGTGTGAAACACATCAAATGTATTTCAAATCAAGCTGACGTTTAGCTCCTTCCAGGGAACCCTGGGTGGACCTTAGCTGTGACTCATTAGAGTGACCATCAACCACCCTTCCTGCACAATAATGAAAGCAAGTCACTCTGACTGCCGCTTGTCTTGAGATCATGTCTGTCTTTCCATGAAAACAATGCTTTAATTGCTTAGCTGGTTTGGATTGTTTGGATGTCAAATGCAGCAATATTAAAAGCATGGCAGATAATTACAAATTCTATACTATTTTGTCTAAATGAATTAAAAATTAAACACTAAAAACTTAAATTTCCAGTAGCCATTACTCCAGTCTTCAGTGTCACATGATCTTTCAGAAATCATTCTAATATACTGATTTGATGTGCAAGAAACATTTTTTATTATTATCAATGTAGAAAACAGTTGTACTGCTTAATATTTTTGTGGAAATCACATTTTTTTGGATTATTTAATGAATAGAAAGTTAAAAATAACAGCATTTATTTAAAATAGAAATCTTTTGTAATATTATGCCATGTCTTTTCACTTTTGATCAAAGTCACCCTAACATTTTTGAATGGTCAAAGTGTAAAAAATAACAATAAAAAATAAACGTGCACGAACATGAACAATTAAAAATCCAAAATAAACTACTGCTACATATACAAATGTCTAATTAATATTGATAGATAACCAATATATTGTGCATCCTTAGCAGTACTTCAGACCGAGTCACACCATATATCATGTAAAAGTTCATTTGGTATACATTACTGCACAGGTAGATATACAGATAGACATATATATATATATGGACTAAAATCCAGAAGAGACTGGCCTGCTTACTATGTTATTCTTTCATATGATACTTAAAGATAATTGAATGCTGGATACTGAGATCATTTCTCTGTCAGATTATCTGTTTGGTCTTGTCTTGTCTGATTAATTCTTGCTTAGAGTGATGTGACAGCTCCACAATCTCACAGTAAGTCAAGGAGAGAGAATAGCAGAGAGAATATTCTTATTAAGAGAAAGATGGAGAGAACTATGGCTGCAGGGATTTCAGGCACCCATTCTTGAGCTCAGCCGTTGCTCAGAGTACATCTGAAACTCTTATTAGAGTTTATTTTGAGGCCCTTCATCTTCTCAGACAGTCTCATTTCCTTCAGGGCACCGGTGTCATTGCTTGAGTGTTTGTGTTCGATATTGTGATCGTGTTTTGTTCTTGTATGCGGTCGTGGGCAAGTGCATGCACGGCATGGGGTATTGTCTGAGATTCATGAGTGAACACCTCGTATGTGTTGCTTTTCATCTAGTCAGTCATCCAAAATCTGGTTAACAGGTTTACATGACTGTTTGAATGTAAAGCTTACATTCCCCCTTCCCATAAAACACAGGCACACAGACAGTCACATAGAGATGAAATTATTTGACTGTCACTCAACCCAACAAATGACTAATTTGCATATTGATTAAAAACTCAATTTTGTTCCCCGCCGTCTTTAATTGTGTCGCACCAGTGGAGTTTCTTGACGGGTCTCAGTGGATCAGACCTTGAAGCAGAACCAGAAGGTATGAAACAGATAAAAAAACATCAACAGTCATGAACCTGAATCACAAAAGAGGAAAGAAACGGTGGTTTTTAAAACAAAACAAGAGAAATACATTGACAAAACTATTGGTGTGTTTGCGATTTGGACTTCTGGGACCAAAATGAGAAGATTTCCATATCATAATGTGTTTTTACATAATAACGCTTAACAGTCCAATTCAATCTAAATTAAATTCAATGATGTGAGAGAGAAAACAGCAATGAAAGTCATTCGGGAATAGTACGAGACTGCATTCGACTCCATTTCCCTTTAAAAACGTATCACGTGTCTGCTCACTAACTGATTGCGGTCATTTGCATTGAGGATGAATGTGGCTCCCAATATCGTTATGCAAACAGAGAGAGACACTTGGAGATGGTTTATTCGGGCATGAAGAATCAGTTTGGTGGAGATTAAATGTGATTTTAAAGCCCCTTCAATGTTTAGGATCATTGCTCTAGGAACACAAGGCATCCTCTAAATCATCAGTGATGACTTGCTCATATTAAGCGTGATGTGAAAGGAGAGGGGTTAGATGGTACAGCATTAGACTTTTAGATTGAGGTAATAATAGTCTTTTGCATTAGCACAGATAAGCTAAAAGGGAATGTTCACTCAAAATGAAAATCCTGCAATAATTTACTGACCCTTGTGTTGTTCTGAAAATCTTCCTCACTGTGTTCCACAAAAGAAAGTAAGTCATAAAGGTTTGTATGGAAGAATAAATTGCGACTTTATTTTTTTATTTTTTGCATTTGCAACACTGTATCTCAAAATGTGACTTTAAATCTTGCAATTGTGACTATCTTGTGGTGATTCTCACATTTTATTTCTTAACTTTTTCTTACAGTTTTATTTTATTTTTTATTCTTAGAGACGGTAACAAACTTCTATAGGTTTGGCATGACATGAGTGTGAGTAAATAATGATAAAAGTTTTGTTTTTTAGTGAACTTTCTCATTTTTATGAACATAATTGCTATTCATAATTTTTCTGGATTCTATGGTTTAATTTAATTGTAATGATCAAAAAGGATGTCTAATCAATAGAATTAATACAATTTTAACAATTTAAACAAAAAAAAAAAAAAACATTAATAGTGCCTTATGAAATGTTTTTTATTTTAAATTTTCTGGATTGTGTTTTATGATTTAATATATTATCAAAATTGTGGTAATCAAATAAATGTATAATATCAATTAGCAGTTAGTTGGTAAGGTAGGCGTCGTTCATTCATTCGGCATATGTGGTTGTACCACTGTAGCCTGCACTTTTGGATTGCTACTTTTTCATATCTCAGTCTGATGGTGTGATTTCGAAGCCGGTCAGGTATTTGAAACAATTCGAGTTTGTTTAGGTCTGTTTTTAGCAGTGTCCACATTTCAGATCCATATAACAGTACTGGTAGGATGAGCGTCCAAAAAATGCAAATTTTTGTTTTGACCGTGACTTTGTGCTTCTTCCACAGGGACCATTTGAGTGACCCAAAGGCGGTGGAAGCTTCACCAATTCTGCGGTGAACTTCTGATGTTGATGCACAACTTTTTTTCCCTGCACAAGCAAGCCAAGGTACTTGAATTTGCTAACTTTTTTGAGGCCATTGAGGTAGACAGCGGCTGGCGAACCATCAGTTGTCAATGCTATACAATAGTATATATGTCATGACCAACATACGAACATTTCAGTAGTTGGTGTCAATAAAATGTGTGAAAATTAGATGAAACTGTACCACTCATTCACACAGAGATTGACACATCAATCAAATGACTAAACAATATGATGTATTGATGCAATGTGTAGAAAACCAATATATACCTTATATACCTTTTATTTTGACACTCTCCACATCTTCACGCAATGTCCGTATATGCATTACCAGCGTCAACGAGTGCTTTCTCATTTAAACTCACCTGGGCTCGACAATAAGGACTGCCAATAAGGCCCGCGAACAGCGTGTAAGACAGAACTGTCACTGTCCTGATCAGGGCAGTGCTGAATCATTACGAAACTTACGAATCAGTTGCACGTGTTTTTAGATTTTCCCCCAAAACACTGACATCCCTGCAATTGTCAAAAGCATCATGTGAATTTTTCCTGTGCTGCAAAGGGAGATCTGAGGAAAATTAATGCTCTGGGAAACATTATGCTCCATTATGCAACATTGGCATGAACAGAAATAGCTGTCAAGCGCAAACAGACGAAAAGAGAAATTATTTTGGTTCTCGAGCGCTGTGTGAGAAGTTTTCTGTGCGCACACATCAGTAGCGTGCACGCAGAAAGCAAGTTCTCTTTTACTTCTTTTGTGCTTGAGCGGACAAATACGGACAAAGTTATGTCAAAATGACTGTCTTGGCAAAAATCCTAGTAAACATAATTGGTTAAGTGAATGTAAACAGTTTAGAAGCAATACGCATGTGTGTCAGTACATTCATGGATCAGTGCATTCACTCTTAAAGTGACAGCAGCCTAATATTCCTGCTGCAGTCTGTGTCATTAATCAAATAACAAAAGATAGAGAAAATCTCTTACTGCTCTTGACTAAATAACTTTTATAACTTTAATATTATAAATCTATATTTAATTTATACAGTTAAGACTATGCAGTGTTAATATATATTTGATGGCTTTTTTAATTTCTGTGCCTGAAAACCTCTGTTAGACCTACCTGAAAATTCTGAAAAGCATTGATTATTTCATTTGCCCTTTTTTTATTTATTTATTTATTTATTTATTTATTTTGTGAATGTCCCAATTGGGGTACAGGATGTTCAATTTTCAGATAAATGATTGTTACATATTTTGGTTGCATTTGTGAGTTAATAAAAATGTAACTGGTTGTGTAAAATAATATCATAATATCGATGAATATACCCCTGAATCGAATCGTATCTCAGAATTTTTTGAGGTATTGGCAAATATCGTATCGTTGGCTATGAGATTCAATATCAAATCGTATCGTCAGATTTACACCCCTAGTACAGTCCTAATTTTGGTTTATTTATCCAAATTTTGCCAGTTTTGGTGACGTTCTGCGTTATACAGTAAATTCCATTTTTTTTGACTGGATTCTGTGATTTAGTCCACAAATCATATAGGGTCCTGCTTAGGGTTGGGAATCGTGAGAAATTTTCTGGTTCCGATTCCGGTTCTACTTAACGATTCCGGTTCCGGTTCCATTAAAATAATTAAACAACTAATAAAAAATAGTAGTAAGGGAAAAATGCACAATACTTGACTCAGTCCTTTTTGTGTTTATTATTCTTGTAAAATGAATTTAACAGACTGTTAATCTCAACAAATTCACTAACACTTTACAATAAGGTTCATTAGTTAACATAAGTTAACTACATTAACATGAACTAATAATGAACTGCATTTCTACAGCATTTATTAATCTTTGTTAATGTTAATTTCAACATTTACTAATACATTATTAAAATCAAGAGTTGTATTTGTTAACATTAGTTAATGCACTGTGAAGTAACATGAACAAACTATGAACGACTAAAATTGACAAACATGAACAAATACAGTAACAAATGTATTGCTCATGGTTAGTTCATAAATGAACCTTATTGTAAAGTGTTACCACAAATTAGATAAGATGCTTGAACACACGTAAGATTCAGACGGGTGAAACAGAATATGTTTGTAAGTTGGATTCATTAAGACTTGTTTCTGAAAGAATGATTCAGTGATTGACACATTTTTAACAGTAAATTTGTTGCCACCTAGTGGCGTAACAATGCAATCGATACAGTCGTTATTTGAAGTCCAGTTACTTTCAGAAGGTAATTTATTATACATAAACATCAGCGTTTCTATCTGAATAATAAACTTTTGTATACTTCTGTTATAATTGGAATAGGCCTATTTGTAACACAGAAATAATGATATACACGGGCGAATCGTTGTCATTTAGGAATTAGATCATGTGGGTGATGAAATCGAGAACACAATCTTTTAAAGAATCGTGCAGCTTTGGGCACCTCTCTCTCTCTGTCTCTCTGCATTGAAATCTGACGTATATGAGTAGCGCGAGGGCTTTTCAGTGCATTCATTGCTATAATATTCATGATGTGAGATGTCTCTATTAAAGGCACTTCGCCCACCCATCACACCAGAACCGTTTTTGGAACCGAAATCTTGCACGGTTCCGGTTCTTTTCAAAAAACACTACCGGTTCCGGATGAGAACCGGTTCTCGGTTCCCAACCCTAGTCCTGCTGTACATAATATAAATGATGGAATGATCAAGGTTAAACATTATCCTGATAAGACGGTACTTCAGCCTTCCTCAACAGGAGAACAGGAATTGTTTATTAACCTGTTGCAGTATCATCTATAGGATTTCCAGCCTTTTTCCCCTTTGTAATTTTGAAAGATTAAGAGGCAATCTGCAGGTAATGTTTTTATAGTATACTGGAGCACTGACAGATTTGTCCATAATCTTTGGGTCTTTATGAAACTCTTCTCAGTAAGGACTGTTGAATTGGCTGGAAAAAAAAGGTATTTTCAGTCTCAGATCTTCCTCTTCAATCCCTCCAAAAGGTCTTATTTTAGGTTGATGCACAGACTTGCAGCCTGGAAGATCATGTACTGTAATCTTTCTTCTGACAAGCATGCAAAAAATTAAAAGCAGCACAGTTATCCATGTCAATTTTTACAAAATTTCTCGCTAAGTCAGGGTGACAGTTAAGTCACAACCATTGACGGATTCTGGCATATGCGATAAAGGTAATGACTGCAGCGCTCCCTGAGGCAGCGTCTCCACATACCCGCACACTCCACTTCACTATGGCTCATCTGCAACAGTTCCACAAGATTGTGCCCGCTCTCCGTTCCACCTGACTGCCACTCTCATTCACAATGAATCGTGACCTTAGCAGGTAACTTTATTCGAGCAGCTCTCTTTGCTTCATTTCGCCACCACCCCCTCTCACGTCTGCTACTATCTGTCTGTCTGCTCATGGAAAGTCTCTTCACCTACTAGAAGCCATTTTACCAGTGTACAGTTCTGGTAAATCACAGATTAAAATGTGACCTGGCCCATAATATCACACAATATATATAACATATATATTTACAGCAAACCTGTTTGGTATTTAAATGAAAAATGTAAAAAATGGAGCTCTGGTTTTAATTATTTACACTTCTTTGTCTATGTAGCTTTGTATTTTGAGATGCCACTAACAGGTTAAACCCCGAATGTCATTTTGTATCTAGTGACACTGCTGGTTCATGGCAGAGGACTAACAAAACAGTGGGTAAACTGCCTGCACCAAACCCACACATTAATTATCTCATTAATTCACAAGAATAACAACGACGCACAATATCATCCTGTTTATTATAAGCACACACTGCTATATCTGCTGCTTTAAATACTCAAGCTCTTTAAACAGGATGGATTCTGATGGACTGTCAATGTTTCTAACATTCATCAGATGAAAAAAAATCACTGTGAAAGTGACTCCAACTATATAAAAGTGTGACTATGAGGAATGATTAATGAGGATTATTTAAAAAACCTTACTGAAATACAGTACATATACCACTTTTGCTATTGCTCACATGCCAGTGATGTTCCCTGCCATAGGTTTCTTTCTTTTGGAATTATGACATTTCTGTCAGCTTTTCAAAGGGCATCTTTTCATCACACTGGATCTCGGCAACAGGTTGACTGACCTACACGTATCTGTGAAAGAATTTCCCCCCAAAACACTGACATCCCTGCAATTGTCAAAAGCATCATGTGAATTTTTCCTGTGCTGCAAAGGGAGATCTGAGGAAAATTAATGCTCTGGGAAACATTATGCTCCATTATGCAACATTGGCATGAACAGAAATAGCTGTCAGCACCCTTAGGAGCTATGTCAGTTATTTTTGTCTGACAGCACCAGTAATTTGTGTGACTTCAGCTTTAAATGTTTTACATGGTATACTGTCAGAAAAATGAACGGTACTGACTGAGGGACAATTAGTAGGCATGTCTGGAGAGCATGTTCTGCTCTGCCACATGCTTCTCAAAAGCAGCTTTAAAAGGCCATATTTTGCACTTTCATTTTCCCTGAAGTCCATTCATAATGTTAGCTAAGGTTTTCTGCACCAAAACAGTCATAATTTAGTTTTACATGACGATTTTCTACCCATTTCTCTGACCTTACTTTTGTTACTGAACGCTTAAGAATTATTTATGTAAGTGATATTTACTTGTACTGGCATAGTTCACACTGTTCACACCACACAAAGTGGTCCAAATAGCTGAAAATGGAGAAGCTAGTGTTAAATAAATATGGGCAGTTATATGTAATTTTTTTTCTTCATAGTTGTGGCGTCAATAAAGCGTAACGGTAGGTTTCTGGAAGTAAAAATCCCATTAATTTTCTCTACACGGGAATAGATTTCTTATGAAATATGTTTTTTCTATACTTTAATAAACAATTTTAAATCAAATACTTGTATACATTTCAGTTGTTTTCAATATGATGACATCATTCCCAATAGTATTTCTATCCCTTATTAAAGCCATTAAAGGGGACCTATTATGCAAAATTCACTTTTACATGGTGTTTCAACATAAATGTGTGTTGGCAGTATGTGTACACAATCACCCTATAATGATAAAAATCCACCCACTCCTTTTTTTAACCCCTATAAATCATATGCAGTGTCTCAGAACAAGCCATTTGCAGATTCTGCAAAGTGACAGCTCATTTGCATGAAAAAGCATGTTTTTGCTAGCAGTCAAAAATGGGTATTTACAACATGATATAATAAATAATCTGTGAGGAATTTTAAGCTGAAACTTCACAGACACTGTTACGTCCCTGTGTTGTGGGAACGGCTCTCTCTCTGTGGACCGGTAATTATGTCACGTGACGTACATTGCGCACACGTAGGTATTGGACATTTGAATTAGACACACTAGGTTAGGGGTGAAAACCTAGTGTGTGGCTTTCAAATGAAAGATAGGTATCAAAGAGCACACCTACAGTAGGCTCCTAACTGATGACGAAGACTTTACAGAGCAGCTATCAAGTGTTAGACAGTATTATGTGCAATTTGGTCCAATAATTAAAACCTCTGTTTTTTCAGAAATAAGTAGTAGGAAATTACTAGCCAACCAATTTTTATATCATCTATGCATTCTATTAATTTTGTGAATTGGTATGTTTTGTCATACTGCGAAGAAATATAGAGCTGAGTATCATCAGCGTAACAGTGAAAACTAATGCCATGCTTCCTAATGATATCTTCCAAGTGCAGCATGTACAGGGTGAAAAGCAACGGTCCTAGTACTGAGCCTTGCAGTACTCTATACTGAACTTGTGTTCGATATGACACCTTTTCGTTTACTACAAAATGATAATGGTCAGATAAGTATGATTTGAACCATGCCATTGCAATTCCGCTAATGCCAACATAATTTTGGAGTCTATTTAAAAGAATGTTGTGTTCAATAGTATCAAATGCAGCACTAAGATCCAGTAACACTAAGAGAGAGATACAACCTTGAATAGAATTGTTCCTCAGGAAGTCTAGTACGTTTGATGCGATACTGTAGTAGACAGTTGCATGGTTATTATTTTCTCTCTAATAGTATAAATCTGGCAAGTAAAGAAATTCATAAAGTCATTACTGCTGTGCTGTTTGGAAACACCCAAAGCTTTATTTATCTTAAATTTAGCCACTGTATCAAATAAATACCTAGGGTTGTGTTTGATCTCTTCTAAGAGAGTTGAGAAGTAAGCAGATCTAGCACTTCTGTATGCAGTAACACTATCCTTCCATGAAATGCGAAATCCCTCTAGTTTTCTAGTTTTCTTCCAGCTGCACTCCATTTTTCGAGCTGTTTTTGGTTTTTTTTGTTTTTTTTAGGGAGCGGGTGTGCTTATTATACCACAGTGTAGGACCATTTTCCGTAATCTTCTTTAAGTGCAAAGGAGCAACCGTGTCTAAAGTAATGGAAAAGAGAGAGTCAGTAGTTTCTGTTGCAACATCAAGTTCTTCTGTTCTATCTGGTATGCTGAGGAGTTGAAACTGATCAGGAAGATTATTTATAAAACAATCTTTAGTGGTAGAAGTGATAGTTCTACCATATTTGTAACAGGGAGTTGGTTTTGTAGCCTTGGCTAAATGGAGTATGCACAAGACTAGACAATGATCTGAGATCGCTCTGCTGCAGAATTTCAATGCCATCAACATCGATTCCATGTGACAGTATTAGATATAAAGTATGATTACGACAAAGAGTGGGTCTTGACATGTGTTGTCTAACTCCAATAGAGTTTAGAATGTCTATAAATGCCAATCCAAATCCATCTTTTTCATTATCTACATGGATATTAAAATCAGCAACAATTAAGACTTTATCTGCAGCCAGTACCAACTCCGATAGAAAACAAGATAGCAAATTCTTTGATAAAGTCTGTATGGTGCCCTAGTGGCCTGTATACAGTAGCCAGCACAAATGTCAAATGGGATTTATCACTTACACTAGAAAGCATTACATAAAGTACCATCACTTCAAAAGAATTATATTTCTAAGTAGACCTCTGAGTAATACTGAAAATATTACTCTAAATTACAGCAACACCTCCCCCTTTGTCTTTCAGAGAAGGCTCATGTCAAAAGAGCAAGGAAAATCTGCCATTGTTGAATTCTTGATGTGAGCTATACGCAAAGCCTGCTAACATGATAAATATCTATGCAGAGCTGCTTCTTGCCATCATTCTGTCCTAACAAATCTACCCTTGATCTACCCTTGTTTGTGACCACGAAATCTGATGTTTTGCAGTTTAGAAGCATCACTCTTACTCTTTTTCTCATTTGAGGTTCTGCGGGTCCTCAGGCCTCCTCTGAGGGATGTTGCATTGTTCTTTCATCTCTTCTGCTTCATGCCTGGCTTATTCTTGCTTGCTTGTATGTTCATGCTTGCTCCATTTGCACTGTTACAGCAATGTTTGTAAATGTTTTGAAAGCTCAAGGCTCTCTCAGAGCTGTATATTAAAGCTGTGGAATGAAACTAGTCCTCCACAGCCCTGAGGTTAACAATAATAATAATAAAAAAATGATGGTTATAAAATGTGTAAGGACATTTGCACACTAGTCTGAGGTTTTATATACCTGGTTAGTACAATAAATTTGTCGATGTGATCTCACATTGGTTGATGGGCATAAGTATGAACACTGTAGGCGCACACAGCTTTAGCTTTACACATCAGTGTCAGCGTCTCGGGAAACAACCTAGACATATGGCCAGTTCATTGCAGAAAATAATAAACAGTAAAAGAAAAAAAAAAATGTTATTTATATATATATATATATATGTATTATATATTAGGGCTGTCAATAGATAATTTTTTTTTAAACGCGATTAAGTATGCGCAATTAATCGCGATTAAAAAAAAAAATCTATTGACAGCCCTAATATATATATATATATATATATATATAGATCTACCCTATATTATATATTGATTGATCTACCCTATATTATATATATATATATATTATAAAAATCGCACACTTATCGTGAAATTAAGCATACACCATTTATCTTGTTTAACACGTCCATTTTGCCATCATTGCCTATATCCAGCAAAGTAAACCATCAGAATGAAGTGTGATTCTCACAAAACCGTATTTTTAGATGTCTTTCCAAAAAAAAGGACACCGAATAACCAAATATTTTTTTCATATAATTCATGCAATTCATGTGTCTGTGTATAAACACAATGTGCGATCAGTGCGTCGAGAGCGCTCATACATGATTTGTTTGCGCATCAATATAACTGACTCACACGTGCTTCTGTACGTCACCGCAATCGTCTTTACTTTGATTGTAATCCTCATCCATCAAAACTTTCATAGCAAGAAGCTGATTTGCTTTATCCAGCCGAGAAACATAGTTTTCATATCATCTGGCCATACAGCGGTGAGATGTTTTGACGTTCCATTCAGACAGGAACAGCACGATGCGGGAGGGCTCGCGCTCTTCAGATACAATGACAGAATATGACAGAGAGTTCGTGTTTTAAAGCGAAACAGACACTGGAATGAATAATTCTCTCTGCCATCTCTGATATAATCAGCATGGACTTTAAGATCATCTAACTACGTGACGTAAATTACGTTATGACGCAATTTCACATGCTTCCGTAATTTTTTTTGCGTTAAATATGCGTTAAATTATTTTAACGCGTTAAGGATTTTGAATTAATCGCATGCGTTAACGCGTTAATATATGAGATCAAATAGTATGCAAATCTTTATTTGTTTTCTAAAATAACAGTAAGTTTCAGAGGGAGTTCAGCCTTCCTTTTATGAGGTTCCATTTGTGCCAAAAAGGAGTCATCTGCTTTGTATTGTACATTTGTCTATGTTTACAGTCATTGCATACTTAAGATAAATTGGCATATGTTGGTGTGTATGTTCCTCTTTTATGTCATCTAGTTCTGCCATCCTCTGTGTCATCTTCTTCTGTTGTTTATAGAAGGCTGTTTCTAAAAATGATGGCTTTCCCTTTGTACCAAAGATGTGTTGACTGCTTTGCATGATACATTTGTCCATGTCTACTGTTATTCCTGATTTTTTAAAAATTTATTTATTATTTATTTGTTGAATATTCTGCATCACATTTTACAGTTTTATTTAATTTAGATTTAGCTATTTTAATAACTTAACGAAAATGAGAAATGCTGCTTTGGCAGCTGTATTAAAGTAAGTGTAAGTTTGTTTGTTTTTTCAGTTAATGTTCATTTTATGTCAAGTAATGAAACAAGTTTTTGTTTTAGTTTCAGTTTTAGTTAACAATAATAACCCTGTCTAAACATTCTATTAGTTTATCTTGATATCTGTGTAATGATTTGCAGTATGTTCATCGATATCAGTAAATAAAGCATAAACCTGAGCTGGACACATGACAGGGACGACACAAGCAGACGACAAGGAGGATGACTCAAATAAAACAAAGGAAATAACAGTAGACATAGACAAATGTATTATACAAAGCAGTCAACACTATTTTTTTTTTTCTTTTTTCTTTTCTTTTTTTTTTTTTTTTTTGGCACAAATGGAGCACCATACCCTTTAGGTTGCTGTTGATCTTAAAGAGTATCTAAAGTGTGAATATGAGGAGAACAACAGCATACCAGGTAGTTCCTCCACGATGTGTGATTGGCTGATTATGCTTTCAGTGTGGTAATTCCCTATCATGTTCAACACATCCACAAATTGGCCTGAATGGGGCAACCATTCATTATTATGCTTCAACAAGTTCAGCATAACACAAAAATAGCTTAAACAAAATAAAATAATTATATTGTGAACAATAAACGCAAATAAATACATTATTAATTTCTATCACTTTATACATATCAAAACTAGATGTTTGTTACATAAAGCAAACTGTGAAAGTCAAGTCATTCATTATAATTCACTACACATTTGCTTTCGCTTGTTGATCTCTATACATATATTTCAGATATATGATAATATCTAAATTACAGATCAGTGTTTCTGTAAAGTTTCAAACCGACACACCCTTTCCATCGTCACAACTTGGTAACTTGTGTATCATCTAGAATTCAGAGTTTCCCCCCACGTAAATATGACTTTGTTTGGTTGTTTTATTTATATAAATTAGGATATTTCTGACTCCACTTGAAGGGCACATAGATGTACTTGAGATTACTTATCTGTGAATGAGCTTTTCAGTGAGCGAGCACTCAAGTTCAGTTGAATTAAATGAGATTTTCTATGCCTTGATGTATAGTGAGGTCCAAAAACTCTATTTCTCTCTGTCTTTTTTCCCTCATTTAACCTGGAAATTAACAAAGTTAAAGATATTAAAACATTTTAAAACAAAGAGAAGTTATGATGAAAGTCAATTTGAATTTTTTAATACTCTGCACTATTTCTAGGTCACTAACCAAATAAGTACATTTTAATCTCCGGTTTTCTTGCTTCCATTGAACATTTCAATTGAAACGTTCTCAAATGACACTAGATGTCATGATCAAATTGTATGCTGTCATGAAGACAGAAGCCAATGTTAATTGTTGAAGTAAATTGTTATGCTAATAATCAAATTTATAATGAATAAAGTCATATTAATTTAGAAAAAAGAACTAAGCATTTTTGTCTGGTATAGGTCTAGTCTCAGACTTTTGGTACACTGAATGTGTTGCAGAAGTATCTGCAAGCTCTTTAAATGGCAAGGGAATTATTTAAATGCTGTAACAGTGCATTATTGAAGCACTGTTCTTGTCTGACTAACACAGAGCTTCAGATTAGTGTGCTAAACTAGCTTTACTGTTGTAATAGTGCTTGTTGTTGGCCATAGTATGAGGTGTTTTAGGGTTAATACATTTTACATTTTCCGTTTTTATTTTTTTACAGTGTGTCTGTGGTACGGATTATTAAGCACTCCAGTGGTGACAGCTGTGTGGCATCCATGGTTTTTCCTCTATTTTTCTTTATATGGGAACTAGAGCTTTCCATCATACGCTTTTGGTGGTACACGTGTCTCTGTCATCTGCAGAGATAGTCACCAATGCCCTGTAGCATGTTTTTTTTTTTTTTTTTTCCTCTCTGCGTAGACATACACAGCCTCACAGACTGTCTGCACCATTCCTTTAAAGCTAAGAGACAAACACAAACTTCTGACTGTATTAAAACTGATAAGAGGCTGATTATGAAAGCAGGGATGTCCTGTGAAATGGATTTTGAAATGGATGACTTTGAACAGAGGAGAGAGTTGTCTCTCTTTTATTAGCAGACAAATTACAGGGCTTTTAGTTTGTCTTTTTTGCAGAGCTTCCTGTTTTTGGACAGTAAATCCTGATGTAATGAATACAGAATAATGAATGCACTCAGGTTAACCTCAAAGAAAACATGAAATGACTTGATGATGGCAGTTTTCTTTTTTGTGTTGACATGTTTCACATTGAAACAGGAAGTTTCAAAAATGTATATGCCAATGAGTGCAGGATGATGTCGTCAACATTTTTGGTCTGTTTTCTCAGAAGTGAATTGTGTATAAATCTGCTATAAACTAATTTTGTCAACTATTAAGAGCACAATAACAAACCCAGTACTGTTCAAAAGTTTGGGGTCAGTAAGGTTTATTTATTTATGTATTTATTTATTTATTATTTTCTTTAAGAAATTAACTGTTATTCAGCATTGATGCAATAAATTGATTGCCAATGACCGTAAAGACATTTATAATATAACAATATTTCTATTTCAAATGCATGTTCTTTAAACTTCCCATTCAGTAAAGAATCTTAAAAAAATGTATCATGGTTTCCATAAAAATATTAAAGTCCCCCTGTAGTCAGTAATTTTATCCCTTAAAACTCATCTTTGATCACTAAAATGACATATTTAAACGTTTTTTTTTTTTTTAATTCTTCATGCCTTAAAATAGCTTGAATGTAACTCTACACCCTTGCCTCATTTAGTATACGCAGATCTATGAATATGCTAATTAGCCGCGCCTCCACTCGCTCACGCCAGCTCAGAGATCCACTCGGTAAACTTACTTAGGTAAACGCTGCACAATGGTATCGCTCTTTACAACATCGGACACATAACGCTAATTAATATGATTAGCCTTTTGCTTGACTGTTATCAAAGAGCTAATAATGTGTTGCTAATGTTACACAAACCATGTTCCAATTCGCCATCTCAGAGTCAAACAGCTGCCTTCTAACAATCAGTATCCTTAGAAACGCTTTGAATGTCAGTGGAGAAAGGCATTTAGTTCATCATAACATCGTAATATATACATCATACACCCGCTATATTGCTAAATCTACACAATTTTTCATATCAACAGAAAAATATAGCGGGATAACCTGGCTTCTCTCGAGACTCCCCTGCTAGTTCGCTGTTAATGATATGCTAAAGCCTGCCGGCACGTTGACGTGATTGGTTACAAGGTAGTTTGTGATGTCACAGACACCAGTGATTTCAAACCGTGGGTTTTTTTTTTTTACTGCAGTTTTAAAGAGAAAATGCTCCGCAATGGTGTTGACATGAATTTGCACATGGTTTGTCTTAAAGCATATTAAAAACACTACATAGGCATATAAACAACATTGAAAACTTGATTTTCACCACTGGGGGTCTTTAAGCAGCACAACTGTTTTCAACATTGATAATAGTAAGAAATTATTCTTGAGAGAGACGCAAATCAGCATATTATTGATTTCTGAAGGATCATGTGACACTGAAGACTGGAGTAATGGTGCTGAAAATTCAGCTTTGCCATCACAGGAAAAAAATACATCTTAAAATATATTAAAACAGCTCTTAAAATTGTAATGATATTAAATAAATGCAGTGTTGGTGAGCATAGGAGACTTCATTCAAAGACATTAAAAAAATCCCTCTGACCCCAAACATTTGAACGATAGTGTAGATTGCCTCAGAGCGAACAGACATGGACTAAAACCCACAAAACACAAATTTTGATGTAATTTTGATTTCTTTAACTATATAATCTCTTATTTATAGGAATGTTGCTCCCAGGCCAAGAAGAATATTGATGTGTCCTACTTGGATAAATCATGTGAAGCTTTTAAGCTCTTGTCTTCATATATGCCAGAATAATGACTTTTATCCTGCAGATCATGGACAGTTGTGATGTGTTGTTGTTTTGACCGAGGACAGTACAGCCAGAAGGAGAGAGCAGAATCTTTATTTGTTTTGTTTCTGAAGCTTTCGCACAGTGTCACCCCTGGGATGTTAAGTTACAGGGACAGTCTCTCTAGAGCTGGTGTTAAGTGCCTCACTCAAGAGCACAATAGTGATAACTGAAGGATCGCCCTATAGGGGTTAATCCTGCAAACTTTTTGGTTAAAATCCTAGATCTCTACCCACTGGGATTAGGGCTGCTCAATTGAACGTGATCACAATTTCTGCTTCTCTTGATTAATTAAGCATAATTGTCTGTGATATTGGCCTGCTGGTTGTTTATCATGAAAACCTTTTTTTTTTTCTTTTTTTTTTTGACATTTTCGTTTTCTTGCATCAGTAACAAGCCTCCACAAGCTTTCATGTTTGGGGTTGCCAGATGTCAAGAGTTTAAATACCTCATTCAGTGCTTTTCACTTAAATTGATACATTTCATCATATCATGTACACACAGAAATTCAAATGTCTTCACGACATCCCTTCATGACATTCAAAGGTCCTTACAACAGTTTAGACAGTAAATCTCTGTTGCAGCGATTTATTTGATTAAAAAAAAAAAAAAAAAAAAGCAATGTTTTGTTTATATTTTTATGTGAAGACATTTAAAAGTGGTTAAATTTTGATGAACGATTAAAGTTTTAAGATTTAATTTGATTACCACTGTTTTGTCATCACCAGAAATACAGTGCTCAGCGTAAATGAGTACACCCCCTTTGAAAAGTAACATTTTAAACAATAGCTCAATGAACACAAAAACAATTTCCAAAATGTTGACAAGACTAAGTTTAATATAACATCTGTTTAACTTATAACATGAAAGTAAGGTTAATAATATAACTTAGATTACACATTTTACTCAAATTAGGGTGATGCAAAAATGAGTACACCCCACAACAAAAACTACTACATCTAGTACTTTGTATGGCCTCCATGATTTTTAATGACAGCACCAAGTCTTCTAGGCATGGAATGAACAAGTTGGCGACATTTTGCAACATCTATCTTTTTCCATTCTTCAAGAATGACCTCTTTTAGAGACTGGATGCTGGATGGAGATTGATGCTCAACTTGTCTCTTCAGAATTCCCCATAGGTGTTCGATTGGGTTCAGATCAGGAGCCACTGAATCACTTTCACCCTGTTCTTCTTCAGAAATCGCTCACACCAGCTCAGAGATCCACTTGGTAAACTTACTGAGGATAACGCTGCACAATGGTATCGCTCTTTACAACATCGGACACATAACAGTAATTAATATGATTAGCTTTTTGCTTGACTATGTCATCAAACAGTTAATAATGTGTTGCTAATGTTACACAAACCATGTTCCCGTTCACCATCTCAGAGTCAAACAGCTGCCTGAATCACTTTCACCCTGTTCTTCTTCAGAAATCCAACAGTGGCCTTAGATGTGCGTTTAGGATCATTGTCATGTTGGAAAAGTGCACGATAACCAAGGGCACGGAGTGATGGTAGCATCTTCTCTTTCAGTATAGAGCAGGACATCTGTGAATTCATGATGCCATCAATGAAATGCAGCTCCCCGACACCAGCAGCACTCATGCAGCCCCACATAAGGACACTGCCACCACCAAGTTTCACTGTAGGCACCATGCATTTTTCTTTGCATTCCTCACCTTTGTGACGCCATACAGTTTTGAAGCCATCAGTTCCAAAAACATTTATCTTGGTCTCATCACTCCAGAGTATAGAGTCCCAGTAGTCTTCATCTTTGTCCGCATGGGCCCTGGCAAACTCTAGGCGGGCTTTTTTGTGCCTGGGCTTTAGGAAAGGCTTCTTTCGTGGACGGCACCCATGCATGCCATTCCTCTGCAGTGTACGCCGTATTGTGTCACGGGAAATAGTCACCCCAGTTTGGCTTTCTACTTCTTTAGATAACTGCAGTGAACTTGCATGCCGATTTTCTTCAACCCCTCTCATCAGAAGACGCTCCTGTCGAGGTGTTAACTTCCGTGGACGACCTGGACGTCTCTGTGAGATGGTTGCAGTTCCATCTTTTTAAAATTTTTGTACCACTTTTGCTACAGTATTCTGACTGATAAGTCAAGCTTTGCTGATCTTCTTGTAGTCTTCACCTTTCTGGTGTAAAGAAATTATTTTCTTTCTCAGGTCTGGTGACATTTCTCTTCCATGTGGTGCCATTGCTGACAGCATGAAATGGGAAGGGGTTTTAACACCTTGTTATAGTCAACTGTCTGCTGGACACCTGTGTAATGAATAATTAGACTCACCTGTGGTTGAATTCTTGTTAAATTAGACATTTGTAGTCTAAAATTTAGCTTTGCTCCAGAGACTTTCAGTGGGGTGTACTCATTTTTGCATCACCCTAATTTGAGTAAAACTCAGAATTTTGTTCTCTAACCTTACTTTCATGTTATAAGTTAACAGATGTTATATAAAACTTGGTCAACATTTTGGAAATAGTTTTTGTTTTCATTGAGATATTGTTTAAAATGTTACTTTTCAAAGGGGGTGTACGAGCACTGTAGTATATATAGGGTCTTCATCAGTGTCACTAGTTTTCAAAATAGTGTAGTTTTTACAGTAACCAACTTCTTTTGTTTTTCTTGTTTTGTGTCACATATTTTGCACAGCTTTGAAATGAGGCTCTTTTAAAATTGTTTCATATGTTTCTTTGGGAAGTTTGGTAATGTTTAGTTAAATGCGGTTCTTCAATATAGTTTTCATGCAGTTATATAAAATAATTAGTTCCTGTTGTACTAGTCAGATTTATGTTTATTGGGCTACTTCACTCAGCAATGAAATTTTGTCATTATTTATTAACCCTCACATTGTTTCAAGCCTGCAGGTTTGACATAATGATATTTGTGAACCAGTCATAAGTCGCACGGGTATATTTGTAGCAATAGCCAACAATACATTGTATGGGTCAAAATTATCGATTTTTCTTTTATTCCAAAAATCATTAGGATATTAAGTAAAGATCATGTTCCATGAAGATATTTTGTAAATTTCCTACCATAAATATATCAAAAATGTATTTTTGTGAGTGGATATGCATTGCTGAGCACTTCATTTGGACAACTTTAAAGGTGATTTTCTCTATATTTTGATTTTTGTTTTGCACCCTCAGATTCCAGATATTCAAATAGTTGTATCTCAGCCAAATATTGTCCTATCCTAACAAACCATACATCAATGGAAAGCTTATTTATTCAGCTTTCATATATAAATCTCAATTTAAAATGAGATTTATAAAATAAAAAATGACTCTTATGACTGGTTTTGTGGTCCAGGGTCACATTTGGTCATGAAACATGAGATCCCATGGCATTTGATGTTATTGATGTCCAACCTGCTCCCTATGCACCATATCTGATTTGACAGCTGCATAATGATTTGCATGAATCGGAGTAAATAATGGTTTGTCGATCACACAAAGCTATCGTAATACTGGGAATATAGTTTTATGATCTGCTTTTTTGGCACTTCATTAGTGCATTTTCATCCTTTTTGCTCATAGTATTAAAAATGTCTCTGAAGAGTCTTCAAAATGTCTCTCTTTTTATTCTACAAAGAAAAAAAAAAAAAAAAACAGCATGCAGGTTCTGGAATGACACTAGTGTGAGTAAACAATGACATAATTTTCATGTTTCGGTGAACTATACCTATAATTCTGTCCCTCTAAATGACATGTTCATTAATTTATGCCAGATAAATATTGCTTCTTTAATTTTTAGCTACTTTTTGTTAGTAGCTTGACTACTTAGGCTTCTCGAAAGCTGGTCTCCATAGGAATGAATGGGAGTTACAGCAGGCTTACATTAGTATGCACTCAGGGACTTTGCACACAATAAAAGTGTCACCTTTTTTTCTTTCCGTTCCTCCCGTTGTGACCCTGGAGACTGTCATTACCCATTCTCCCTTCTGTTCAACCTCTCCTCCTTTCTTCTCTCTCTCTCTCTCTGTCTTGTGCTAGTTTTCGCCTCTGCCCATATTTAGGCTCTAATTACACAAACGGTTATCGCATCATCATATTGGCTTTGACTAAAAAGAAAAGGTTCCTTCACCTCCCATTATATTTTCATATTTGTGTTTTCCACAGGTGATGGGGCACAAGCTGATAGGATTTATCATCTTTGGGCTTAATAATACCCCACCTTCCATTGCTTCCTCTTTCTATTGAACTGATGAAATCAATATGGCTATGCACGTTCTCAAAAGCTTGAGCATTTTACTAGAACCACGTGCAATTTTGTGCCATCAGGCAGGTGTGCAATGAATAGACGCTTTGTATCAGATCCTCAGATTCATTCCATCCCTAAATTCAATGAATGATTGAATCAAATGGATGAATGGGACCGCGCAGCATGAGAAGATTTATCAGCAGATAAGAACGTGGGTGAACAAATGAATGTGAAATGGAAAGTTGGGGTAGACAGATGTCGTAAGTCTAACTAAGAAAATAAATAGAACAAAATACAGACTCCAGACTTTTCTGTGCAATCAATGCAAAAATATTCAGTAAAACATGTGAATAACAAAGAAAGGTCTGAACTCTAGCAGAGAGTATGTACATGCACAATGAGTATTTGTTGATCTATTACTGCATAGACTGCATATAGTTCTCAAACCTCATTTGCATTTATTTGAAATATGTTTTAGATGCTTGTTAAAATACTATTGGTAAAATACTAGTGGTATTCTCACTGGTTACATCACTGGCATCAAAACTGCTGCAACGCTTGACATACCATATTTGCATTAAATGAGATTTGAGAGCTACGATGAAGTGTAATATTTTCAGCAAATAATGACTTAAATTTTGGTCTGTTCCTCACACAAAATTTTGCATTACATCAAAAGACTTTTAAAGACTTTTATTTGTCCTTTATTTTCTCTCTCTCTCTCTCTCTTTTGGAGCTTGAGAATTATATGAAAATTATATACATACATATATATATATATATATATATATATATACACACACACATATATATACATACATACATACACTGCCTGGGCAAAAAAAGGTCGCTATTTTAAATAGGCATATGCTTGTCTATGAATGGATCATTATTGCAGTGATTATTATGTTTCTAGCGTGTTATATGTTTGGCAACAGTTCTTTTAATCCTAATTGATGGAGTGTGTAGATTTCTTAAACAACCATGTAGGAAGACACATCATAGCCATATTCCAAGATGACAAAGCCAAGATTCACCAGGCTCAAATTGTGAAAGAGTTGTTGGGAGGAAACATGAAGAATCATTTTCACACATGAATTGGCACCTCTGAGTCCAGACCTTAAATTCATTGAAAGTCTCTGGGATGTGCTGGAGTAGACTTTACAGAGTGCTCACCTCTTGCATTGTCAATACAAGATCTTTGGAGGTGGGCGAGGAGCTGGAGAAGGGCTGGGAAGAAGGATCAGGCAGAGGGCTGAGAGAAACAGGCAGGCAGGCAGGCAGAGACTCCACAGAGGAACTGATGGAGCATCCATGGGGGCGATGACGGGAGGAGCGGCCAGATACTACAATCCCAGAGCACAGTGATGGCGACAGCCCACGGTGGCGTCGATGGAGGGAGGAGCCAAGGAGCAGGCGTGGTCAACGACCTCCGCGGGACGACCGACGTTGATAGAGCCAATCACAGCGAATCCCAAGGCAATGACGGAGAGCTGATGAGATCAAGTGACGCCGCTGGAACAGGAGGCCTGGGTGGAGCCACGGTGACGAACACCCAAGGTGACATCATAGCTCCCGAGACCTGAAGCAGAGCCGGTGCGACTGCGGACCCAGGCGAGTCCGGGGGGAAGGAGGATCCTACTGCAGTCGTAGGGGTGGACAGCCGAAACGCAGCGGGAGGCTCACAAGTTCGTGGCGCAAGGGTGACGACTGACCAAGGGGGAGCCGACGGGACAAGGGAGCCTGGTGCAGCTGCATGGTCGAGGGTCTCTGGTGGAGCCAAGGGTGGTAGGAGACAAGGTGAAGCCGACAGGTCGACAGGCCGAGGTGGTATGAGAGGATCAGAGGCCGGAGGCTGAGCCATAGGATCCACTTGATCTGGCGATGCTGGTGAGTGAAGACACTGAGGCTTCATCGTACTGTCAGGTAACACAGGGGAAGACGAAGGGTTGCAGGAGGACAGCTGAGGCAGGGCTGGAGGACTAGCAGTGCTAGATAATGGAGGTGGAACCACAGATAGCAGTTCATAGCAGATAGCAGGTCCAATGCTAGCTGTAACCAGCAATGATGAGGGCAAGATTTCAAGATTAGGGTGGGAAGCAGTTCTGTGTTCCAGTCAATTAGCCAGTCCTCCCCAGTGCCAAACTCCACCAAAATTCCCACCGGGACGGCTGTTGCTGACTCACACCCCTGGTCAGACTCATATGGGAACTTCGGCTCCGGGGCTTTAGTGGGCGCTGTCATTACAGGCTCCGTGCTAGCGGCGGGCAGAAACTCTCCGTCTGCGGGGGGCTCAGGCGTTGTCTTCTCCATGGTACGGGGTGTTGGTGGGCTGTGCTCTGGCTGGACGAGGCTGTTATCCTCCATTTCATCCACCGTGAACATGGATCCGTTCGTCCACAGCGCGAAGTTGATGTAGCTCACGAGGGTCCAGCAGGGATCGCCTCGGGGCATGACGAAGCGGAGATCTTCTTCCAGACCACACCGAAATCCTTCCATCAAACAGACGTCATCACAGGTGGCGTGATGGCAGATGTTAAGGAACTCCTCCACATACAGCTCCAAGTCTCTGCTGCTCTGAAACACAAAAACTGTAGCTCCTTTCAAAATTGTATTGCCCCTCACCGGGGCCGCGTTAATAGACGCAATGTCTAGTTGTCTTCTCATTTTGAGTGGTCTGGGATTCTGTCACAGGTTGCTCCAATGAAGACAAAGATGAATACAAAATCAAACAAGGTTTATTCAAAAGACTCAAAGATGACCCAAAGGTGTAACAGTGTGCCTTAACACGAGCAATACCAGACAACCGAAGAGTGCAAAGGCAGCAACTTAAATACATGGTAAACGAGCGAAATAATAATGAACACCTCTGTTGATCAAATGAATTACCATGACACCTAAAAGGTGGTGGGAAAACAAAGGAAGACATGTGACTAATGAAAACAAACTGAATGTCCATGAAAACTAAAACAAACTGAACATAACTGTGACAATAACTTTAAAAGTATATTTTTTTTAACGTTATTATTTATAAATATTTTAATATATATTGTAAAATAATTAAAATATATAATTTGATATTATTTATGTTACATTTTCTTTACAAAGAAAATTTGCAATAACAACTGGAAATTAAACTGATTATTATACAGTAATTATGCAGGTAAATCCAAGACAATAAACAATTCATAAACACTGATTGGTTTATAATTTTCAGCCCGTTCTTACTAATGAAAAGTCATTCTTGCAATTTCGACAAAACCTCATCTGTGAATGTGGCTCATCCAATCCAAATTCTGAGTATCTGTTTTATAATTCAGTGCATAGAACTGAACTTGTGTTCATGTCATTTCTGCCCAGTAGCATGTGGATTCCTCAAGTCTCCTGGGAAAGTGGATGTGCAGGACGTCACAAGGCTGCTGGTTTGCATGCAGCACTTAAATTTGCTCCTGGAAAGAGGGTCATGGCCACAATGTCGTACGTCTCCCTGAGGCACAGGCTTTCTATTCTGAAGACGTCCCTCCCTCGCTGACAGCTATCGGTTGGTAAATCCCTCTGACCAACACATCAGATTCAAGGACAAGACAGATAGCTGTTAAAAAGAAGAAGAGATAGGCAGAAAGAAAGAGGAGGCTCAGGTCAGTCATTAAATCCCTTTGCTCAGTGGCCTCTGCACCTCACTTCACTCCCTGAAGGCAATCTTATCCCACCGGTCAATCGAAAGTCTTTTACAGCCTCAAATCTATTCCCCCGATCCGTGCTGGTTTTAAGATTACCAAACGGTATTATCACTTCATCTTCAGAGCCATCATTGTCTCTTTCTACCTGTATTGTTGTGAAGGAGATAGCTACCATTTATGTCTATATCTCTGAGTCATGGCTAGTCACTTCTTAAGCATTAACATTCAGCTCTGTTCCACGGCCCGGCTGTGTCTTTGTGTCAAGAATCCTAATTTCATGCCACGGATCATAGTGATTAGGAGTCATATTGAAGCTGAACAAAATCAAGAGAACCTGAGATTGCAGTCTGGATGACTGTCATCTAAGCGGCCTGTTCAGCATAATCGGCACAGATGGATAATTAAGTTCAAATGCTGTGAAAGGCAGAATTCAGGCATGTTCGATTTTGATACCTGTGGGAGAGTTTGATTGGCAGTCTTTGACAAAGGTGGCTGCGTATTTTTAATCTTTAAACAATGTTTACATTTTTTAAACTTTAAACAATGTTTATATGTCTATGTGGTGTTTTTAATATGCTTTAAGACAAACCATGTGCAAATTCATATGTCAACATCATTGCTGAATATTTTCTCCTTAAAACTGCAATGAAAAAAAAAAGACAGTCTCAAACACATGGTTTGAGATCGCTGGTGTCTGTGACGTCACAAACTACCTTGTAACTAATCACGTCAGCGTATAATTAACAGCGAACTAGCAGAGGAGGTTTGAGAGAAGCCAGGTTATCCCGGTATATTTTTCTGTTGATATGAAAAATTTTGCAATATAGCGGGTGTGTAATGTATATTACCATGTTATGATGAACTAAATGCTCAAAGCGTTTGTAAAGATACTGATTGTTAGAAGGCAGCTGTCTGACTCTGAGATGGCGAATGGGAACATGGTTTGTGTAACATTAGCAACACTTTATCATAGCTGTTTGATAACAGTCAAGCAAAAGGCTAATCATTTTAATTACCGTTATGTGTCCGATGTTGTAAAGAGCGATACCATTGTGCAGTAAGTTGACCGAGTGGATCTCTGAGCTGGCATGAGTGAGTAGAGGCGGGGCTAATTTGCATATTCATTGATCCACGTATATGAAATGAGGCAAGGGTGTAGAGTTACATTCAAGCTATTTTAAGGCATGAAGAATTTTTAAACATTTAAATATGTAATTTTGGTGATCAAAGATGAGTTTTAAGGGATAAAATTATTGACTACAGGGGAACTTATTTTATAGACGAATATTTTGAATCCGTTCACAAAAAAGATTCCTTTAGGTTTGTTCACTAATTTGTTTAGTGTCTTTTTCTGCAGGTTACATCCTTGTGCCAGCAGGTAGCAACAAATGAGTGTATATTTGTGTTTCGAATGAGTCAAAGGGGTCACTGAATAAATCAGTAAATGAATCTGAACAAAACAGTGAACGAATCTTGTTTCGGTCCTGAATGACTCTGAATCATTTACTCAACTGATTCTTTAGTAAACACATATGCTGCATCAGAAATCGCATACTCTCTGAGTAATTAAGATTTAATTACTCTACGTTCGTTAAACAAGGATGTCATATATAGTATAAGGTATGTATTATGAATGTAATCCAGACGTACTACATTTGTCATGTTGTCATGTGACCTACCAACATCAGCTGCGTCACTTCACAAGTGGCCTCATGGGATAGTAAAGTGTTCATCAGATGTGCACTTTGAAATCTCGCCTGAAATAGTAAGTCATCTGGGTACTTTTTTCCTGCTGATGTATGAATACTGTGAATTCAGATATACTACTCTTTTCATGTTCTGTTTTTCACCTGCTATATAGTAGGTAAGCATGCGATTTTGGATGCAGCCTCACACTAGTTGTTCACAGATGTAAGAAGATTTATTCAGTGATTCAATTTGTTTCATTGACTAATGTGTTCATTCAGTGACTCTTTTAGCTGCTTTTGTTGACATGCCAGTGGTGACAAGTCAGTGGCTGTTTCTGAATTCCAAGAATGCCTTCTCGTGGAGACTTGCCAGGCTACCTTGAAAGAACAAACTCTGAAGGATACAAGGACACAGAACGCATCTGTGTGAGAATTGAGATGTGCTGTGATCTTTTTGCTCAACTGACTGTCCCGGCATATTATAAGTAGCATCCAATGCACAATAAATGCAACATAACATCACAAACAAATGTCACAACCTATTAAAACTTTTATTCCATTTTATTATTTATAACATTATTTTCATGGTATTTTATATTGTATTATTTTACCACGTGTATTTGTGAAAATTAGTATGCATGTTTAATGTTATTTCTGCTTTGTAAGATTCTGTTTAATATGCCAATAAAAATATTGCAGGCTTTCTTCAGGTCTTTATCACTTTAAAATGAATCTAAACAAAACAACAAATGCTTACTTTCACTGAGCCGTCACATATTTGCGAGCTTGCAGCGGGAATCTCTTACGTGAGAACAAGAAGTTTAAAGCTTACAGGGATTTCTAACAGTTCAGTTCTCACAAGTCTGCATTTTGCAGCTTTAAAATGCTCCCATGAGTGTTTAAAGTGTTTGAGTGTTAAAGCGCTCTGTGAAGAGTCTCAAAGGTTTCTATTTACAACATGTTTTTGCAGCGTTGAGCTTTGTAGCCAATCACAGACATATCTGTTGAGCGTATGAATGCAATGGCCAAATCAGATGTTTAAATTAGTCAGATTCAGCTCAACACCACTCAAAACGGCAGTTTTTGTTCAGCGTGAGTTCTGCGTGCTCGTGAATCCTTTCATTGTAACCAAGTATAAACACAATGTCAATAAGAGTTTCATTGCACAGCATAAACAGCTTTATTGATTATAACACTGCTGCGTCCAAAATCAAATATTTCCCTAATATATAGTATGTGAAAAACAGTACGCCAACAGAGTAGTATGTCCGAATACATAGTATTCGAAAAACAGTAGGTGAAAAGTCCCCGGATGACCTACTACTTTGATGCACATTCGATGGACACTTTGGCCCTGTTTACACCTGGTATTAAGATGCATTTTGGTCGACCGGATCACAAATGGATGATGCTAAAAATGGGTATAAATGGGGTCTAAAACATTTTGAGCTTGTCCACTTTTGACCACTTCCAGAGGTAGTTAAAAACGCAAACAGCTGCAAAAGACCACCTACTCTCTGCCTACTGACTTAATGCGTAAACATAATGGGAAGTGCACTCGCCAGGCGGGATTTAAACTTTGTCAGCCTAAGACCCAAGTTTGGTTTGAAGGTGAAAAATGTACCAAGCACAATGTTCTCTCACCATTCCTGATTTATAACATGAACTCACTGCGTTTGGTGTGTTGTGGCTGTTAGAGCAGAAACGAAAGCTGATGTTCTCCGGATGTTTTCTCGTCTTCTCCGTGCACGTTCATAAATTGCACAAGCTTATTTTGTCCGTTAGATCGAAAGATTTGAAAAAAAAAACAAAAAAAAACATACATTTACCCTCCCATAGACCCTCCCCTTGAAGAAATCAGGACAGAGGTGGTTGAAAGTGGACAAAAAAGATGGATTAAAACACCAGGTGTAAATGGGTATGCCTCATCTACTTGTGATATGATCGACCAAAACACATCTTAACACCAGGTGTATATAGGGCCTATACTTGGGCCTATACATGACAGTAACAACATGGCGGATGTAGTACGTCCAAATCTCATTCATACTACCCATATTCATACTAAATTGAATATACTTATTTAATGGTCGCAAAAGTAAATTTAAATTCAAATGTAGTACCTATTCAGAGAGTACGCAATTTTGGACGCAACACAGGAGTTTTCGCAAGAGTGCAGCTTTGTGTACCTCGCGTTTTAATTGACAGCTTCCGTGATTATAATATCAGCGATCTTTGCTCGTTTTCTGTATATAATATATATATTTTCATGCTGCTAACTACACATTACAAAGTTTCTAGATTGACAACTGTTTTTAAATGTACAATTGAATGTGATTGACAGTGATGACCATAGCAATGGATGGAACAAACAATCTGATACTCTGTCAAATGATCAGTGCAAAATAATAGACCTGCCACTTTTTCTATGTATTGTGCAATGTATTACTGTATGTAACACTGTACTGTTACTGTACTGTAATTGTTGTTCACTTTTCAAATCAATCACTAAGTGACTTTTACATTTAAATATTACAGATTTTTAAATATAAAATAGTTCTAAGCACATTTGTTTTATGATCTGTCCTGACAGTGACTTTTTTTTTTTTTTTCACAAATAAATAGGATGAGATTAATTAATATTACAATCTGTTTCTTTGCATTTATTTTGGATTTATTGCCAGTACTGGGCTTGCGGTTCACATGGGTAGGGTACTTTGTACTGTGTGTGTGGATGACCATGTTCGCCACCACCACCGAAGACCATTTGACCCAGGAAAAACCCTGTATACTCCATTAAAATGTGTCTAAAGATCTACATGGATGTTCACTTCGTAATTTGATCGCTTATAAGATTTGTTCAGCAAGTAAACAGTACTGTGAGCACTCATTCTGTATTAATGCGCTAAGGGGCTACATTGCTTAGCAACTGTAAACAGCATACAGTAAGGAGTGAGGAAAAATCATTTATTACTGTAACTATTAATAATAAATTTAACTCTTCACTTGCATCATGCCTAAGAGCTCCCCTTACCCGATGTAAAATCACTGTAACTCAGCTTTTTAATGAAACACATGGTCCTGCTGTTGAATTTCTATTTTTTAGGGAACTGTATTGGAGCCAGGGCTGTCAGCGTCAGCTGCAGATAATGATGAGAAAAGTCTGGATCTAGGCACAGCAATTCTTTTAATAAAACAAAAAACTCAAAAATAACAGGATACTCAAGAGACTAAACCTGGCAAAACATGAACAAAACCATCACCCAACAATATCTGATGCAAACGATGAACTGAGGAAAACACAGAACTTAAATACACAGACCAAACCAATCACTGAAATGAATCACAGGTGTAAACACTAATCAAACAATAAAAACACCATAGAAACAGATGAAAACCAATGAAATTGAACTAAAACATGAACAAAATCCAAACAATAACCAAAGCAAACACAGATAAACCCTAAGGGCATGCTAGGAAATTAAATTTAAAAAGACTCAAGAAATGGATATAAACACTCCAAATTCCCTGTACGATCAATTATAGATTTTCAGCTGAAAGCTTAAATATTTTATATTTATTTTGAAAATTTTCAAAAGAATTCTTGTGAAAGCCTCTTCTGTTCTATCAACGAAATTCTTCACTGTTGTTCAGCAAAAATTCTGGATAGGCATTACAAGATTAAACAATGGCCGTTTCCCATAATCCCTTCCTAATTCGATGCATTAATATCTACCAGACGGACAGGAAGCACAATAAATGCCACCAAGGAGAAGTAAAGGGCTATTAGATGTTTGCCATGGGGATTTAGATGATGAAGCCTCTTAGGCTGACATTTTTTTCTGTATTTATGAATGCTGAGTTTTGCATTCTCATGCTCATTATGGAAATTAACACCCACAGTGGCTCTTCAGGAATGAAGTTATGATGAACTGAAGATGAATGCACATTTTTGGAAATATTATAACCTTGAGTGCAAAGCTTAATGAGGAATCCCTCACTACTGTTTTCATATGCATGTGAATTAATACATTTCAGTTATTTATTTATTTAGACTTGTACTTAAAGTCAAGAGAAACATAGCATGATGCATGCAGGCTGGATTCAAACCTCCATTCATGTGAGCATGACATAAGCTGCATCCCAATTCGAAGGAAGATTGCGTAACAGCGGCGTGACAAAGGCTATCCCATTTTAAAGGCTCCTTCAAATGCAGCCTTGAAATGCATCCTTCGTTTCCTGGACAATTAAGGATACAACAGATGAATCCTTCGTGTTCTAGCTTACCCCAGAATTCATTGCGTGCCAGTGACAACATGATTTTTTTGAGAGAAATTGCCAGAATACACTTTTAAATGCAAGTATTGGGTTTCAACTTACTTGAATATGTAATGATACAAATGTAAAAATTAAAAAAAAAAGAAAAACTTCAAAGCTGTTCAAATGTTGACACAAGATGTGATTGTATATAGTTTATACTTTTTATTTTGTACATAAATGGAGCAAGGTGAACATATTTATACAAGTTGTGAACCCTGTTTTGCTTTCAGATAACTGAATATAACTTTCAAAAAAGTCCAGTACAAAAGTTACTCCTGCTCGTCAACGGCAGCTGTCACAGTTGCTAGGCGACAAGAGCAATCCTCCATAGCTAGACCGTCCCATTTAACAACGCTCGGTCTGACCTTTGAACTTTGATGGTGTGGTCTTTGAAGTCAGAGTCCTTCGAAGGATGTAGCCTTTGAATTGGGACACAGGCATAGAATGTTTCTATACAATCTATCAAGTAATTTATCTTCTTCCTCCTCCTACACTCTTGAGTCTGTGGCTTGCAGAACAGTCAGAAAATTAACCACAGCAAATATAAAGTCTCTAACTCATTCACTCTAGTGCCACCAACTGTCCGAAGTTGCACTTACGTTTATGCTAATATACTGTAAGTTTTTAATCTGTGACGTCATTTTGCATCATGAACATTTTTCCACCATTTTGAATTTTTCTGAAAACCTACTTTTTCGAAATCATCCTAGACGGTTTCTCTAATTTTCACCATAGACAGTGCTGGCAAAAGTTAAACCAAACCGTTCTTGATTAACACAAGAACGAATTTGACGAAGACCACATCAAAATGGATGTGCGTCTATATCTCCACAAGTCATTATCGTATTGAGGCGAACCTTGGTACGTGTCGTCACAAGCACGACCTGAGGCTACTTGCAGCGTTTTGGCACAGCACCACCTACTGGTCAGGAGAAACTCAGTATTTATCATCAGCACCATGCCCTGAAGGTACTCAAAGTTTTAATCAAACAAACAGGTAGTCCATTTACAAATTACATTAAAAAAAAAAAAACTCCACAGTAACTGTATAAAAATCCACAGTACCTGTTAAAGGATGTATGAGGTAATATGCTAATTTGTATGTGCCTTTTGTAATCTTTAAAGCAACTATGGCATATTTCCAAGGGGAAAATAAAGACATGCTTCTTGCCAAGCACAGGGTAATGGATACATGTGTGCATGCAGGTATTTGTATGTGTGGCAAGACGTAAATGAGAGGTGACATATTATTCCTCCAGAGGATGACAAGACAGCCACATTAACACAGGAAGAGGCAGCGCCTGTGTGACTTAGTGTCAGCCAGGGAGGTGAGAGAGACAGACAGATGAAGAGAGGGATTGAGATGTATATCTAAGGCAGAAGGTTATCTCACTGGAATAAGCCAAGACATTTGCCTCTAGCCATGAATTTAACATTATGATGGTTATAGCTTAGAGCTGTATGTTTTTACTCGTATGTATATGTTTACAACCACATATCAAACCACAACCAATGGTAAACGATAATATCAAAATATCAAACCAATGGGTAACTAAGTGAGAAAAAAGTTAGTTCTTTGAAAAGCTCTGAGTCATTTTTATAGTGATGTCTACTCAAGTGGTCTTAATATAATATAATATAATATATTTTTAAGCATTTTTCATTGTTTTATTATAGCATTTTGTAATAGAAATGTTGTTTTATCTTGTTGCTAAAGGTAAACTGACCATAATTTATAAATGTTAAATATAAAATAAAAAAAATCATAATCAAAGACAAAATTCATTCTTAGACTTTCAAGGTCAAATTCATGTAATTTTTGGTGAACCCCATGCTATTCAAATCACTTAAATCACTTCAAAACCATTGATCAAGTGCTGGTGATTAAAGCAAGTTTTGTTGCATTTTAATGTTTTCTCAGACAGTTGTGCGCTCCATTGCTTGACCTTCAGTCAGGCACATTATGCTCTGCATGTTCTAAATGCCGTCTACATCCGTAAAACCTTTCCCTCTGGACAGGCATGTACAAAAACAAAAAAAAAGGGTCTACCTGTCAGTCTTTATCTTCGTCATGCATCATTTATGAGCATAAACTGATTCAATTCATGTGAAAGGACACATAAAACAGATGAGTTGCCCGAGCACAAAAGGACAAGAATCCAGAGGGCACAAGTGGAGAGATGTAAATACAGATTGTAAAGTTTGTTTTATATGAATTGTTTTATGTTTAGTTTGCATCTTAAATGAGAAAAATACATATGAGACATAGACGCAGACAATACCTGCGGCAATCATAAGCAGAGACATTCTAGAAAGCATGCATTGCAACAGTATGTAATTCAAACAGGCTCAGATTAATAAAGAAAGCAATAATGAAGTATAGCTGCAAGCAGCAATTAATGGGGCCAAGCACAAAAAAAGCATGATGAGTTGTGCAAGCGGCTGAAAGCAACTGCAATGAGTAATTAAAGAAAATTTTTGATTTTAGTCAAAATTACGGAGCCCCGCATATGACATGCAGGAAAAAATAGTCTAAATCATGCGCACAATCTAGTAATTCGTTCACTCGATTTATAAATTGTGCACACGATTTACTAATTCGTTTCTTCGATTTGCTAAATCATATGCACAATTTATAAACCGAGGGAACAAATTAGTAAATTGTGTGCCCGATTTAACAAATCGAGGGAATGAAATAGTAAATCGTGCACAAGATTTAGCAAATCGAGGGAACAAAATAGTAAATCGTGCACCCGATTTAGTAAATCGAGGGAACAAATTAGTAAATCTAATTCATGTCATGTGCAGGGCTCCATACAAAATGGCTGAAAAATCATAAATTCAGTCATTTGTAATATGATTTAATTGCTTATGGCATTTGACCAATAGGTGGTGCTGTTACCAAATTGAGGTGGAGTGGCCAGTGTGAGGTAACAATCAAACATACGTTTAATGTCAATATGCCAAAGTGTTGCAGAGTTCTAGCCTCAGAATCAGTTTGGCATCATGCCATCAAATACCTCAGTGCATTAAATGAGAACAGTTTGGTCAATCAAGAAGCTTTTAGTAACTTTTTCCCGGCATAGTTTGAAGATGATCTGATTCGAATTTGGTGAAAATTGGACCAACGGTCTAGGAGGAGTTAGAAGAGGTAGGTTTTTAAAGAAAAATAAAATGGCGGAAAGGAAGTTTGGCCGATTATGGCATAATTCGTAACTGTTTGGGAAAACCTGGGGAAAAAAACCCATTAACAATTCCCTATGGTATGAATGAATGTATATGAATGTGAAATATGAAAATTCGGACTAATGCCAATAACCTGATCATTATTTTCATGGTATGGCTGATAATTGATAAATGGACAATATTATAATATCTATAAAATATGCTATATTATTTTGTCTAAATAAAAATAATTAAACACAAAAAATTAAAATCAGTCAATTTAATGTTACAAGTGAATTTAGACATTAGAACATTATAATGTACAGTATGATAAATGAATTTTCATTTGGAGATTTGCTAAAAAAAAATTACATTTAACACTGTTTTTGTCACGTGTAATTAACTTTAAGTGAGCGTTAGTTGATGGCAAAGATAATGTCAATGTAAAAATTAAATATTAAATATAGGCTCATAGCTACCAGTAAATTCTATAATGGCTGCAGATAGCTAATTTTGAATGAATACATGATGTTAGCTAACTGCATGATTTGTATTATCTTGTACATTTTCTTGTACATTTTAGATGTATGGACAATACTTTCACACAGTTAGATAACAGATTATTCTAAATTGTAATTTAGAATGAACCATGCATTTTCTGAAAAGCTGCTTTGAAAGTATATGTATTGTGAAAAGTGCTATACAAATAAATGTGAATTGAACTGAATTAAATATGGTACCAATATGTCCACTAGTGACCAAGGAATTATGCACTACAACTTTAAGAACATATTTCTACCTAATCTGACCCTTAAAAGGGTGTAACCTAATGTACCCAGGTTGATTGTCATTTTAATTAATATATTTGACTTGAATGAAACCTTTTGATTGATATCTTACTATATGAAGTACATTTTTTTTGCTGTCCAATATAATTTTTACTGTGTAGTTAGGTCAGTGCTTTGTGCGAAACAGTCATTTGCCTAATTAAATGTGTCAATCATCTTTAAGTGCTTACCCTACATCCCTTCCTGTGTTAGTCATCTCTCAAACTCTCTCTCTTTCTGCCTCTTTTCTTATCAGACTTATGCCACCTTAAAAAAACAGCACTCTCAAGACAAAACCATCAAAGGCCATATTTGGTGTAACATCATAGTCCAACTGAAAGTTCACAGGAACATTAATTTCAATAAACTGAAAGTCACACTTTACTTGGAATTGTGTTGTTCCATTTTACAGATGTCATTCTGTGTGGAGTTTCACAAGTACCTTAAAAGCTATGATCATTGCACACTATTTGGGAGACCGAAATTGGTAGCACAAGGCATGGCTACAGAATCTTAGCTGGTGTGGATCACTGATGCATTACAAAACCATCTCCACAGGTCAACAACTACTGTATTGCGATTACCTAAGAACCTACAGTGGAAGTGGCATTGACTTAAGATCAGTTTCCCTCTCTCTCTAGTATAAAAAGTGATTTTTGTTCCCCATTCTGTCATTTACTCATCTTCATGTTGTTTCAAACACGTTTGACTGACTTTCTTCTGTGGAACATATATTTCAAACTGTAATTCACTGAAACTCTTGTCTTGACATCCACACTTGCTCTCCTTTGATGGTTTAAGAGAGAAGTAGTGATGGTCAAATTCATGGACAAATACTTCATATAATATATAAATATACAATTTATATAATAACATATAACTTTGCTATGTTATTGCATGCTATAGTACATCAGATTATAAAACTGTATTAAAAACATAAAGATAGATAATACCATTTTAGACTGAAAAAAAATGTGCAAATTCTCTAACCTATGATGTGACCAACCATTCAACCGAAGGGATAATGAGCAATTGATTATAGAAATTTAAGCACCAGAGTCATTTCCACTCTAATTAATCGATATATTTCAGGTTGCTTAAGTTCACATATACATCATCTATAACCATTTATTGTCTTCATGGACAGTGTGGTCAATGATCATGCTGTTAATATTTCCACTGTTAATATGTCCTGCACCCACTAGTAAAAAAATATAAAAAATCATATGTAGTGTCTGAATATTTTTTTGTTTGACTGTATATAGTATGTGCGATGTGCTTGCCTTGCATTATGATCATTGCACATTAAACTTGAAGGGTTAGTTCACCCAAAAATGAAAATTCTGTCATTTATTACTCACCCTCATGGCGTTCTACACCCGTAAGACCTTCAATAACCTTCGGAACACAAATTAAGATATTTTTGTTGAAATCCGATCCAAGATCCATTCAAGATCCATTAATGTACTAAAAACATATTTAAATCAGTTCATGTGAGTACAGTGGTTCAATATTAATATTATAAAGCGAGGAGAATATTTTTGGTGCGCCAAAAAAAATAAAAAAAATAACGACTTATATAGTGATGGCCGATTTCAAAATACTGCTTCAGGAAGATTCGGAGCATTCGGATCGCGTGTCAAACCGCCAAACTGCTGAAATCACGTGACTTTGGCGCTCCGAACCGCTGATTCGACACGCTGATTCATAACGCTCCGAAGCTTCCTGAAGCAGTATTTTGAAATCGGCCATCACTATATAAGTCGGTTTTTTTTTGTTTTGTTTTGTTTTGGCGCACCAAAAATATTCTCCTCGCTTTATAATATTAATATTGAACCACTGTACTCACATGAACTGATTTAAATATGTTTTTAGTACATTAATGGATCTTGAGAGAGGAAATGTCATTGCTGGCTATGGAGGCCTCACTGAGACATCGGATTTCAACAAAAATATCTTAATTTGTGTTCCGAAGATTAACGAAGGTCTTACGGGTGTGGAACGGCATGAGGGTGAGTAATAAATGACATTATTTTCATTTTTGGGTGGACTAACCCTTTAAGTGTTCACTTAAGTAATGTCAGCCAATATAGACATATTTATTAAATCAACTGCTGGGCAAAAATAAATAAATAAATAAATAAATAATAAAACTCAAAAAAATTCACTATAGGGTTCAAATCTGGACTCTGACCAAGGCCAAAACATGAGCCTGAAGGACTTGTTCTCAAGCCACTTCTTGGTTGTCTTTGCAGTGTGGGCAGAAGCAATGTCTTGTTGAAAAATTACATCTGATCATTTCTCTTTAGATAACACCTTTTCATTTATGGGAAGCAAGCCATTCTGCGATATTTTCCTGTACTAAGCATTAATTGACTTTTCACAGTGAAGTAGCTCAACAGTCCAGCAGCTGAAAAAGCTCCCCACACAATGACACCTCTTCCTTCATGCTTCACTGTGGTAGAGATGCATTTATTATTATATTTCTTACCAGATTTTCAAAGACTTTTTGATTAAGGACTGTGTTTGTTTATTATCCCCTTCATCATACAGTATATATATAATATCCCAATTTGGAAACGTAATTTCGACCACCAATTATGTAGTCAAAGTAGATATAACTTTAATTTCATGGCTGAAAACAGCTGCCAGGGGCCAGGGGCATTATAAATATTGCTGCCAGGTGAACTGATGTGCCTTAAAGGAACTTTGGTGGTAGTTCAAAGCATCCTATAATCAGCTGTCATATGAACTTCAGTTTTATGTAGTTTTATAGCAGCTTTTTATCTTCATCTTTCATCAGTACTAGCAGCTTCCCACAGTGATGAAGAGGCAAAATTAGACCTGAACCTCCATACAGAGATGATTCACCTTCACACAACCTCTGCTTCACAGAGGAACAATTAACCAAGTGAATTTCATTCGAGTTTAAATTGTCAGATAGACAGACAGATTGGCAGGATCATATTTTATTTTATTATTATATTTTTTTATATATATAAAATATTTTGTATTTTACAGGTTTATAATTTTGTGTAGGGGGTCTGCTAGAGTAGTTTTAACTTTATATTGTTGCAGCACCTGATTTCACCCTCTGTCTGAATGCTCTGTTTTAGTTTCGATTTTTTTTAAAACCTGCCTTCCGGAAAGTGTAGTCTGCTCTGATTGCTCAGCCAGCACTAGTCAGTTGTGATTGGTCTACCACTTAGAGCACAGTTCAGTTGTTAGAAAAATGGTGAGAACACAACAAAAGGATCTGGTTGTACAAAAGGTTGTTGAAACACAACAGCAGTTTAAAGTATAAAAAGAAAAAGCTAAGCACATGTGGTGGAAGATAAAACTTGTATCTATAAAGACAGCCTTCATGCTTTCGATATGAAACTAGGCACAACTAGACAGACCTTCTTTTCAAACTGTATAACAGCAACTTAAACAACACCCACACTCTTTTTGCTACTGTAGAGAGACTAACAAGCCCCTCAAGTCGCATTCCCAGTGAACTGCTCTCCGAAAGCAAATGCAATGAGATTGCTTGCTTTTTCTGAGAAGCACAATAATATCAGAAAGGCAATCAGCATGTCCTCATGTTGCGTTGAGGTCAGAAAGACTCGACCACAACTTCAGAAATTAGTCACTATGTCTGATTTTGAGGCAACTGATGGTAAAATCTTGAAAGAAATTGTACAGCATCTCAAAACATCAGTCTGCGCCCTTGACACACTCCCCAATCTTTTTTCAAAACAAGCAGTTTCTTTTTTTTTTAGAAGCAGATCTCCTATGAATTGGTAAATGCCTCACTTCTTTCTGGGAATTTTCCCCATTACCCGTTTCCCATTTGTATATTTATCAATATTCATCAATAATTTCTCTGTTTTGTTTGGGGTAACAATCCCCTCCCTATCATTTTGTAAGTCTATTATTTAGTGTTGTCACGGTACCAAAATTCCAGTAGTTGGTACCAATACCATGAAAATTTTACGGTTCTCGGTACCAATTTCGGTACCACAGCAAAATCTGTTGGAACTATTTTACTATTTTATATAGCCTATTTTAAAAACATATTAAATATGATTTGGAGCATGTGTGTATGTTTGTGTATGTATATATAGGCTACCCCAATGAAATAAATTTTGAAATATAAAAAAAATAAATAAATGCTCAAACATCCATTTTGTACTGTTGAAAAAACCAGCATATGCTGGATAAGGTAGGTTTTGAAGCTGGTATGCTGGTTTGAGCTGGTTTATGCTGGTCAAGTGCTGGTCCTACGCAGGTCCATGCTGGTCCTATGCTGGTCCATGCTGGTCCTATGCTGGTCCATGCTGGTCCTATGCTGGTCCATGCTGGTCCCAAGCTGGTCCTGGACCAGCATGGACCAGCTCAAACCAACATACCAGCTTCAAAACCTACCTTACCAGCATATGCTGGTTTTTTCAACAGGGGTAACAGACATGCATGTTTATTTTAGCTATTCCGTCAGTGAAACAACACACTACAGCCTGTATAACTATTAAATAAATATCGGTAAATAATGGTAACCTAAATAATAAGAAAGTTAAATATTATTTAAAAACATTCGTTTTTTTATTTCCACACAAAGATGTGTCATATAGCCTACCGCTCTGCTCTTTGAGAGGGATGTGGGACACGAGCAGGAAAGAGACCATTTCTCTTTAATAATATCTTCATGTTATCTCCTGATGTTACAAGCAACTGACACTTGTTGTAAAAGGTCTGAAGAGCGAGTTTTATCCTCCGCAGGGGCAAGACATTCAGGCTATGTTTGATTTTGCGCTGCCAGAAAAAAGCGAAAGTAAAAATCACCAGCGTGTGTGAAACGTGCAAATAAACTTGATGCGCCTTATAAAGTCTAATAACAAGCAAAAACTGTGTTAAATAGAAATTGACGCGCAAGCAAAAAGGTTTCTGGCCTACTTTACCACAGTAAAGAATGCGAATAACCTATAATAGGCCTAAATGCGAACGAAAGAAAGAAACGTTTATAATCCCCTTCATGAGTGAAGATTTGGGAAAAGAAACAGAGATTCCATGTTCAGTGGAATAACTAATGGAATATTGTTAAATTCTCTGCTAATCGGGTGACCAGATCGCGATTCACAAAACAGAATACAAAGCTTAAATTTATGGACTCACGTACCTCTCTCATTCGGCATGAACCAAAATGTTTCCATGGCTGCGATGTCACATTTAATTGCTAACCTATTATTTCTTTTGTAAACAAAGCTTTGTGCTTCACTCGTGTCATATTCAAGTAAATACTGCCACAGCCCTATCAGTGGGTACCGAATATACCCGGATTCTCGGTACTACCAGTACTACAGAAATGCGGGTATCATCACATTTTAAAAATTTCAGTACCGACTTGGTACCGAAGAACCGGTACTTTTGACAACACTACTATTATTTGTAAGTACCTGAAAAAGTCTGTTTTCGGTAGCTCAAATTCTGCAGTTGTTCGAATGACTTAAAATGGTCTTTACTAATAAATTGATGTACAAAATTGATTCTGTCATACAGCATACTTCATCATCTTTGTCTAAAGGAGACGTTACCAAACGTCGAAGCATGGCAGCGAGACAGTATCTCGTTCCCCTTCTCAGGGAACCATGGTTACATGTATAACCTGAGACTTTCCCTTTCGAATGGGAACTTGCACTGCGTCTGAAGACACTATGGGGAACAAGTACCCACTCCACCATGCTTAGACCAATCCCCCATACAGGTCAAACACAGGGCTGTCAGTGATACTATTCCCTATGGCCACAACCTAGGCCCATGGCCTTTGCAAGGAAGACCCCTTATGGGGGGCAAGTAAACAGTGCCCACCCAGGGCAGAGCTCAGTGCCTGGAAATGCCAGTCCCTGACAGGCATTACCTTTAAGGGAATACAGGCAAAGAGAAAAATGAGTTCCCTCGCCTTGTCACTATACTAGGGGGATCTGGTTCAAATCCTGGGGACTCCAAATTAGCATCTCTGAGACAAATAAAAATATGGCCCGAGATGGGTCCAATCAAAGACAGTTTACCAAGGCGGCCTCACAGAGTGTCGAACACTTGAGGTCACGGTCTTGCTGCAGCTCAAGTGAGCAGAGGCCTCAGCAGAACGACTCTCAAAAAGCGAGAGGAGGCCAGCTCTACTCATCATTAGAGACAGTTTACTGAGGCGGCCTCACAGAGGGCCGGACACTTGATGTCACTGTTTAACTGGAGCTGAGGTGAGTGGAGGCCTCAGCAGAATGACTTTCTGGAGTGAGAGGAAGCCAGTTAAACTCAACTAAAAGATAGTTTATAAAGGCGGCCCTACAGAGGGCCGAACACAAGGTGTCACTGTCTCACTGCAGCTCACATGAGTGGAGACCTCAGCAGAATGACTCTTTAAATCAAGAGGTCAACCACACTCAATCTCAAAGACAGTTTATCAAGGCGGCCTCATAGAGGGCCGAACTCTTGATATCACTGTTTAACTGGAGCTCGGGTAAGCGAAGGCCTGAGCAAAACGACTTTCTAAATTGAGAGGAGGCCAACATACTCAAAATCAAGAACAAGCCACAAGAGGACTGAACGCTCAATGTCGCTCTCTAACTGGAGCTCTGGTGAGCGAAGGCCTCAGAAAAATTACTCTCTAAAGCGAGACGAGGCCAACCACACGCGATCTCAAAGACAGTTCATTAAGGCGGCCTCACAGAGGGCCGAACGCTCTATGTCGCTGTCTAACCAGAGCTCAGGTGAGCAAAGGCTTCAGCAAAATGACTCTCTGAAGCGAGAGGATGCCAATAAAACTCAGCCTCACAGAAAGTTTATCAAGGCGGCCACACAGAAGGCCGAACACTTGATGACTAATACGAGCTCCCTATACTAAACCTAGAAACAGCTTATCAAGGCAGCCTAGAGAGGGCTGAACACTCAATATCATGTCTAGGCAGAGCTCAGATGACCGGAGGCCTCAGCAGAACGACTCTTTAAAATGAGAGAATGCCAAACACACTCAACCTTAAAGACAGTCTTTCAAGGTGGCCTAACAGAGGGCCGAAGACTTGATGTCACTGCCTAATTGGGGCTCAGATGAGAGGAGGCCCCAGCAGAACGATCCTCCGATTGGGAGGAGGCCAAACTACACTCAACCTTAAAGACAGGTCACCACAGCGGCCTGTAGAGGACCAACACACTTGATGTCACTATCTAGCTGGAGCTCAAGAGAGCGGAGCCCTAAACAAAACGACTCTCAGAATAAGAGGTGGCCAACTACGCTCAACCTTAAAAACAGCTCATCACAGCAGCCCACAGAGGGCTGACACTTTTGGTGTCACTGTCTAGCTGGAGCTAATGTGAGCTGAGGACTCAACAGCTTTGTTTTTATGTCAAGAGGAGGGCCACCATACTCAACCTCAGAGACAGTTTACCAAGGCGGACTCAAAAGGGCCACCAAACTGTACTACTTGATTTAAAAGCTCATAATTCCTCAGAATTACATAAATTAAATCAAACTGCAGTACCACAGTTAGCAAAAGGAGCTTAAACAATAAATCCTTAAATCCTCCTATCGTTAGGTCGTCCCAACAATTCCACCTATTGGGAAGTGGACAGTAGTAGGATTGAGGCAAGCGCTGGCTAACTCTGACGTGCAGTTCTCACGGAAGCTGAACAAAGCGGAACTGTACGATCTCTGTCACATTACAATCAGCCTACCTCTCTCCCAAGTCCACTCCAGCTCCCAAGACAGCCAGCAGGCAGAGCAAAGCCCACAGGGCCCAATGTTCGCCTTGCTCAACACCACTGTCTTCCTCCCACACAAGATCCAGCTCGATTCGGTCGTCGGGCCGCAACAGGCCTTCAGCGAGCCTGGGCCATGCTTCAGATTCGTCCGCTGCAAGACCTCACCTGCCTCCCGCCGAAGCCCAGCCTTTCACCATGGCTTCTCCTGCTGCAGCACCGTATGCAGCCGGACCCGCCGGGCCTGCCAGCCTCCCCTCAGTCTCTCAGCCTTTTTTTCCTGCTGTTTCTAACCTTCCCCCTTTTCAGTGGCCTCCAGCTCCCATCGCAGACACTAGCGCAAGGTTGCTGGCGGCACAGTCTTAAACTCCTTCCCTTTTCAGTGGTCTGCAGCTCCAGCAGCTCAAGCAAACATGAGGGCCGATTCAAGCATGAGGTCGCCTCCACTGACAAACGCAGCCCCGGCTCCTACTTCCTTCAACCCTCTCCTGCAATCCAAATCACCATACTCTCTCTTCACAGCAGCATCGATGCCTGTCCCACCTAACGCCGTCGCCTCAGAGCCACCCCCAGTGGCTCATAACATCTGAGCACAGATCCTGGCAGGTGCGGACGTAGATCTATCATCTCTTCTCTCTCTAATCCCCGTATCCGATTCAAACCGTCAAATAGACTGCAGGGATTTCTCAGTCACCCTAAAATCCCAAACCCACATTCTTCTCGCTTACTTTCTTTTTCCAAATTTTCAATTGCTTTTTCTTGTTTTACTGAAATAATCTGTTCAACTTTCCCCCATAAACGGCGCAAACTTAATGATTATTTGGCAATCATAGCTGAGCTTGCGCTGTCTTATGGGGGCAGGTATTTCTACACTTACCACAAACTCTTCTCTGCAAAGTCTGCCATGCAAGTGGCCCAGTGGAATCAGTGCCCTTACTGGAGTGCACTCGATCCTGATCTCCACAGCAGGGTGTTTTTAGGCTGCAGAAATATTTAGTGCACGATATGCAGGTCAGTGGCACATTCCACCATGACATGTCCACAGATTAACCCATCCATTCCCCCCAGACACAACCCCAGTTAAATCCACCAGCTATGTGCCAAGACCTGCAACCATCGCAAATCAGGATTTTAGAAGAAGAGCTCCCCCTTTCACAGACAAGTGTCAAAATCACTTAATAAAAAAACAAAAAATTGTTTATCGACTGAAATTTTTTTGTCTTTCTATCAAACTAGCTCACCACCCAGACACTGACTTCATTAATTATCTGCTGTCTGTCTCTCCCAGATTATCATCTGTAATAACCTGATCAAAAAAGAAATAGAGACAGGTTTCATGATCGGCCCTTTTGACAACACCCTTTCAATATATTTCGTATCAGCCCTATCGGAGTTGCTACGAGAAAATTTTCAGTTAAAAAATGCCTCATAATTGATCTGTCAGCCCCGCACTATTCCCCGTTTCCAAGCATTAACAGCTTGATCCCTCTTGATGAATTCTCTCTCAAATACCACGACATAGATCAAGCGATCGATATGATAAAAATCGTGGGTCGAAGCACTTGGCTTGCCAAAATCGACAAGATTTTCGACATGCTATCAGAAGCCCTCCTCGACGCATCGCTTGATACCATCCTCCAAGCAGTTCAGAATCATTCAATCCAACGTACCAGCATGCAGATGTTTCAAAGCATTCCACTTTGCATTTAGCATACAGTTCCCAGATTTTTCTCTCCTTTCAATCACCTCATTCATCTCCTATCTCAACAGTGTTAAGGATCTCCAAGTCGGGTCCATCAAAGGCTACCTGAGCGGTGTCGAAGTTGATTTACGGCGCCCCCTCCCCAGAAATAAATAATTCACAAACCTGCCTCCTGATCAAAGGGATCCAATGCCAGACAACCCATAACGCTAGACATCCTAACCAAATGTATTCATACCCTTCGCACAAGTTACCAACCCCTCAATACCGCCCGCACTCTTGACACCATGTTCATTTTAGCCTTTTTCAGTTTTCTCAGATGCTTGGAAATCGTGATCACCTCAAAATTCGACCCGAAAGTCCACCCCACCATTTCAGACCTATCAGTAATTGACAGTGAAACTATCTCATACTTAAGCAAAGCAAAACAGACCAAGCCAAAAAAGGCCACTTTATCTATATTTTCAACCTCTCGTCTCCAATTCAACCATACCAAACTGGCCTAGCGTACCTCAAATTTAGAAACTCTCAAGCTAAATCTCCTTTTGAACCTCTTTTCTTAGATGCCTCCAATCAACCAGCTACACGCTTCTGGTTCCAAAAACATCTCAAATCCGTTCTCCAGCAATTAGCCATCTCAGTGCAAAATTTTTCTAGTCACTCTTTCCGTATCAGGGCATCAACATCAGCAGCCCAAAAAGGCCTCTCCCAGAAGCAGAACCAAGCTCTAGGAAGCTTTCCAAAGCTACATCAGGACCAACCGGTTCCACATCAAAAAAGCCCATCAAACCCTCATCGGTTAAAAAAAAAAAAAAAAAAATCTCTTGACCGCCGGCGAGGCTCACCCGTCCGATGCTGCGAGTCTTGATCTCCTGTCGGATGCTGTGAGAGTCTCCCACTCAGTATCCTCCTTTTCTTTTTCTCTGTGCGACGAGGCTTACCCGTCTGATGCCGTGAGCCTTGGTCTCCCATTGGATGCTGTGCGAGTCTCCCGGTCAGTGCTTATTTTACCCCATCTGGCGAAGCTTACCCGTTCGATGCCATGAGCCATGGTCTCCCGTTGGACGGCGCGAGAGCCTCCCGGTCGATCGTCTACACTTTACTTTCGACCCGTCTGCCAGCGAGGCTTACCCGTCAGATGCCGTGAGCCTTGGCCTCCCATCGGATGCCGCGAGAGCTCTCCTGGCCGGGCATTCCAAATTTCTTTCACCCCGCCGTCTGCCAATAGGATCCACTCACCCGATGGCAGGAGCTGCTCCTGTCGGGGGCTGGGTGGGCCCCTTCGGTAGGTCGAATCATGCCGCCCCTCATCCTTCGGTCGTAAGGGCTCACCCGTCCGACGCCATGAGCCTTGGTCTCCCACGTAGCCAGAGCCCTCCTGATCGGGCACTCCAAATCGCGCGCTCCCCATCCATCTGCCGGTAGGACCCGTCCACCTGGCTATGTATGGAGAGCATTCAGTTAATCAACTCTAACCAACGACAAGAAGTATTTATACAGCAGACTTACCTCTGTTCGTTTTACAGTTTATCAGCATCCCTCCTTCACCCCATCTCCTCACTTCTAGTTCTATCTATTCTTATCACAACCGGGGGAGTACTCTGGGTTTGGGCCAAAATTCAGAGCTCGGAGCCCTCCCCCTGGACAGCATGCCAAATACGCATAACTTTATTTAATTATATGTAAATGTGAACTCATGAAATATTCCTGTTCGACTCCTGCCGCACTTTGCCTACATCTCCCGTGCTTGTTCCAGCCTAACCGCAATGGTCGCCGTGGGACCCGAGCCACAGAGAATAGGTGCTTACCTCTCATCCCTTAAGAGAGTGTAAAGCCTGGGTGGAACAAAACACAGCGCATCACACAACACAGATTTGACCCCCTTGGGAGTTAATCACGCTAAATTCAAATGCCAGATTCTGTAACTCTGAAAGAATCATGCGAGAACAACCATGAATGAATCGCTATGTGTGCCTTCAACCCCCTCGAGAGCCGAACACGCTCATGCAAACACTAACTACTATCCCTCAGGACAGAACAGAAAAGACACAGCTCCTTACCTGTCTCTGTAGATAGTTTTGCAAATGCATCCTACCCAGCATATTCCAGCATCTTCAACGAGTTGATGGCATTGACATCCAGATCTACTTAGGCAACATTCAGACTGTCAGTCCAAATCCGATTTTTGTGCATATCTGATTGAAATCAGATTTAGCAAGTGTGAATGGCCAAAAATCACATGAAATACAAATCTGTTTGGAGATACATTCATATGTGGTTTGAAATCCTATTCAAATCGCTTTTCTGGAAATCTGTTTCAGTCTGACTGCTCTGATCTGATTTTGCGTGGTTTATGTGAATTTCTCATCCAATGTAAAACGTAAACGTCAGACGTTGTTATAGGAAAATGCTGAAAGTCGCTGCAGAAACAAGATGTGCCGGACGAGCAGAAAATGACAATATAACAGAGACTTGTTTTGAAACTGGCAGACATGACAGCGTGGAATAAAGCCACGCATACCAGCCTCCTACGTTTCTGCCTCAGAAGGCGCAGTAGTCCAGAGCACGGCAGCTACACAATGTCATGTTGTAAATAAGACAACATCTGTATTCAAATCCCTCCATGCTGCAGTTGTTGTTTTTTTTTTGGCATATACTTACCAACGCAACGTCATTGCCATAGAAACCAATGCAGATATTCCAGAAAATGAAAGAGCAACATGGACACACAAATCAGATCTGAACAGTTGTGATACACAATGTGGATGTCAATAATTTTATATCAGATTCCAAGCGGATACATAAATAATTAGATTTGGACTGACATTGTGAACATAGCCTTACGGTGCATGTCCACTGGCGAGGAGCAGAACAAGCATTTTACGTTCATTCCTATGGAAGTTGAGAGTGAAGCACCATTAGCCCTATCGCCTAACAACTACAGCCCAGATGACTATAGAACAGGTGAGCACTAATCAGAAACCACAACAAACGATGAACGAGAACTCAGGCAAATACAATGGAAGTGAAAACTATGACAGAAACTAAACAATGAGCTAAACAAGACATGATTGTGAAATTATGGCAGGACTACAAATTTAAGAGCGGACTAGGCATTTAAGGTGATTTCTGTCGGAGGGATTAACTCCCTTCGCTGTGGACTTTATTCTTTGTAATTTTGCAGATTGTTTGCACGAACAGTTATATTACACACTAAAGGAAAGGTAAAAAAAAAAAAAAAAAAAGCATAATAGATCCCCTTTAAATTAGAAAAATGCACAATAAAAGCATTTAGCATCTATAATCTAGCTCCTTATGATGCATTAAAGCAGTTATGTAAATTGTATAAACTTTGGGAACATTTCCATTCCTGGGAGTAAAACGTCAGAAAACTGAGATAAAGAAAAAAATCGTATTACACTTATTAGAGAATAGAGTTTCTTTCTCTTTTTTTCATGAAAAAAAAGAGAAAGAAATAAGAAACATAAAGGGTTAGTTCACCCAAAAATGAAAATTCTGTCATTAATTACTCACCCTCATGTCGTTTCACACCCGTAAGACCTTCGTTCATCTTCAGAACACAAATTAAGATATTTTTGATAAAATCCGATGGCTCAGTGAGGCCTCCATTGACAGCAAGATAATTAACACTTTCAAACGCCCAGAAAGGTACTAAAGACATATTTAAAACAGTTCATGTGACTACAGTGGTTCAACGTTAATGTTATAAAGCGACGAGAATACTTTTTGTGCACCAAAAAAAATAAAAAATAAAAAAAACGACTTATGATGGGCGATTTCAAAACACTGCTTCGTGAAGCTTCGAAGCTTTACGAATCTTTTGTTTCGAATCAGTGGTTTGAAACGTGTATCAAACTTGTGAAAGTCACGTGATTTCAGTAAACGAGGCTTCGTTACGTCATAAGTGGTTTAATTAGTAATTTAATTACTGGTGGTTTAATTGGTTCACGTGGCTTTGGCACGCTCCGAACCACTGATTCGAAACAAGTTCGTAGATTCGTAAAGCTTCGAAGCTTCATGAAGCAGTGTTTTGAAATCGCCCATCACTAGATATTGTTGATATTAAAGTCGTTATTTTGGGGGGTTTTTTGGCACACGAAAAAATATTCTCGTCGCTTCATAACATTAAGGTTGAACCACTGCAGTCACATGAACTGGTTTAAATACGTCTTTAGTACCTTTCTGGGCATTTGAAAGTGTTAATTATCTTGCTGTCAATGGAGACCTCACTGAGCCATCGGATTTTATCAAAACTATCTTAATTTGTGTTCTGAAGATGAACGAAGGTCTTATGGGTGTGGAACAACATAAGGGTGAGTAATTAATGACAGAATTTTCATTTTTGGGTGAACTAACCCTTTAAGTAGACAATGTTATTTATTTTTTTAATTTTTTTATAATAAAGGGAAACAGTAATAATTATATATATAATTTTTTTGGATTTTTATTTCCTGTGAAAATTTGCTGTGGGAAAACTGTCCATGCTGGTGGGCCAGATTCTACTTTAAGCAATCAATGTTTTAGCTGTTCTTTCTCCCAGAGAAATCCACATTAAATTGCTAGTTTCGACCAATTTGTTCCCCCAAGGTCCTTTTACGGAGTCTTACCTTCTCGTCAGTAATTAGCTTTCCTGGCAGAGTGCTGTAGTGGCAAAGCTAACTCTTAGTGAAAGCCTAGACCTTCTCTATTCTCTTCAAGCCTTTAATGGCTCGACTTGAATTCCAAGAGGAGAGGATATAATCATCAAGTGCTCTAAAGACACATGATATCAACTAATACTTGTTACCTGTAATGTGGTGCATGAACCTTTACTGCATTAATGACTTAAGTCAGAAAGTATTTCTATTAATTAGAATGTGGTTGCACTTCATCATAGCTCAAAAGAATATCCTGTTAAATGTATTGTAAAAAAAAAAAAAAGAAGAAGAAGAAGAAGAAGAAAAAAGACAACGAAAAAAAAAAAAAACCTGGCAGCTGTAGTTTCCACAAAATCATGATTAAAAATATTGTGACAATGTTTCAGATATTACAGAATGGGCATACTGGTATCTGTACAGTATGTTTTAAAACCATATTTTATAAAGTGATATAATGTTAATATACCAAGCTACTTAAAAATATATATATTAAAAATATATGTACTTTTTACCTTAAAATGCCTTGAAATGATAACTTGAAATGATAATTATTATGAAACCCATAATAATAGCATCTGGTAAAATGGAAAGCCACACTCTGAATATCCATAAAACATGACCAAAAGTCACATAGGGATGGTGTACAGGGTTATACACACAGACAAAACACCATGAGAGTTACACATGTGACACTAAAACAATGCAATAAACATTAACTAATTAAACTGCAACACTAAACACCCTGTTGTATTACTGATAACAAAAGTAAGAAGAAACCAAGCTATTTAAATAATATAGTCATACGTGGTGTCATGCAGGGACTGTTTTTTCTTTTTCTTTTCTTTTCTTTTTTTACAATTAATTATATGGTAATTCATAGTTTTTACTACAGAAAACTACATTATTTTACAATAAAATTTCATATAATGGGATGTTAAACCATTTGAAATAAACATGAAATCTCTGACTTTTGATTGAAATCTTATGTTTTTAGAAATTTGTGCAGAGTTTGATACTTTTACATGTACAGTAAACACTCTTTTGTTTTTGTTTTTTACAGCAAACTGTAAGCCATCGGAATGCTGGTAAAGATGTTTAAAGGTTCAGTAAAGGTAATAAGTAAAATAAAAAAAGGGAACAATTAAGTAAACATACTTTTAAATTATAGTGATGCAAATTATGGCTACTATATGTAAAAGAAAAATTCTTTCACTGCGCAACTTTTAATGCAATCTTATTTATTGACTAAAGTTTCGGCAACAGGTCTTCTTCAAGGTACCTTCTTAAAAAAATCTGCCGCTCGAATTTTATGTTTATGACTTTTACCCAATAATTGATCACAGTACACGTGTTTACATGACCTTACACGTTGTCTGGTTATTAAGGATAATCTGTGAGATATTGCTCATTTAAATGCACTCGTTGAAATCTGAAAACTGAAACACTAGAGGAAACACAAATGACTAAAATATGAAAAAACTTACTTTGTTTGCTCTCCATTCTCATCTGTGACTTTCTTTCCTGACTGCATATTCTGTGAATGACTAATAACAAAAGAAAATCAAGTTTGATTGTCCAGGCTTTCTTCATTCATTTCTCATCCCTGTGATGACATAAAGTGTTGTTAGTGGTGAATCAAGAAAGACAAAATCATGTGCAATGACATGTTGGGTCAGCTGAGATTAATTGATGAAGACATCATAATCTTCACTCCGATTTTCTGGCTTCTTATTTCATTTCTTTCAGCCTCGGTTGCCAATCATCTCCTTTAATCCCTCTAATAAAGTTGAGTAAAGCTCCTGTCATCTCACAGACATTATGGAATTCATGTGACAAAGGTAAATACACATTAGCACTGAAGATGGCACTGAACACACCCCCCAAAACTGTGAGGCATCTGAGGTGAGGCTAATTAGCAAGCGGAAGATAAAGGTGTGGAGGTGGAGGTGGCAACTGGGAGGACAACAGGGAAACAAAGAATGGAGATGTGAGTAAGAGAGAGATGTATGCATATATGTGTGTGTGTGTGTGTGTGTGTGTGTGTATATATATATATATATGTGTGTGTGTGTGTGTGTGTGTATGTATATGTGTGTGTGTGTGTATATATATATATATATATATATATATATATGCATTATTTGCACAGTAAATGCTGGTTAGCTTTCAAAAACAAACACTGCTGTAGCATTTAAACATATGACACACATGGATTATTAATATTCCGCTTTTCCCTCTGGGAACAGAGTATTTGCTTCAGTTGAATCAATCAAGATGTGTGTGAACATGGATGCTTGCAGTCATGGAGACCTTGAGGCATGAAAAACATATAACATTGCCTCGGTTCAAATATTTAGAATCTTTTTAGGCAAAAAAATGATTTGAATTCAACAACCCCCAGCCCCTTGGGCCACATATGCACTGAATTAAACCTATTTTACATTTATCAAATATAGACCACTGGTTATAGTTTAATGGTCAGAGACATGGCTCTTAATGTAGCTGGGCTCAGTGCTCGCTAAAAACACCTCGGTCACACATTATTTTCTTTAAAATAAATAGTTCACCTAAATTGTCATCATTTACTCACCGTAACGACGTTCCAAACCTTTATGACTGTTATTATTATTTTTATTATTATTATTATTATTATTTATATAATATTATAGTATTTACTAATGTTTAATTACCTTTTATTGTTATTTAAATTTTTCAGTTTTCATATTAATTTTAGCTTAAGTTTTAGTAATTTTATGTGCTTTTATCATTTTTGTTTTTCATTTTTATTAATATCTATTTAACTTTCATTTATTTTTTAAAATGATGATTAATTTTAAAATTAAAATTTTTTCAATTCAGTTATTTTTTAGTTATTTGCAAAGGCAACATTTTTAAATTTTGTTTAAGTTAGGATTTTCATTTTGATATATTTTAGCTTTATTTTAATTAACAAAATGTTTTAGTTTTAGTTAAAAATAACAACACTGGTATTGTCAGGTGTTATGGAGTCTTATTTTAATATTCTGGTTCATTTTATTTAGTTCCTGTTTCCCTGTTTTGTTTAGTTTTGGTTTGCTTGGTTTCTGATTATGTCCTCGTTTGTTTCAACTATCAACTGTGTATTGTTATGTTTGCTGTGTATTGTTTCAGTTCAGTTCTTTGTCAGTTCTCATTTGTGGATTATGTTGCTTTACCAATCCTCATATGTTTCTCCTATGATCTCCTGAGAGTTAAGGATTCAGGATAAAGAGTGTTTGTTTTGTTTCCTCCTCGTTTTGTTTGTGCGTGCTGCACACCAACCCCTGATAGAAGAACCAACCTAAACGTGTTGTTTGTTATGGATATACTATCTGTCTGTCTTCTCTGCCTCGAGCACAAGGATCATTCCCTCGAGGACAAAACAAGGGATTTCGTAGATCTGGCGTGCCTCACCCACTAATCTGAATGCTTGCTCTGCTTTTTTTTTTTACCTCACCAGCCTTAACGAGCGGTCCAAAGCATGCCTGCCCGTAGAAGATCTTCAAGGGAACTTCGCACAGTATGCGGAGTGGGCGCTGGTCCAGTGTGGATCATAGTTTACAGTTTGCAACGGGGAAGAGGACACCACCAGCCCAGCCAGACTTAAGCCACTCCCGCAACAGACCAAGAGCCTGTGCTCACCTCAGACTCCGAGCCCGCCATGAAGACAGTGAAAGAACCTTTTACTGAGGTTGTTTTTGTTCCGGAGCCCAGGCCCCACAGAGAGTCTGACCAGGTGCATGATCTAGCACCAACGTCCGTCGAGGAGGGTATCTTAGTGGCTTACGACGACATGGGATGGAGCCCCGCCCATACTCCCACCGCTGAGGGTGAGCTGTGCCAGGTTCCTATACTATTAATTGATGGATTGGAAAATATAATTCAGCAAAGTCTCCTGTCGCCACTGGTTCCTTCTAGTTCCAAGTCTCCTTCATTGCTGATGGTTTCGTCCAGTTCCAAGTCTCCTTTGTCACTGATGGTTTCATCCAGTTTTAAGTCTCCTTTGTCACTGATGGTCCCACCCAGCCTCCTTCTCCTTCTCCTGCCTGCTGTGCCAAAGCTATCCTGTTCCTTGGCCCCACCTCCGTTGGCTCCCTTCAGCCCCTCGGCTACTTTGGTGGCTCCGCTTTGCTGTTTGGATCCTCTTTGGGCCAGCTCCACCTTGGTGCATGGATCCCCTGGCTCCGACTCAGCCCATCGACCAGTCGGCTCCACCTTGGCTTCTCGCTTCCTCTGCTCCAACTAGGACCATTATCCTTACGGCTCCATGGGTTTCCTCGTCCCTCCGGCTCCATCTTGGTCAGTCGTCGCTCTGCCTACATCACTGCCTCCACCCCTTTGGTTCAATCGGACTTCTCCTTCCCTCTGGCTCTGCCTTGGTCCTCAATCCCACCTGCTCTTCCTCTGTCCTTTGGCTAAGTTCATTTTAATTATGACATGACTAGAAGTAGGAAATATAGTGGATGAGTTTTTTACTTTGTAATATTATGTAAAATATGGATCTGTTTTACTCAAGATGCCTTCAAAGATGAGCATATAACCAATGTCCGCTACATAAGCAGGTGGACACACAAAATTTTTTTTCTTCTTCTTCTTCTTCTTTTTCTCACTAACATTTGATTAAAATAAAAGAAAACAGCAACAATAACTATTTAGGTTAGCTGATTACCTGAAAAGTCAGATCATACTGCTGTTAAAATTTCTCCAACAAATGGATGCAATGAAACCAATTTTTTTCTGTCTGTTTACACTATGCGATGTTCAGCATAAAGACTATTAGTCTGTCCATTTGCACCATTTTGACCTGTTGCAAGCATGAAAATAATAAAAACGATGAGATTTATAGACTTTTTTATTTCATATTTTATACAGTTTGGTGTGGTTTTATTTTTGTAATTTAAGATAATTTATGTTTTGCCTCCTTTGTGTTGTCAGAGAAAACACCTTTGGTATGATGTGTCAGGACATTTTTTTTTTTCACTGATTTATGGTAGGTATTCCTAAGAAGATCTCTTACAACATCATTAGCACATAATTAGCATAACATCTAATGATTCTCTTAAGTTGATATCTTATGTTTCCTGAATTCCTAGAGATTCTTTCTTGTGTCCTCCATGTTAACCTCTTGCAGCGTCATGTCTGTAGTCTGAAGTATAACAGCTAATGTGTAATGTGGATTTGTGAAACAGCATCTCTTTGAAGGAACTCTAGACTTTTTGCTGTCATTAGTGCAGCCTATCTCAAGGTCTGTCTGTGTGTGATCTATGGGACAGCTAATTAAGGTGGTCTCCATGTCTAGCTCTTTGAGCTGTAATTGCCTGCCATCTTATTTTTTATTCTTCTAGTTATTTAGCTACCTATAGCAGCTAATGAATCGGAAGTCTCGCACATTCACAGAAAATAACTTACTTAAAGGGTTAGTTCACCCAAAAATTAAAATTCTGTCATTTATTACTCACCCTCATGTCGTTCCACACCCGTAAGACATTCGTTCATCTTCAGAACACAAATTAAGATATTTTTGATAAAATCCGAGAGCTGTCTGACTCCTCCATATACAGCAATTTAACCACCACTTTCAAGGTCCAGAAAGGTACTAAAGACATCGTTAAAATAGTCCACGTGACTGCAGTGGTTCAACCTTAATTTTATGAAGTAAAGAGAATACTTTTTTGTGCGCAAAAACAAAACAAAAATAACTAATTTATTTAACAATATCTTATCTTGTATCGGCCAATACTGAGCCGCCGTTCTGACAAAGACCCTGGAAACGCTGAACGTAAACAGCGTAAGAGAATGACACAGAAGAGAAGATATTGTTGAATAAAGTCGTTATGTTTTGTTTTGTGCACAAAAAGTATTCTCGTTGCTTCATAAAATTAAGGTTGAACCACTGCAGTCACGTGGACTATTTTAACAATCTTTTCTGGACCTTGAAAGTGGTGGTTAAATTGCTGTCTATGGACAGTTTAGACAGCTCTCGGATTTCATCAAAAATATCTTAATTTGTGTTCTGAAGATGAACGAAGGTGTTACGGATGTGGAACGACATGAGGGTGAGTAATTAATGACAGAAATTTCATTATTGGGTGAACTAACCCTTTATTGTAAATCTTATCGTAAATTATTCATCCATGCATGTTTAGTTTCAAAAGATTCATGAAACAGCCTCGCTTGTGATTTAGCGGTTTGAATCAGTCCGAATCATTCAAAGCCATTACGGAGTTCAAATTTTGTTGTAATAAATTGTATTCTAAAAAAATATTGAAATATTTCAAAAATATTATTGTTTGTGATCAGACTCTCCTTATTAACTTAATTTTCTTTTTATGTCAGATAGGATGCCAGCAGTGCCAGAATCAACAGTTATGTACCAAAAAAGTTGGCAAAAAGTGAAAATTGAGGGTTCACCAGGTGTGCAATAAGACATTTACTTTAGTTATGAAATTGAATGAAGGTCGAAATAAATGAGGAGCATTGTGGAAAAATAATATACTACACTCACAGACATTGCTATCTAGACAGGATTAGATGTCTCAAAGGATGAGTGAAAAACAGAAGGTAATTTACTTTGAAATATTTACTAATATTTAAGGTTGTGTGAGGAAAAAAAAAAAAAAATTCTGACAGGATTAAAATCAAGTACGTCTGTGAAAAGCAAATTTACATTTCCTCAAGGAAAACTAGTCCTGTCCAAAAAGGGTTATTGTCGGGGAAATGTGAAATTTGCTTGCAAAGGCATCTGTGCAATCCTGACAAGTGAAGAGAAATCAAACACTGAGTAACTGTGTTAGTAGAAACACACCTGATCCTGCTTTATTTTTTCTTACACCAGCACCCTGTGTTGCATCATTTCTCTTGCTTTCTTTCCCCCCCTCTTTGAATACCCTTTTTGTCCTTTCAGGCAGTGTAACTTGATATGATAGCAATCTATCAACTATCTCCTCTAGAAAGCAATAAAACCAACTTTAAGTTAATGTATGCCTAGAGAACACCCAGTTTATCATATTTACGCATTTGTTTTTATGTTTTGTATCGCAAATCCTCAGGCTTTCTATTGTTTGCCTGTTCAGAATGCTGCCACAAGCAGTGCAATTTATTATGTAGAGAATGCGTGTTTTGACAGCAAGGCAAGAGACTGAGATTCAAACTATACAAAGAAAACAATACGATCTTGGGTAATCCTCTAAAGGAAAAGATTAACGCACATGCAAGGAATGAAATTAGGTTAAAAGCACTTACAAAACACACACAAAGGTGTAGCGCACCATGTTTTGTTCATGCTAATATGTCAACAAAATGAGAGCTGTGTTATTTCCCTCGGTGTTTTGCTCTGCTCCATATCCTCTTATCTCTGTATATCTTCTGTCTGTGAGCACTGGAAGCTAATCAGGTGGAGAATTAGAGTCCCACTCTGTTTTGATGTCTTCTGATATAACACCTCTGGCAACCTTAATCAGTCAGCAACTGTTGCACACAATATTCTGGGCCGCTGTTTTCCACAGCTCTATTCAACCAAATTATAGGCTGTACAATACCAGGCCATGTCCCACAAGGAAGTAGATGCAGAGGAAAGAAATAGAATATGTTTACCTTCATCTGTCTTGATCAAGGCACTCAGTTCAATTCAAACTCATTTTCAGTGTGTGTTTGTGTGAATGCTAATGGCAAAGAGATGTGTCCCTTCTTTTACTAGCGTCATTTGTTACTAGACACCTTGAAATGTGTTATGTAACAAAATGATGCCTTTTTTCACTTTAATAATTCAATTGAAAAATAATGCTCTAAAGAAAAATACATTTCTCAAAAGTTTCTCATGATCTTCAAAAAAAGCCCTGTTATTTAATACTGTATGCTGTACTTTAATGCTTAAAAAAAATAAAAAATGTGTGGCAACCTTGAAGTATATAATATAGTTAAAATATATAATATAGTTTTAGTTTTTCCATTTGTGATATTTTTAACACAATCTTTTGGCAATTTGTAACTTTTGGCGAATTAGTGACTATCGTATGAATTTGTACAATCTGCTTATGTTTTTTTTTTGTTTGTTTGTTTGTTTTTTTCTTTAAAAAAAATCATGTTTCCATACGATACGAATATGAAATCACTAGCTCGTAAATATTTTTATAGTTTTGATGACTTTACTATGTGGAAATTAGTAGAAATGAAAGCCCTTGTTACAATGTCAAGCTAATGCTAAATAAATATTTTGAGCTATACACTTTTTGGTAATGCTTTTAACATTGTAGACTCTCTTTTACACTTATGATGGAAGATGATTATAAAAATACAGTAGAAATACTATAGAGTGTTCATTGAGACACTCGAAAGAGCTTGTGAGATACTTTGAAGCAGTTTCTATTGGAAGCATGTTTGAGAGCCTGTTATGCATATTTAGGATGCTAATTCAGTGATTATGTAAATGTGAGATCTCATTAGTTGGACCAGTCCTTTGGTTCCTATTAGTCTATCTCACAATTCTTCATGATTAGAAAGGAACCATCACCTGGCTAGCTCTCTTTGATGTCTTTTATTTGGTTGTTGAGTCAAAGAGTATCAATTGACACATTATCTCAAAATGACTGAGGTAAGGTGAGTCTCCCCTCATTGTCTGTTTGTTGCATATGCAACCATGTAAATTTATTAAAATAATTCTGCATGTTAATTGTAACACAATTCCTGTCTTCTTTTTGTATATATGTATATATATTGTAATATGTATGATGCAGAAAGATGATGGAATCCCTTAATAAACACCAGTAAACCAAAAAGCATTACACATTCGAACATAACGTTATCACAGGACTCAATTAGAAACTATGGGAACAATCAAGGAATGAGAACAAACAGGAACAGGGAAAACCAAACTAAGACAGAAACTGAACATAACCCTTACATTACACCCCCCTCCCAGAAGGTGCGGGACCAAAGGGACCAAAGGGGCCAAGGTGGAGCCACGGTGATGAGCGGCCGAGGTGGAGCCAGGGTGCCCAAGAACAGAGGCGCAGCTGGTGGGACTGAGGACTAAGGCAGAACTGGAGCCAAGGTGGAGCTGACTGGTCGACGGGACCAGGTGAAGTGACAGGCTCGGTGGCCCGAGGTGGAGCCAGGGGATCCATGTACCAAGGTTGAGCTGGAGTCGGATCCAAGCATCAGAACGGAGACACCAGAAAAGGACCCAAGGACTGAAGGGAGCCAGTGGAGGCAAAGCCAAGGAACTGGCTGGCTTATAGGAGGTGGGAGAGGGAGACTGGTTGGGACCATCAGCGCCAAAGGAGACTTGGCGCTGGGCAGGACCAATGGTGATGGGAGACTTTGGGGGATAATTCTTTACAATTTCTCAACCAAATGTAACAAAACCAGGCACAGCTCACCCTCAGCTGCAGGAGTATGGGCGGGACTCCACTCCATGCCCTCGTACTCCACGAGAAAGCCCACTGGGCTCTCGCACCTGGTCAGACTCCATGTTGAGTGTGGGCTCCAGGATAAAGAGGGCCTTCGGCGGTTGCTCTGGCTCAGGCTCCATAGCAGGCGTGGGCTCTGGGTCTGAGGTGAGCTCGGGCAGTTGGTCCATGAAGGGCATGGTAGACAGCTGGCTGGGCTCTGGGACCGCAGTGTGGCTGGTGTTTGCCTCATCTGCAAGGTAGATGGTGAACGGAGAGTTATTTACCAGCCCTCATTCCACATAAGTGGCGAAATTTCCCCGAGGACCGTCCATGGGCAGGCTTACTTTGAAACCTTCATTGAACCGGTGTTGAAAAATATGCAGAACAAATAGCGGATGAGGCATGCCAGATCTAGAAAGTCCCTTGTGTGGTCCTCAAGGGAACGATCTCCCTGCTCCAGCAAAAGGAGCACTTTCCATTTTACCATGTTTGTGTGATAGTGTGTATGTGTTTGTCTAGACTAGTTATGTGTTCATGATTTAGTTAAATAAAATTTTGCCCATATTCATGTGAGTTTTGATTCTGGTCACTGGTTGTAAACCAATGTCCCTTTAATGATACGATTACAGCTACATGCTAAGAAAGACTTATTTTTCTGTGGCCTTGAAAAATATCCTTTCTGAGAGTTGATAGACGATCAATACTGAGTGTTTGCTGGATGAACAGATTAATTGATTTTAATATTAATTCTGCTACATCAAGTTAATTCTATTAACTGATCAAAATATTTTAATTAATTATGAGTTATGATTAATAATTCATATTTCTCTTTTGAGCTAATTTGCTACAAACTCTAACATAACATTAACATAGGACAAAGAACTGAGGAAAACTAATAACTTAAATACAAGGGATGATCATCAACAGAACAGGGAACAGGTGTGTAACTCAATTAGAAACCATGGAAACAAACAAGGAATGAGAACTCAGCCAAACAGGAACAGGGAAAATCAAACTAAAACACAAAGAAACTAAACATAACCCTTACAATGTTTATTTTTTGTATATTGACAGCCACATTATTACACTTTTTAGCTGTCTGTCTTTAACCTTTATAGCTTTATCTGCATAATAAACTGAGAAAGTATTTTACATAAATTACACACCTCACATTTACACTATGCTCGCCACTTTTCATATATTCATGGTAACATTGTCATACAAATTGACTGCTGCTATAAACTTTTCAATTGAATAACTAAAGACCTTCAAGAGGCTCATGCAGCTAGTTCAGAGGCAGTTGGAAAAGCTGATAAATGGTTTGATGTTAAAAAAAAAGAAAAAAAAAAAAGGTCAGAACAGGATAAATGAACACAATAAGAGTTAAGGAGCAGCTAATGACGATAAAGGATGCATGAAGGAGGATGAGAGCAGGAGAGAGTACAGAGGGACAGAAGTGGAGTGAGTAAATGGAGAAACACTACAGCTGCAGGCACATTTCTGCACAGACCCTTGTCATATAATTAGATCTTGTCTGTCTCAAACCTAGACCAGAGCAGCACAGCACAATTTGATGGTATTTCTTCAATAATCTGGGCAAAGGGAGCTTGTGGGTGTGTGGGTGTGTTTGTGTGGGTCAGGTTTAGCCGGCATTTTGTCGACCGAATGTCCCTGAAAACAAACAGAACAAAAATGGCAATTTTAAATACTGATATAGTAAATACTGATGTGTGTGTATTTGTTACAGTATTTTAGAGGCCATGGGAAGTATTAGCTCCATTTACTTGTAGTTTGGTAATGTTTTGTCATATTCTACTGTCACATGGCTACTGTTTTCGCCCTCATGCATTTAAACTGCTTTAAGCTCTGATTTCAGACATTTTATACTGTTGTACTTCTAAATAGACCTCTCAGGTTGTTCACTGTCTTTACCACACCAAACACTGAGGAAAAATGCCATCTCTTATATCATTTTCACATCATTCAGACGTGTTATACTGTGCTTTAAGTCTCAACACTGCAATCTTAACCTTATAGACCCACTAAACTGAGCCTCATTTTGCATTTATACATTTTCTTATGAATGCAAATTTTAATCATTTATATACATATATACATTTTTATATACCACTAAAAATACTGTTATAAATACTAAAAATGAATAGGCTACTTTTATTCAGCAAGATTTCTATTTCAAACAAATGCTTGTCTTTTCTACTAAAACATTAAGCAGCACAACTGTTTTCAACTTTGACACTAATAAAAAGTGTTTCTTAAGAAACAAATCAGCATATTATTAGGATCATGTGACACTGAAGACTGGAGTAATAATGCTGAAAATTCAGCTTTGTCATTACAGTAATAAATTGTGTTAAAATATATTCAAATAGAAAACAGTTATTTTAAATTATAATATTTCACAATATTTCTGTTTTTACTGTATTTTTGATCAAATAAATGCAGCTTTTACTGAGCATAAGAGACAAAATCATTAAAAAACCTTACAGACACCAAACTTTTGAACAGCAGTTTAATTTAACATTATTATTATTATTATTGGTTCCAAAGAGGACAGGATCTTTCTTGGTTGCCCTTTTATTCCAGCAGCCATTTTGTATTTAGTGTGACATTTTAAATTGGTGATGAAAAAAGATTTGGCGTATTGATTTTCCACTTCAATGATAAAACAAAACCCATTAATCAATGGATCTGTTAGTCTCTAATAAATTCCAGACAATGAAGAATGAACATATTTAGTTTAGACAGACAACAGCAGTCATTTTCTGGGACTGAAACATCCTTCATTGCAATGCAGAAAGCTGCACGGTGACATTCAAGAGGTTGTTTAATTAACAGTGGTGTGTGGGCAGGTCCATTGCTGTGGGGGTCATGGAATGAACTACACTTGAAAGGTCAGTAGTTTATGTCACTGCAGTAAAACCTGTGGACATTTCAGCCACATTCACTTTTTCAAGTCCAAGTCACATTAAGTTCAGAGGTCAATGAAAGGATCACAATGAGTAATTAGAGATGGATAATTTGTAAGGAATGCAATGACATCCTGTAAAGGTCACGGTAAAGAAGATACATGAACAGTCAAATTGAACAGAGCTTTCTTTTGTTTCGTATCAAGACAATTAAATGAACTCACCGTGGGGTTAAGAGTTTGTATTAAAGCACATGAAAACAAAGTTGACCCTATTTACTTTCTTAACAAACATTTCTGGTCCATTTCTGGTCATTTTATGCATGATCAGTCAAAAAGAAAAAAATGTTTATTCCTTAATTATTGATAAAAATGCAATAACTTGGTTGAAATCTTTTCAGCTGACAAAGCCATGTTTTCAACCTCTCCCCTCTATCTATCTAATTACACCCACTTTTCCTGATCCACTGATCAAATGTCCTGAATTGTTCTAAATATCCTGTTTCCCTTATATGTAAAATTATTTCTACCATAAAGACTCAGATGGCAGGTGAACATTTACATGTTATTTATTCCATTAAGTATAAACAGACAGTAGTGAGCTACGTTTCATGTTTAGTGGTACGGTAGGCCCCGTCCTTCGTCCAAATCCTGGGGATGCAGATTTGGCTGATCCTGCCTAAAGATGAAGGCAGGGGCGGAGCCTACCCCCGATGGGTGGACAGGGCCAACATGGTGGTGGTGGGGAGGATGGAGGGGAACGTCAGTGTAATCAACTGCGAACGTGAAACAGAGAATTCAGTGCTCATTTATACCAGGTGTCAAGCAGTGATTGGCCAGACTTAATATCACATCATCCTTCATAATAATAAGTCTTCCTGGTAGAACTTGCGCTGGCGTTTTCATGGAAGTAAGATCGGTGGCGAAAGCATCGCTCATGTAGAAGTCTAGTTACCTGGTAAAGCATTTAAAATCCCTTTAAATCAGAGTATTTCTTTATGCTTATTCCGTTAATGAGTATGATGTTGAAATATATTTATTTATACGTTACAGGTATTGCCTTTTTACAACAACCAATGGATCTTCTTCTTGCAGAGTCAATGCTTTCAGTTTTGTGGAAATGCCACTTCAGATTTTTCCTTGATAAACTGGATTTTTATTGAAGTGCCTGGATCTTTACATGTACACTACCAGTCAAAAGTTTGGAAATATTACTATTTTTAATGTTTTTGAACAAAGTCTCTTATGCTCATTAAGGCTGCATTTATTTCATAATAAATACAGAAAAAAACAATAATATTGTGAAATATTATTACAATTTAAAATTATGGTTTTCTATTTTAATATATTTTAAAATATAATTTATTTCTGTGTTGCAAAGCTGAATTTTCAGCATCATTCCTCCAGTCTTCAGTGTCACATGATCCTTCAGAAATCATTCTAATATGCTGATTTATTATCAATGTTGGAAACAGTTGTGTGCTTAATATTATTTTATAACCTGTGATACTTTTTCAGGATTCTTTGATGAATAAAAAGTTAAAAAATATCAGCATTTATTTAAAATAGAAATCTTTTGTAACAATATACACTACCGTTCAAAAGTTTGGGGTCAGTAATTTTTTTTCGTTCTTTTTTTTTGAAAGAAATTAATACTTTTATTCAGCATGGATGTGTTAAATTGATAAAAAGTGATAGTAAAGATTTATATTGTTAGAAAAGATTTATATTTTGAATAAATGCTGTTCTTTTTAACCTTTTATTAATCAATGAACCCTGAAAAAAGTATCACAGGTTCCAAAAAAATATTAAGCAACACAACTGTTTTCAACATTGATAATAACTGAGTATCAAATCAGCATATTAGAATGATTGCTGAAGGATCATGTGACACTGAAGACTGGAGTAATGATGCTGATAATTCAGCTTTGCATCACAGAAATAAATTCTATTTTAAAGTATATTAAAATAGAAAACCATAATTTTAAATTGTAATAATATTTCACAATATTATTGTTTTTTCTGTATTTATTATGAAATAAATGCAGCCTTAATGAGCATAAGAGACTTCGTTCAAAAACATTAAAAATAGTAATGTTTCCAAACTTTTGACTGGTAGTGTAAGAGGACAAATGTTTAAGTTAAATGACAAGTAAGTAAACATATTGACCATTCATCTTTCTCGCTGAATGTCAAGTGAAATAACATTTGTGCATTTTCAGAAAGGCAAAAACTGTCGGTTTTATCTACTCTAATCTGTTCGCTCTAATGTTGAGCACTCCTTTCAGCTTTCAAATGTCTGAGACCTTTGAGTAATTTCTTCTTCAGTCAGCGTTCAGTGAATGAAACTGATGACTTCTGACACATTTCTGCAAAATTATTCAAAGAGCAATTTTACACATTCTCAAAGCTAACACGCTCTGCCCTCTGATCGCCTTATCAGAGGAATTACACTGTGGGTGAAAATCATAGTTATTAATCGCAAAAATGCAGGTCTGTTTGTAATGCTCAACATTGTTCCTCAATCTCTATCGATCCATATACACAAAAAAATATATTTTCTCACACCCACCCACACAGATGCACAAACATGCTGCTCATCCGAGCATTAGCCTTCTTAAATTAAAACCGTAGTTGTACGTAGGGGACAAATAGGGGTAACCCATTCATGCCCCCCAAACCCATCTCCCCCAACACCAATGACAGAGTTTAACGAGACACATAAAAAAAAGAGATTTTTTTAAGGAATAAATTTTAAAATATTATAAAATAGAAATATGTATCGCAAAGCTAAATTTTCAGCATCATTACTCCAGTCTTCAGTGTCACATGATCCTTCAGAAATCATTCTAATATGATGATTTGCTGCTCAAGAAACATTTCTTATTATTATGAAACAAGTTCAATTCAGCTATAAAACAGCTCTGCAGAAAACAGTTATGTCATCACCCATCATATCAATTATCGATTATCAATGTTGAAAACAGTTGTGCTGCTTATTTTTTACAGGATTCTATGATAAATAGAAAGGTCACAGGAACCACATTTATTAGATTTTGATCAATTAAAAGTATTGATTTCTTAAAAAAAAAAAACGTACAGACTTCGAACAGTAGTGCATATGTCATTGATCTCACCTCTCCTGCCATTCTGTAGTGGTAGCGTTCTGTCTAGATTGAGATAACACCATCGAGCCTTAGTCTATAAGTGTGTTTTTTGCACATTTGTGTTGCAGATTGCCATTCTGACCTTCACAGCTGTCCGTCAAGCTCTGCGTCTGTGTAATTGCCTGTCTCTACAGTCTTTCTCCCCTCCACTGCTCTCCAATAGGTCAGACAGATGGACAGGCGCTGACCTGCCTACAGGAGTGACGTGCTGGAGATCTGTGCGGGAGTGTGTGTGGGTTTGTGATTCTGGATGTGTGTCTGTATCATCGTGAGTTATAAACACATGCACACACCCACTGCTCACCCACAGGCTGGATTTAGTCCATCAGAAGCGAGAGGCCTCCTTTGTGTCCTCCTTTCTCTCTCTTACATGTGTCCATCTGCTGATTTACCGGCCAAATGGTCCATTCTTCTAATCACACTGTTTATATGACTCTCTCCAGACACGATGCAACATTCTTCTAATCCTAAAAAAGCCTTCACAACTCTCTTTTCCAGGACTAGAAGTTGGTATGTAGATCATGAGGATCTATAGTACATGGAAAAGGCTATCCGTTAGCATTCTCATTAATCTCAGTGGTAATGATGGATTATAATGAATATAGGGGAAACTGGAGCTTGTTGTCACACTGAGTGAATATGTCTCAGGGTGGGTTTAGTTTTTCTTTATAGACTTGTACCTTGAAGTCATGGGTACAAAAAAGCTGTTAAACATTTTTTTCACGTTTTTGCTCAGGGGGGGAAAAAAGTGGGGATTGATGTAACATTATGGGGTATGTTGTCACAATAAGAACCTGCTGTTTATTTAGTGATTTGAGAGGAATACCTTTGATCGAAATATGAAATATTTTTACAAAGCCATATTCCACAAAATATTTGTATTGTACACTAATACTACTGTATTAATGTGAGTGAATTTTCTGTATTTATTTTTTTACAGGTGTTTAACCTGTATTTTAAATTTTGAACTTCATTGAGTTGTGTTTTAGGGTTAATGGAAATGTCTGTAAAATTACTGGATAATGTCCTGGTAATTTTCTGTCAGTACATTATCCATTTTTTTATGGATTTTTTTTTTTTTTTACATTGTAGGGTGGCTTTTTGTAAACTGTAAAACAATTTTCAAACCAAATAGTCAATCAAAATGAAAATGGAAATATACAAAAACTAATATTATGTCCTAAGTGATGATGTTTTAACTTAACTGCGATTTTTGCTGTTGTACCAGCTCGCAGGCGATTTTTTTTTTCTCTCTGGAGAAATTGCGTGGAAATCGTGTATGCTTGTCGTGCACATTGTGTGAGAGGAATTATGAGCCGGGCCGAGCACATCACGAGCACCTCCTGATAAATTTTAAACATGTTTAAAAAATTTGGGGAGTCAGCCTGATTTTGACAAGTGTATAGGCTGTTTCCTATTGCCAAATCATACACAACCACGTCACATAGGCTAGCTCTATGAATATTATTATAGCCCAGTGACTGCAACCCTACAGTGTGCGCATACATTGACACACACACACACACACACACACACACACACACACACACACTCTAGTTGTTTTTTGTTGAAAAGAATGGCTGTGTTGTTCTCTGCTTTTCACTAAATCATATGCACACGACACTCGTCTTTTTTATCTCCTTTTTTTATATTCTATAGCTATAGCAGCAACGTTGAAAGCTCCAGTTTCCGTGTTTAGCATGAAAGCTCATGATTGCTGCCATCTCACCGTGCAGTACAGTCGTGCCATGTACCAGCTGCTTTGACATGATTCAGGTTAACTGACTCGTAAAGTGTGCAATGACTCACGACCTCCCGAGTGTCCGAACTCGCACAGTGTACACCCACCTTTAAGGGGCCAAACACAAAAAAAGGCATGATGAGTTCTGCAGGCATGGCTGGGAGCATCAGACCAACTACAACAATGAGTAAAATGGCTCAAAAATAAATAGAATCACATGTAATATGATTTAATTGCTTATCACCAAATTGATGTGGTGTGGTCAGTGTGGGGTGACAATGACACACACAAAGTTTGATGTCAATATACCAAAGCCTTGCAGAGATACAGCCTCAGAGTCATTTTGGCATCTTGCCATTAAATTTGTTGAATTTAAAAGAGATGTAAAATAAGTCTCTGATGTCCCCAGAGTGTGTATGTGAAGTTTTAGCTCAAAATACCCCACAGATAATTTTTTATAGCATGTTAAATTTGTCACTTTTTGAGGGTGAGCAAAAACGCTCTGTTTTTGTGTGTCCCTTTAAATGCAAATGAGCTGCTGCTCCTATGAAGAGGGCGGAGTTTCAAGAGCTCATGTTAGCAGCGCCGATTACCTCAGACTCACTGAAAATGTCAGAAACTGTTCAGACTTTTATGTTCAAAATGGAGTCGGACAATGATGGAGAGACTCTAGAAGAAGTGACAACGTAGAATGCAACAGGATGTTTCTGAATGGTTAGTTGGTGAATTTATGTAGCTGATGTGGAGTTAACTATCTTAAAGTTATTCATTGCATATTCTGTCATGATAATCTATAAATCGCTCGTGTGGGAACTGTTGTAAGATGCTTACAGAGTCAGAAAATATATGCTGCATGAAGATAGAACAGGTATAGTTTAGTTTAATTATGGTTATAATTTGTCATGTTGTCATCTTGCTTTTATGACATGCTATTGCATTTGTGTTACGTACTGTATTGCAATAACATGGCCTCACCCCTTTGTTGCGTGTTCACGGGGGCAGGGTTTATGTAAATTTTAGGGTTAGTGATGTCACCAACACGGGAAGAAGCTCGTTGTAGTCCCTACCAGCCGTTTGTTGTAGTCCTTCAACAGAGAATTCTTTAAAAGAAAATATCTCCCTTTGCATTGAACTTTGAGCGTCCTAACTTTGCAGACATTGTTTATACTCTAACAGCAACATTACACACTAACTTAAAGTTAAAAAAGTGAAATCGGAATGAACCACCCCTTTGAATGAGAATGGTTTGGAATATCAACACGAAATCCATAACTTTTTGCCAGCATGGTCTGAAGATGATCTGAATTGAATTTGGAAAGAATCCGACCAACAGTTTTGGAGGAATTCTAAAAAGTAGGTTTTCAAGGAAATTCAAAATGGCGGACAGCAAGTTTGACTCTCTATGGCATCATTGTTCTCGGTATGACTCACAGAATCTATCAAGACTGGTTTCAATAAAACAGGCAAAATTAATCAAAAGCTATTAGCAGTTTTTGAAATTTCATTATGATTTTTGACTACAAGGTGGCACTGCCCCAAAACTTTTGAGTACCTTCAAGGCTTAATGCTGAAGACACATACCAAGTTTCTTGACGATAGGCCAATATGCGTAACAAAATTCAAAATAGCTGATGCCAAAAATGGCCAACATGGAAAAAATAGAAACCAGCCTTGTGATATTTGGTCAAACTTTTCCGCCATTTTTCATATCTCCTCACCACTATGGCACTGTGTCGAAACTGTACAGGTACCCTCAGGACATGGTTGTCATAACACACACCAAGTTTGGTCAGAATACGCTAAAGCGTTGCAGAGATATAGCCTCACGTCCATTTCGGTGTGCTCTTCCTCATACTTGTTTGATGGCATGGTCTGAAGATGATCTGATTGAATATGATGATACAACAATTTTATTATTATTATTTTGATAGAAACAGTTAATCAGCTGCTTTCAAAATACATATCTGTTTGGACATAACATTCATAACAGACAATGTTCTGTAACAAAATTTCATTTCAGCATATTACAGAATAAGAGATCTCATTTGTCTGCTCATTCGTTACATGAGCAGGACATAATAAATATTACTCTAAAGAACCTGAATGGATAATTGTGTAAAGCAATGTGACCCTGTGGTACAAGAGGGACATGTGGTTTGTGTGTGTTGTAATTGCAAACTATGAGGTGTTTGTGTGTGTATATATACAGAATCAGTGCTAATTGAGGCTCAGGACTGCTAACAGAGCATTGGTGGTGAGGTGGGACTCGTTAGTTTAGAGTCAGTCCTGCTTTGTTTACGAAAGGCCACCCACTGGCAGACTCTTTGCTTTGCTTATCTTGCTTGTCATTAGTTTAAAGAAAAGAGTGTGTGTATGTGTGTTTCTGAATGTGTTGCCATCTTTGTGTAGGAGTGTTTGTAATTAGCTGGAATGGAAGAGAGAAACATTTGCTTGCGTCTGCTTAACCCATCTGACCGGTGTGGTAGAGGAAATACCACATTTGGAAACAACCTGAATGCATCACTGAATTATTAATCACTGTCCGCAAAATACACTTTGATCATGGCAGAAATGTACACCTGACCCTTAAATGGATATCTAGAAATGATTTTAATTTAGTTTATTTATACTCGAACTGCACATATTGTATGTGTATAAAATAACATTTATTCCTCATGAGTTATTCTTTTTATATCACTCTGCTTGTCTATATTTGCATGTTTCAGACAGACTTTCAGTGACTTTTTCTGCAGGTTACATAATTAGGTCAGTAGGTGGCAACAAGTGAGATGCTGAATCATTCAGTCAACTGAATCGTTCAGGAACGAAAAAATCAATAGTGTTCGAAAACATACTCTCTGAGTAGGTACTTTTGAATCTGGATGTACTGCATTCGTCATGTTGTCATTGCCATTTGACCTACCACTATCGCTTTACTGCCATTCACAAATCCTCTCCTGTGGCCTTAGGGGATAGTAAAGTGTCCATCAGGTCCTTCAGAATCTCGCCGAAAGTAGTATAGGTCACATTTGGGTACTTTTTCACCTGTTTTATGATGTCAATTTGGACATACTACACTTTTCACATACTGTTTTTGCATACTATATAGTAGGGAAGTATGCATATTTAAATCCAGCCATTGTTTTTATGATTCATTGAATCATTTGCTCAAATGATTTGTTCAATCAGGAATGTACATGAGTCGCTAAATTATTCGCTCAACAGACTTGTTCAAAAACATTGATTCATTCAGAACTGAAACATTGCTCTTTGTCTAGCTGTGGCTTCTTTTGAAATTGTTTTCATTGTCAGAGCAAATTTTGACAAGTGGCAATATTGTGTTTGAAAATGTAAGTTACTCAATACTAGCTATTTGATTTATAAACTGCTTTAACTGTGATGTTTTTGAATATTGCATCGTTTGCGATTACCAGTACTGATATTCTGGGAAAATGCTCATTACTTTACTCATCTGATATTAAATGTTTCATTTCAAATATAAATTCATGTCATTTACTTAACATGAATGAATGTGAATCATCTTGTTTAATGTGACTCAAAAGTACAAACTAGTGAGTCTAGCATTATATAGTCAATAAGAAAGGTTTAGAACTTTAAATGATGATAAAAATCAATAAGCACATAGTTTGAAGGGGAATAGAGTCGTAATATACTTGGAATGATTTGTCCCGCCATCTCTTTCTATTGCTCTGTACTTCCACTTCTTTTGTCTGTTACGTCTAATTGAATTTAAATGGAATTGATCCCATGCTGACAATCTCTGAACTCAATCTGTAGAATTCAGTAGTGCAGTTCTGAAGAAATACAGTCTACACACTCCTCCTGTCTTCCTCAATCAATGTCACGTAGCTCCATTGTCCTAGTTCTTTTATGATGTTCTTCATTTGGCTTTGATCAATAGGTCTTATGTGTGCATTTTATGTTTGTGGGGTTTCCTACAGGATGTAACACTTCCCCACAAATCGTTAGAGCATATTGTAAGACGTTTATAGACATGCTTAGTGGCCAATGACAACATGACAGACTGCTGACAAATTCATGTACGACAATGACGTTGATAGGCAGGTGTCAAGAATGTGGAATGCTATTGACCTTGACATCCATAGTGCTCATTTAAAGAACTCTTTAGGAATAAATGACATTATGAGTGGCACATTCATCTGCTCATGTATATGAAAAATAAACATATATTATGCATTTCACATCTGAGCCTTCAATTATTCTACTATCAGTAGCATAATCTCTTAGCGCTTGCTGAATAAATGAGATAAAAGAGATATAAAAGCTTTGATAATTAGGTAGTCATCCATGAAGTGAATCCTGAACCGTATCATCTGAATAGACTAAAGAGATTGTTTTGTTGCTGTTTAAAGATTTCCGCGAATGCATTGTTGGAACAGTAGAAGGAGAGAGAGAGACTGAGCAAGGCTGAATGGTTTGAAGGTTGAGATTAAGCGTTTCTGTATTTGAGGATGGAGGGTTGAAGGAAAAGGAGGGCTGAAGGAGGATCTATATTTCAGAGACTTCATTTGACCACTTCATGTCTCTGCAGACCCTCCATAATACCATCCCACCTCTTTTCCTCCCTAATAACCAGAATCTGCTGACGTAACCACCCACATCTCCATCCCAAAGCACATCCTTCAGTTCCTTTAGAAATTACCTTTTTGCAGTGAAGGATTTGGGGAGCATTGATACAGTAAGACTCCTTATGGCCATTTTACTTTTACTAATGCATGTTCCTGCTGTTATTATGAACAATTTATGGGTGCATGTTATGCCAAAGGGCAAAATATGCCTTTGTACTCCTTCATCAAAATGTAATGTAACTTGCTCTGCCTCTAAAATTGCTTTACCTTTCATTTGACATCACCATACTCTTATATTACTTTTTCACATCTTAACCTCCAAGTACCTGTGATGTAGAAACCACATTTCAGACAATCCAGACAAAAGTCCTGCCCTAAATTCACTGGAAAATGTTTTGTGAGGTAACCTTAAAAAGGTGTAATCTAAATTATTCATGACAAAAATATGGTTTATTGATTTAGACTAAATCTATATTAAAGATTTTTTTTTTTTTTGCATTGATTATTTTTTACACCTTGTCTTAACCAGACATGACGCGTCGTGATGAGATTCCAGCGACAAGCAATTTGTCTGTCCACACCAAGCGGCAACCTCCCCCAGTTTCTCTTGAAGCCGATACGGAAGTGACTTAAACTGCAATTCATCGACTGGCTACTAGGGACAGGCTCCAAAAGAGAGCAGAATCTCATTGACCCCCAAAATGCCCAACTTTACAGCAGAAAAAAAACGTTTCCAGCCTGGTACAAATTGTGATTTTGGTCTATACAGCTAATTTTGCCCTTCATGACAACTCTGAGGGGGGTGAATTTTTTTATGACTCATCCGTTTAAATTATATTAAGCCTTAAAGTTCTGAATAATTAAGGGCGTGGTCACTTGAGTGACAGGTAGATTGCCGCTGCTGCCTGTTACCTCAGCTAATTCCAGCCGCTGAATTTGGCATCTCTGCCGTGTTTGTGCTTTTTTCGGGATAATTTTATACAATTATCAAATAATATGGCTTGCTGTGCGGTTATATGGTAGATAAATATGCGGAAGATAAACAGAACACACGTTGTTGGATCGTCTTGGCATTGGCTAAAAAGGCTATGACAATGGCTGGAGAATATGCCTCTCAAGATATCACAAACTTCCGACAGCACTGGATATTATAACTAAAACTGTTTTGAAAAAATATACTTTGGACGCGGGCTCATTTGTTTGTGAGAGTCTAATGTAATGAGTCTAATGATCATATACAGTTTTACAACATACACTGCTCAGGTTGCATAATTTCTTGAAGAACGATGATGGAGAGCAGATCATTCAGAAGATGCAAACGATGGACAATATATCAACATTTCATGGATTTAACGCTTTTGTGGACAAAAAGTGCTGTTGTTTGTTTTTCAATGGACGCTCATTGACATTTTACCCGACGGATTGGATTCATCTCGCAATCGCTATTTCATTACAAAGGTATTAAGTTGCATTTTGATTTTGCGTGTTGTCATTTGCACACCCGACACAAATTACAATTACTGGTGCTGGAGCATCTATATCATAAAAAAGACACCATAGATTGACAGTAAACCTTTAGAACTTTCAAACGATATAACTTGTTATCTTTATTAATATTTTAGATAGTGTCTAAGATCATGATCACATCGCGCTAGGCGGGCGTGGTTTCAGCAACCAGGCACTTTAGTTCAAACCACGTCCCGCCTCTTTGCAAAAATTTTCATTTATGCAGGAGTGACAGTCTATGGTCCACACCAGACTGACACGATGACGGAACGCGACAAAATCGATCTAAAAGCACATCCAATCAGAGGAGTGAGTGGGCGGAGTCTCTCTGCCAGTGCTCTGCAATCGAAATGTATAAGTAGTTTACATAATCAAATTCATAAATATTAGGCTACACCATTTTAACATTATTAAAAATGCATACTGAGTGACTTAAGCAATCTTTATTGTTTGTTCACATTGAGTTTACAGTTCTGAATGCTTCCTTTCATTTATTTCTAAGGTAAATTATTTCATTTAGGCCTATTTCAAGATCTGAGGTAAATTATTCATTGTCGCTTTCTGTATGGCTATAAAGGACACACAAAATGATATTCAAACTCACATTTATTTTTAACATTATAGGCTAAAGCACATAATCAGTACCTGCAATTATCTTTGTAGCTATGTTGTTCTAACACAACGTCGAAGGACCGTACGGACTGGAGCCTCTTAAGGGACGTAGTGGGGAGAAAAATTGGGATGGGAGATTTTTTTTTTTTTCAAATCTTTTGCGTTCCCCCGAGAAACTTTGCGTTCCCTCGCAAAACTTTTGTGTTCCCTCGCAAAGATATTTACGTTCCCTTGCAAAACTTTTGCGTTCCCTCGCAAATTGCGTTCCCACGCAAATATATTATCGTTCCCTTGCTGTGAGCACGGACAAACACTTCCTCTTGTGTTTGTTTGAGCTCACAGAAAGAATTTGGTGACAGTACAGTGTGTTACAGTGAAGTTATTGAGTATTTTTCATAATATAAAATGAGCAAAAGGGATTTGGGTTTTGCACTTTTCAGACGGTCCCTTCAGACTTGTCTCTCCGCCGCCTGCTCATAGAGACCAATTTATTATAAAGCACATTTGAGGAAAACTGGGTTGTTATAGCTCGTTGTCTAGGTTACTATGATTGGAAATAGCTGCATTTGTGTATTAACAATGTTTAGCTCACGAGTTATTGATCCGGGAAGTTCGAATCTGTGAATATATTGCCAACTTTACTTAACTCCTTAAGTTAAGCACTGACTGCATTTCTTTATATTTGAGTCCAACGAGCCGCGCATTATTTGTGTGCATTATTAGCGTATGGAGCTGACTGAAACACTACTGCCAGCCAGCGGGACATTAAAGAGGAAGTGTTTGTCCGAGCTCACAGCAAGGGAACGATAATATCTTTGCAAGGGAACGCAAATATATTTGCGAGGGAACGCAAAGTTTCTCGGGGGAATGCAAAAGATTTGAGAAAAAAAAAAAAAAATCCTCCCATCCCATTTTTTTTTTCCACCACCACGTCCCTTTAGGGGCTCTGTACCTTCGCGACTGGTTGGGACACTGGTATTACATTTAGGTTACATTAAAAGTCATTTAAAGTTAATTTTTAAAACCATATTAATTTAATGACACTGTTAAATGTAATGTCAAAACAAATAGCCTAACAGTACTGTATACATTACAGTGTTGTGATGCCTGGATTCACTTGTAGCATTTGAAATGACTGATTTTTGTTAGTGATTTATTCATTTATTTATTTATTTAATTAATTTAGACTAAATAGTAGGCTATAGCATGTTAATGCTCACCATGTATCAGTAGCCATCATTTGTGCCCAGTCACCAAAAGCCAAGGTATGGCAGACCCTGATGACGTCATCCAATCTTACTTCCTTGGACAGGTCCACTTTCTTCACAGAACTTTTTCCAGCACTTCAAAGCTCAAAAGTCTGAATATTATCCAGTTTAAATGTTATTTTTAATATGATTAGGAAAAACATTTTTGTTCATCCTACAAAGATTGTCCTCGTTTGTAAAACTAAAAGTCAACCATACCAGTCAGAACACAGTGTGGGTGGGCTCTTGCGGCAAGTGCACGGCACCAGAGATTAATCTTGATGGCACTCGCAAGGAAATGGATTAGTAGCCTACATAATAAAATTCACAAATATTACACCATTTAAACATTATTAAAAATACATACTGTTTTACTAAAACAATCTTTGTCATAGAATACACTTGTTTGTTCACAGTTTGAACATTCTTGCATACATTTGTTTAATTTTAAGATCTGAGGTGAATTATCCATTGTTGCTTTTAGTACGGCTACAAAGCTGGGAGCACTAAATGATATTCAAAATTACATTACATGCTTTTAACATTAAATAAGCACATAAACATTACCTGAGATTATTACTTTGTGTTGTTAAATACTATAGTGTTTTTGAACATAGTAAATTGTACCGTATATATTATATTATTATATAATTATATTATAGTATTTGCAACACTTTGTTAATGAATGCTACAGCATACTGTAGTATTAACTATAGTGAACTGATAAACTGCAATAAATACTGTATACTTTAGTTTTTACTACAGTAAACTGTATTGTAGTATAATATACACTATAGTTGTAGAAAACTTAGTACAGTATTGGGTAAAGTAATTTGTTTAAATTACTATAGTTGTTATATTACCACAGCAACTATAGAATTACCATAACAAATTAATTAATAGTACTTTACTATAGTATGGTTCAAAAACACTAGGCTATTACTATAAATTACTATAGTATTTTTTTCATGTGGGGCCGCGACGTCGCAGAAAAATAGAAACCGTTTCTAAAATAGAATCGTCGCCTGTCGCCGTCCTGGGTGGTTAGGACAAAAACTCTTCTCTTGTACATGTGCAGAACTTACACTTGCACTAAATATGAACTCATTCAGCGTTTTGAGAGCTACTGAGTGGATTCTCACTACCGGTAAGTATATCTCTGATTGGTCGTTATTTTTAACAGAAATCCCTGTGATTGGCTACAATACTCAACGCTGCAAAATCACGTTTGGCAGCGTTGTTGATCTCACATGACACGAATATAACAACCAGCTCGCTTTAATTGACTTACTTTTCTGTTTTATATAACAATGCAAATTATATGTTACACATAGTAATATAACTCCGTTAATCCTGCATGCAATGAATAATCATATATTAGTTGCATTGACTTGACCAGGCAGCCAAGGTGGCAGTCGCCACACCCTGCCATACCCAATTGACGCCATGTAAAATTGTGCCTTATTTAATATGGGTGCATCCCATTCCCTCCATTCCCACTGTTTGTTTGTTTTTTTTTTCTTTCTCATCACTTGTAAATACATCACTTTGAGTAAAATGGGTTATGGCCACAGTTTCATGTTGACTTGTTTAAAAAAAAAAAAGCAAACAATATCTCTTCCTCCTATTTCTTCAATGCACACTCATATTTTTTTTTTATAATGGTGGTAACCAAGAATACTGTGGCACATCTCAGAGAAACACTCTTCCTTCCACAATTTCAAAAGCTTTGAGTCGTTTGAATGAGGCATCACACCCATGCACCATCAATCTCTCAGCAGTCCCTCATTGTATTCCCTTCTTCCATCTTTCAATGTCTTTGCACCCTGTTTTAGCACTATGTTATAGCACTTAACCTCCGCTGTTTCTTCTCATCTATTATCGGTCATTTTCTGTTCTCACCATGTCACTTGTAGCCATTATTGTTATAAGTCATCCTCCCCCCACAGGTTTCCTCTTTTTACCTCTCATTTCAGCTCCTCAATGCTCCATCACCTTCTCTTCACCCCATATAGCCCGTAATTCTTTTCTCTCTATCTGAGATTTCAGATTCCTCCCAAAACCCTATGTCAAAAGTTGTCATATACTCTTTAAGAATGGGGTGAACCTGTCAATAGGTATTCAAAAGTCTTTATACAATTAAATTTACAATTTCAAGCAACTATTAACGATTATTTTAACTTTTTTAAAAACTTTATTTTCTTATAGGTAACACTTTATTTCATTAGTCCACTTTAGACATTCTACTATAAGTAACATTGCAACTACATGTCAACTACCAGTCATTAGACTGTCTGCGTAATATCTACTAACACTATATTCAGAAAGGATAAGGACAGTAATGACAGTGTTCCTAAAGATTTCTATTTCAAATAAATGACACTGATAACTGGAGTAATGGCTGCTGAGAAAATTCAGCTTTGCCATCACAGCAAGAAATAGAAAAATTTCATTTTAAATTGTAAAAATATTTCACAAAGTTACTTTTTTTACTGTATTTTTTAACAAATCAATGCAGCCTTGGGGAGTATAAGACTTCTTTTGACCCCAAACTTTTGAACAGCAGTGTCTATATGTGAAATAAAATAAAAAATAGAAGCTGTATGGCTGCTGTATAATAGCCTTGTGCTAGAGAATGGGTGGATAAATTAATTTATTGATTGGGATGTTGTAAAAGCTGTGCATAAAAGTAAATATAGCTTATCTGAAACCTATTAAGTGAACCTTTAGTGGACATGATTCAGATCTGGGCCTGTTGCCTATGTGTACACAAGAGAGGGGAAACTAGATATATAATAGTACATGACATCAGAAATGACATCAGCATTGGTCTAATCCTGCCAGGTTTTACAACACCATGAAGGAAGGATTTCATTAACATTTGTGTGGTGCAACATTTTCACATTATTATTCACAGTGACATTTATAATGCAAACAGATTTGCTACATATAAGATGATACGAGTGATCAAATGAATCCAAGCAGAACATGCTGCTAATTTCCTGGCTTATAAAAGCACAGCAGGATATTTCACATCTAACAGGTTTAATCAGCTGAGATTCAAATAATGTGTGTAGCATTGCAATAAGATTACAGTTTAAATTGTTTTTACAAACTAAAATAGGAGGCCGGGGCTAGTTGTCACACCTTCTACTCTAGTAACTCCATAACTAGTTAACATACTTGTTATATATATATGAAAAGAATGGGTTTACTTGTGTTTTTCACTTGTTTTCATGACAGATACAACAACAACAACAAAAAAAGTGATCATATTGGAAGATATAGGACGGAATTAACAAAAATATTGTAAGACAATTTTCAATATAGATTAAACATTTGCCTCAAAAAGTTACTGAGCTCTATGTGACAACTTGCCCTTGTCTCCCCTATATTATGGTCTATAGTTGTGACTTTATCCTTCATGTTTTCTGCTAAGTGTTCTATGAAGAACTGAGAGCTTGTCTGTTTTATTTTTGTAGGTTTCAGCACCAAGGACAGTGACCAGTCTGACGGCTATGCAGTAAACAGGTCTCCACCAGCAGTGCAGGAATAAAGCGTGTTAAATTATAACATTTCACTGAGCAGGTTGCTCTCTCAGACATTGATTTCTATTAATATGTAACACTTTGCATATTCCGTTAACTCAACTAGTTCCACAGTGCAGGAAACTGCTTAGGAGAGCAGAAAATCCATGGAGCAAAATGTTAATGAGACCACATTAATGCACCAAGTACTCTGAGCCTCCAACGCATTGGTTCCTTTAGGCATAAAAAACAAGAATCAACCAAGGCTTATGTGACTGATGAGTGTCACATGTTGTCAAAGTAACAACGCTGTGATTTATCACCGGTGCATTGATACCTGAGCATGAGCTCCCCCTGTAGCCAACACTCCCATTTAAACTCACATTAAAGTTCTCAGAGCTGAACAATATAAGGGCAGTACATACAACATGCATCACTGACATTCAGCTGAGAAAGCATTTGTGCGCTTCTCAGTTTTCTGTCACACGGCTGAGGAAAGAAATATGCATGCAAAATCAACCGCATCCTGCGAATAATTCGAAAGGCATTAATGACTTACCCATTAAAACTGTTGCACTTTGCAATTGAAATCTGTTGCAATTATCACAAATGATGCTTGAATATAAGAGCTTGAGATCAGAGAGGTGTATATTTCAAGTGTAATGAAAAGTGAAACATGGGTAGTTGACCTATAACTTTTTAATTGACGTTATTTGTCATCAAGATTTTAGGTAAAGGCCTGGTTTCACAGACAGGGCTTAGATTAAGCCAGGATTAGGCCTTAGTTCAGTTAGGACATTTAAGTAGCTTTTATAAACATGCTCTAGAAAAGAAAAAAATCTTGAGACAAAACAATGGCAACAACATATTTTAAGATATGTCAGTGCAAGCTGCTTTCACTTAAAACAGCTCAAACATGCATTTTAGTCTGGAAATAGGTCTAAGCCTTGTCTGTGAAACCAGGGGAAAATATATTTAAATACATTCAAGCGAAAGTGTATATTTTAGGTGCTGCAACTGATCACCTATCATTTTAATGACCATTTTGCCTTTACTGCATCATTTTCAGTAGTCCTGCATTGTTTAAGTTACATTTATGGTAAAATGATTCCTGATTCATAAACATCAATATCATTTCAGAATGAGAATCCAACAAGTTTACAGTAGTTTACCATAAAACATATGTATTGCCTCGTTAAACATAATATATTTAAGTAATTTGTAAAGTAAATTATATTTTTTCTAAAAAAATTTTTAAAAATAGTCTCTTAAAATATATTTTTATAGTACGTGGTACGTTTAACAGCAACATTAAAGCTGAGTTAACCAATTAACCGCTTTTACATATTTTATGTTATTTTATGTACATCGCATAAGTGTCATGCTAAAGTAAAACATACAGTTTCACTGACTCTCCAGCACAGACACCTGTTCAGACGCGCGCGCGCGCGCGTGCCACTGACACCTGCATGCGCGCGCCACCCCTGCGTAATCAGCGTTTGGGTTAGCGCGTGCCAGGAGAGAGAGAGAGAGAGGGAGAGAGACTGAAAGATACCTAGTGGAGATGTAAGTCGCTGCTGAAGATTCGCAACAACAACCAAGTGCTTTAGCGCACCTCCCCCTCCCACTGCGCTCGCTCAGAAGAAAAAAAAAATGTTTCTCTTTTTCCTGAGATACAGAGTGATGTGAATATCTTAGGTTGTTGGAAACAGAGCTCTGAGACTGCCTAAAACAGAAAGAATAGCGGAAACAGGAGTCGGACGCATAAGCGATCACACGGGATTTCTTCAAACAGCGGTATGTGCTGCTCTATTTGAATCCTCCTGAAGCGATGTGACAGAAATTATTGTATACTTTTGTCTGGTCCGGTGTGGACGTTACCAGGAATTTCGCATGGATGGGTTGTTTTCTGTGTAGCCAAACTGTGTGATGTATTTCATGCGCAAACTGTTGACAGTACAGTAGATGGTTCGCTATGCGCCTCGCATATCACCTCTACCTCATCTACTGTAGCTAAATGTATTTGGGTCAATGACGAATAATGCTGTCTGTGATAAAAACGCGAAATCTTTAAAAAAAAAAAAAAAAAAAAAAAAATCCATTTTAAAACACACATTTTAAGTTCTTGATATTATTTTTGTATTTTGTATTATATTATTAAGTACACATTTTTCCAAACATGTTTTCAAGGTAAAAAAAAATGTTTTACAAGTATATTTCTGAGTCATAAATATCAATACGTTTTTTCTCAAGGATACTCAATTTGAACTAACAAAGCATTTTTTAATATGGTCAAAATCTCTATTTTCATAAAACTTGAGAGGCTAGTGGTTTGTTTTCATGTCACATGACAACAAAATGGCTGCCTGCATATTGGTTACACCAGACTGACTGATTTGGCGGACAAAGTTTTTCAGATATTAATATTTTAAAACTATATTGCTTAACTGCATATTTTTGTTAACATTTACATGCGTTTTGGAGACGCTTTTATCCAAAAAAGTCACTTACAAAAGTGGAACAAAAGCAATTCGTTAAATAGCCAACAATATTCGTAATATAGGCGTAGGAACTAGATTAGGACACAAGCTAGAGAAGAGAAGAAATGCAGAGAAAAGTTCTTTTTTTTTTTATAATAAATAATAAAAAATTGATTATTTATTTATTACTTTTTAGCACAAAAATATGAACATTAATTTAAATTCAGTTCATCATGTGTATTCAAGTCACTGGTTACTTCAAATCTGGGCGAATTGGATTTTTTTTTAACAACTTAGTAGATCCGCCCAAAAAATGAGTATCACATAATTTACCAAGCTAAAACCAGTAGAATAACAGTCTCCTTGTATGCCTGTTTTCATGTGAGATAGTATGGAGAGTGTGCTTCACTCAGCATTTTTGTGTTATTGTTTTTTTTGTGTGTGTTTGTGTGTGTGTGTGTGTGTGTGTGTGTGCGTGCGTGCGTCTGTATTTGTGTGTGTGCAATAGCTGCACTCATGGAGTTCCCAAATGATTCCACCGGCTTTGCTGACCCCAGACACTTCCGTCTGTACAACGAATCCCTGTTCCAGAACAACCTCAGCTCCTTCAACGGGACTGACAGCTTCTTCCCAAGGGGTGTTAAGATCACTATAGCAGTGGTCTACATGATCGTCTGCGTGGTGGGGCTGGTTGGAAACTGCCTGGTCATGTATGTCATTATCAGGTAAGCTGACAGGTCAAACAGGATGGAACTATGTTATTTAATAATAAATTGAGGAATTGTAATCTGTGGTTTTGGTAATGCAGTGCACCAATAGTACACTGCACTCTCATGGATGTTTATTTGAGACCCATAAGGAAAAAACTCTGCATCCTAACAGCAGATCACTGGGTCATGACCTTCAGCACAGTGACTGAAGTGTTTATTTGCAGGAGTGGACAATTCAGTACACAAAGTATCCATTAAAAGGGAACTTTTCTTTTCTTTTCTTTTCTTTTCTTTTCTTTTCTTTTCTTTTCTTTTCTTTTCTTTTCCTACACTGGCTCAACCAATGGCAGAGTCTTAGAGCAGAACTTCCTTTTTGACTGGGAAACCAGATTGGAAACAGTCATCATTTGACACCCAAAAATGAAAATTGTGTCCAAGCCTTTATGACTTTGTTTATTCTGTAAAACACAGACAATAATTTGAAGAATGTTTCAGTATATATTTGGTTCATATAATAAAAGTCTATGAAGTCCAAAGTTGTTTTGGACCCCATTGACTTTCATTGCATGGACAAGTTGAAACATTCTTTAAAGTATCTTTTTTTTTTTCTTTTACATGAGGGTGAATAAATGACATTTTTGGGTGAATTATCCTTTAAAGTAATTGAGGTGAAGGCAGACCACAATTTACCTCCACGGTATACAGCTGAGACCCCCAATGCACAATCATTTCACCCAGCAGGCTTTGATCACTATCGACAACTCGTGGGCCTAGAGATGTGATATTAATTTTCACCCTCCATCCTCAGTCATTCTGTTTGTTTACATGTTTTCTCTCAATTACCTCATCTTTTCACCCCCTCATCTCCCATCCTCACCCGTTCTCTCTCCATTCCTGTGTTGTATAACAAAATGCTTTGGTTCTGGAGATTCACAAACGTAGCTACAATGGTGGGTCATAAATCTATATCTTACTAATCATGGCACTTTTTCCTCTCTTTTACCCCAAATCAGTGTTTTCTTGTTTATCCCATTTTCTCATTCATGGACCATCTTTGTTGCATCATTCCTTCACAATTTAGCACACTTCCTGCTTTATACTGTAGATGCCATAATTTAGTATCTTAGCAATTATTATTAATGGTTTCATCACCAAGTTGTACGCCAATACATTTCAGTATGAGAATCCAACATACTGTACGCTAAACAGTCAGAATACAGGCATATGTACCCACAATCCTTTGGATTTCATAGCAAGGTCACATATGTAGCCATTTTAATTCCCTTTGGTTTCAGACAACTGGGCTGCGTCCAAAACCAAAGGCAGCTGTCTTGCTGCTTCATTGCTCAGACAATCAGTGCATTAACAGGCTGCGTTTTTGTTTGAAGACACCTTTTAAGAAATCTGGTTTCAGTCTGCCTTCCAGGGCACCATGCGGTCACGTCTAATGATCTAAACTCAAATGAGCTAAATGATTATTTCAAAAGTAGATAATCATAAACTGAAAACAAAATCCAAATGTATAATTCTGTCATCATTTACTCGCATCATTCCAAACCTGTATGACTTTTTTTTTTGGTCATACAATGGAAGTCAATGCTCACCAAAATAGTTTGGTTACCAACATCAATATCATCTTATTTTTTGTGCTGCATAAGAAAGAAATGATGACAGAATTTTCATTTTTGGGTGAACTGTCCCTTTAAGCATTATTTTGGTTTCGGATACAGCCGTGAACTGAACAGTACATCTGATTATGTCTGGTTGTCCTGTAATGATGTTGAATCATTGTGCATAGTGATATACCAGAGACTAATCATCGGGCAGCGTCAGTTTCCTGTTCTGTGCTGAGTCTTTAGGCCATCACCCACTCAGACCCAGCTCACCCACCTTCTCCATCTGCCAGCATGCGTGGAGGCCACAAATGTGTTTACTGTTCCTCCCTCACTGAAGGAAAGTGTATGATTATGAGTCTGATGTATTATTGCTTTTGCTTGGATGAGTGCCGTTGATGATTTCAGCTGTGAAGGTTGTGGCATGTTCTCTCTGTTCACTCTCACAATGTATTGTTTTATCTCCCTCTTGCATGTTCTGTTGTGTGAATCAGTCATGTGTTTGTGTGTAGGAATGTGGATGTAAGCGGTTTACTTCTGCTGTGCTGTTCTTTCCCTCTTTAAGAGAAGAGCGTTCCTGCTAGACCAGCGTTTCACCAATCTCAGCCAATCAGAAGCATCGACCCGGTGGCAGGATTAACTGTATATACATCATTCTAATCACTTTGTCTTGTGCTGGTCTAAATGCTGAGTGGATCCACTTTCTAAATGCAGTCGTTCCTGGAAAGCCTTTAATTTTTGAGCAATTTCCATGAGTTTCATCTCTGTTTGTGTCTAGATTGTCTGATGACATTGACTAGCTTCTCTTCAGTTAAAACAGATTGAAGTGTCAGATGTTTGACTGGTTTTTGACAGTTGAGGAAGTAAATGGATGGCTGGTTATTTCATGAGTGCCATGGTGTAAGGGATGATGAAATTTATATGAAGTTTAACCTGTTATCTTGTCCGTCCGTCCGTTCATCCATCCATCCATCCATCCATCCATCCATCTCTGTCCACTGATCTGTCTGTCCATCTGCCTGTCCCTCCACCCATTCATCTGTCAGTCCATTCATCTGTTTGTCCATCCATCCATCCATCGGCCCATTTGTTTTTCCATTCATCTTTATCTGTGTGCATCCATCCATCCATCCATCCATCCATCCATCGGCCCATTTGTTTTTCCATTCATATTCATCTGTGTGCATCCACCTGTTTATTCATCCATCCAGTTTGTCTGTCTGTCTCTGTGAGCTTACATCCATCCATCCATCCATCCATCCATGGGTTTTCTGTCTGTCTGTCTCTGTGTACTTACATCCATTCATCTGTTTGTCATCTGCCTGTCCATCCATTTATCCATCCATTCATCCATCGATCTTGTCTGTCTGTCTGTCTCTGTAAGCTTACATACACCCATCTGTTTGTCCATTCATCTTTTTGTCCACCTGCCCGTCAATCCATCCATCCATCCATCCATCCATGTCCATTTGTCTGTCCATCCATCCATCCATGGGTTTTCTGTCTATTTGTGTACTTACATCCATTCATCTGTTTGTCCATCTTCCTGTCAATCCATCCATCCGTCCGTCCATCTGTCCATAATCCATCCATCCATGGGTTTTCTATTTGTGCATTTACCTCCATCCATCTGTTTGTCCATTCATCTGTTTGTCCATCTGCCTGTCCATCCATCCGTCCGTCCATCCATCCATCCATCCATCCATGGGTTTGTCCTTCTATCCGTGCACATCCTTACGTCTGTCGGTCTGTTCTTCCTTCAATTTTCTATGAATTCCCTGGATGAGCTTTGAGGTAAAAGATGTGTTTATGGGCATTTGGAGAGAGTTCTCTTCCAGTTGACTCAGCTGAGGCCTGTCAGATCGATACAGGAGCTGTAATGAATTCATCCTCTCTCATTGGACTAAAGACAGTACATTACAAGAAGGAATGAATATGAAACCGCATAACAGCTTTAGCACTGCCTTGCCATGCCCTAAAGTCAGTGTAAATGCTGTTTGGCTATGCTTTGTGGCTGATGTCAATTCATCCTGGGCATTGGAGGTTTTTGATTTGGGGTCTTGTGTGATTTACTTGCCTTTTTTCCTGTGTAAAATGATTTTATTAGAATTAAATCACTTTATGACTGGCCTCCATTTACTATAAGATTCACAATAATCAGAACATTAGTATAGTTTCCCACCAATAGCTTGATTAATTTGATCTCACATCCTACTGTATAGTCTTTCTCTCTCTCTCTCTCTCTCTCTCTCTCTCTCTCTCTCTCTCTAGTTTGTGCAGATTTCAGGTTGAATGCATTGAATTCATTGGTACGTGGTCATTGTGCCAGTGACTCAGAGTGAACTTCATTGGCTCATTATATATATCAGTATACTGTATATGTAGATTTATGCTATTAACCCCTTACCCTTATTAAAACTGATGCAATGAAATTGTTTCCAGCAAATTAGCAGGGCTTGCAAAATCACTAGACAGTAGCAGGCATATTAGAGAGCATAGTGTGTGACTGATTACATTACATTATACATGTGTATTTCATGTATAATCAGGCCCACATAGAGGGGAAATAGAGAAAAGGTCTTTTACTCTGTGCTTGGTAATATAGACAGCAGCTGACAGGAGGTATTCAATAAATGGCTTTTCTGTGAGATTCAAAAAGGCTTTCTTTTTTGACATCCCTGAATGCAGTGCATGCTCACTTAAAGGGTTAGTTCACCCAAAAATGAAAATAATGTCATTTATTACTCGCCCTCATGCCGTTCCACACCCGTAAGACCTTTGTTCATCTTCGGAACACAAATTAAGATATTTTTGATAAAATCCGATAGCTCAGTGAGGCCTGCATAGCCAGCAATGACATTTCCTCTCTCAAAATCCATTAATGTACTAAAAACATATTTAAATCAGTTCATGTGAGTACAGTGGTTCAATATTAATATTATAAAGCCAATTTCAAAACACTGCTTCATTAAGCTTCAGAGCATTATGAATCTTGTCGAATCATGATTCGGATCACGTGTCAAACCGCCAAACTGCTGAAATCATGTGACTTTGGCGCTCCGAACCGCTGATTCGACACAAAAGATTCATAACGCTCCGAAGCTTCATGAAGCAGTGTTTTGAAATCGGCCATCACTATATAAGTCGTTATTTTGTTTTTTTGGCGCACCAAAAACATTCTCGTCGCTTTATAATATTAATATTGAACCACTGTACTCACATGAACTGATTTAAATATGTTTTTAGTACATTAATGGATCTTGAGAGAGGAAATATCATTGCTGGCTATGCAGGCCTCACTGAGCCGTCGGATTTCAACAAAAATATCTTAATTTGCGTTCCGAAGATTAACGAAAGTCTTACGGGTGTGGAACGGCATGAGGGTGAGTAATAAATGACATTATTTTTATTTTTGGGTGAACTAACCCTTTAACAACATGTGTGGTCTGCTCTCTTAACTAAAACATTAAACCACCACGGATTTCAAAAGAATCCCTTGAGCTATGATCAGCTGTCAAGGTCATGGCACTTTTATTAAGGCTGTTTTTCATGCAGATATGCCATTTCAATATGATGTTAATCTGCATTAAAGACAGTTTAATTTCAGTTTTGTCAGTTCAGGGAATTCTTTTAAAACCTGACTTGAGGCCATCAGTCCCACTACATGAGTGAATTTCTGTCAGTTGAATTAGGCAGAATATTCTGAACGTCAAGTTGTTCTCATAGTTTATTCAAGGCCTGGCAGGCTAATAATGTTAAATGATGCTTGCACTGGACAAAGCAGTGGGTCTTAAAGGCATATTCACCCCAAAATTAAATTCTGTCATCATTTACTAACCCCATGTTGTTCAACACCTGTAAGCATTATTCTGTGAAAATACAAAAGTAGAAATTTTGAACAATGCACTTGTTTTCCATTCAGTAACAAGGAATGGGCACAGGAGTTCCAAGCTTCAGATAAGACACAATGACACCATTAAAGTATTAAAAATCAGAAGAAGAAGATAACATGTAATCGATTGTTTACATGTAATTTCTCAACCAGTGTTTTAACTGTGGGAAGATATCAATAAAACAGCTTGAGAATAATATATCACATAGCATTACATTTACCTCAGGCAAGTCATTTACTTTCCACAGCATGTTAGTTCACTAGAGAAATGAACTCTAGAGAGGAACATTCCTGGTAGTAATGTCTTGATTATTTAATGTATGTTTAAATAAATCCGTCATGAAAACAAGTTATGACAGCCACTGTGTAAATGATTATATTTCAAAAATGAATTGGAGTAGAAAATTAATGTTAAATTAATTAATGTTAAGTTTTGTAAGTTAATGCAAAACCTGCCTTTAGTGCCTTATGGGTTATGTTTTTATTTATTTATTTTTATTGTTGATTATTATATCTAAAAATAAATAGCAACTGAATTTTATAGTTTGGGCTCTATTGTTAATTGTAACCTTTAGGGCCAGATTACAATTCCACAAATGCGCCGATGGGAGTGGCAAGTTTTGCGCATGATCTACTGCTGATGCACAAATTAAAGAACACAGACGCAGTCAAATCATTTACATAATGACCAACGCAGTCTACCAAGGGCAGTGCAAATTAGCGCTGGGTCGCAAATAAGCAGAGCTGATGCTCATCAGGTGTGGGTCGACACAGGCGCAACTTGTTAATCTGACAAACACGTACACATACATATACTGTGTATAGGCCAACATGACTTGTCAAACGATATGTTTGGATAACGTCTTCCTCTGGCATAAGAGACTTCAGATATTCAAAAATATTTTAAAAATCTTACCAACCCCAAACTTTTGAACAGTAGCGTATATATAACTAAATGTTAAAATGAAGGTCAAAGACATTCTTCAAAATTTCAAACAGGTTTAGAACATAAGGGTGACTAAATGGTGTCAGGATGCATATTTTTGCTTCAACTATTTTTTCACTTTAATCCAGTGTAAGCGCACAGCAGCTGATATCACCTTCTTCTTGTGCGATCTCTACCCTGGACTTTACTGCTTCAGTGATGCTATAGAGCCTAAATGCCTTGTGGTCACTGAGGTCAACACTTTGTTTTCGAAATGCTAAGAAACACATTTATGCTCGTATGCCTGCCCCTCTTAAGTATACTTGAAGATCTATAAATGTCACATTATGCCAAATGCACAGGTTACCTGGGAAATTTACTATTGAATAGAAAATCCTTTGACTGATTGTAGGGATGCATTGAAGAGAGACCTGAAAAACCCACCCATGAACCTCCAGCAGAAGGTCTAGATGTAATTAATTTATTTATGATGTAGGAAAAAAGTGCTTCAGAGCACCTCATGATAGTCTTTGTGCAAACAAAGTGCTGTATGAAATTTAATTAAACCTTTTATGGCTGACCCCTTTCTCTGTCTACAATCACCTCATTGTCTATGTCTTAATTAGAGGCACAGGTTGACAAAGATTTCCAACCTCTTAATTAAGATATAAAAGAGACTTCCTTTTCTATCTGTGGTCACTTTTTCATCACGCAGATGCTTTTATCTCAACTGTCTCTAAGTGCCTTTCAGTACAAGGTGGACGGTCATTACAATTGGCATTATTAGTTTTGCTTGATTGCTTCTTGGTGTAAAAGGCTTCTATGAGTAATTGTATTGTTGCATTTGAATCGTGAGCTCCTCTGCACAACAATTCATTAGCTGTGATCAAAGCTAAAAAGGAGCGTCGGAATTGCTTGTGGCACATAATACTATCTCAGATCAAACACAGAGTATTCAGCCTAAATATTTCAATCATATCTCTTGAATAAAACAATATCCTTTGAGATCTGAGAGTTTGAAGGCACGCGCTTATGGCTTCGTCTTCGTCTTTGTTCCCCAGATCATCAGAAATTAAGCCGTCACATGATGTTGAACATTTAGAAGAATCTATAATGACTCTGAAAGTTTTAACAGTAATGTTCACCCTGGTGGAAACACTTTAACTTAATTACCAAGCACTGGGAAGTCATTTTGCCAAAAAAGGCAAGTCACTTAACATCTGCTCAGGCACTGAATCATCCTTAGACTGAACTTAGAAGGAGACTGAACAGACAGAACAAACTGTGGGCAGTGTCACATCACATGAAGGCAGATGACAACACTGTGACTCTTAACAGAAGGGAATGAAAGGGCTTGTGTGACTAAGAATATGATGTGTTTGGCCTTGAATTAATTCATTAATCATTACATCAAAAAAAAAAAAAAAAAGACGCAATCTGATCAGAATCTGGTCATATAGTTTCTTGTTTTGGGTTTTTGACTCCAAATTTTTCCAGTTGTTTTTGATTTACTGGATAAGGATATACTGTACATATTTTTTTTAAATATTTTTTTACGTAACCGATACCATATTTTAGAGCTTGGCTTAACTAGAAAAATGTACATTCATTCTAAAAAAAAAAAAAACACCTTTTCCAAGACCGTGGGAATCCTGGTTCTTCAAATGTTATTTTAAAGCTTGTTTTCTTCTTCTTCTTCTTCTTCTTTTAAATCAAATTGAGGCCCCCTAGTGGTTCTCAGCCCTTCTGATTGAGAACCACTGCTAAACCTGCTAAACTATATATATAACTATATAGGGCTGCACGATTTATTGCACGATACGAAAAATAACATTGAACTTAAACGCGATTATTACTTAAACGCAACTCTTAGTGTGATTATGAAATCGCAAAGGCTGCGATTATTTTTTTATGCGCAGCTTGTCAATGAAGTATGCCGCCAAATGCTAATCCATCTGAAAGCACTGCGAGTTTGAGTCGCTTATAATGTACATTTGAAAAAGCAACACGCGTCAAACATCTTTCCAGACATTAGAAGCATTTATTAACATCTTGTCCAATAAAAGACAACATTTAATAACATGTTTTTACTCCAAACTCACTTCATAACGACAGTTGAGCATCCTTCTGTGAGATGATGTGGCTTCTTACACAGAATCCTGTTTATTAGTCATGTTTAATCAATCAAAGCGATGTGAATATAAATAGATAATTGGATTAATTTTTTTGAGCACATCAGAACAAAACACAAGTTAATAAGACCCACTGTTTACAGAGAATACAACACAATAATGTACATTGTGCAGAGGTACTGTCAAACCACACTAACATCAACTAATTCCAATTTCATAAAGTAAAACAATTCAGAAGGGAATCTTTTATAACATAGCTGTGCAGTTACAAGTGCTTTAATTTACAGCCCGTCATCTGCACCTAAATGGCTCTGGCACTGAGCTGATGCCGTGTTGGAAAACAAATTCTGTTTTTATTACAATAACAATGTGCAATGTGAATTATTTGAATCCAGTGTGCCTGCAGAACCTCACTGTATCACAAGCATGTAGAGCCCCAAGTATTAGAGTACTTCATATGTTTCTAATTCTGGATTGTTTGGATGAAGGTCCAGTAGCCCTGATGATCTCCACTGCGTCTCTCAAGCTATTCTGCTTTAGATAGCAATTTAAGATGTCTACAGTTTTTCTCCATTGGTAATTGTTCCAATGGAGGTCAGCACTTTGAATGCAAAACACAGAGCCTTTATACTTTGTTGTATTACTTTGTTTCAGCCTTCAGCATGCTGACAGACAGGACTCAGTGTGCGTAAGCACTCATATACAGGTGTGTGAGTTAATGCAGAGTATTTGGCAAACATGCAAAAGCAGTCAGACACAAACACTTTAATGTGCTTGGCAGAGAGAAAGCTGTGATTCCCAGCAGCTTCTTGCCAAATGAGAGACATGTAAAATTGTGCAATCATGCACTTGTTCTGTTTAGATATGTAAATCATTAATTATGTACAGGCAGGGGCTAATTCAATTCACTTCCCTTTCCAGGCTGTTTGTTTTTGAAGTCACTGGATGTGTTGTGCCTATAATAAAGATGCCACAGGTTGACGGCTTGTGTACAGTCTCTGGGTAATTGTTATGAAATCTCAGTTAATATGTATGTATTTACAGGAGTGACTCTCACTTTCCATGAACAGGGTATAAACAAGGATATGAAAGTCTTTTTGTTGCTGTTTTCCCCCCCACAAATTATCACTAAAGAAGGTGCTTTTCAAACAAATCACACTAAATTTTGTATAAACTGTTTGTTTTCACATTTATTTTATGTGAAGTTTTCTATTTTGGCAAACTTATTAACAATTTAGAACATGTCTTAATACAGTTTAAAACCCTGTTTTGTGTGTAAGTTTTGTAAAGAAATTAATACTTTTATTCAGCAAGGATGCATTAAATTGGCCATTTAAAATGTTACAAAAGATCTGTGTGTCAAATAAATACTTTTTTTAAAGTTTTTTTTTACTTTCTTCTCGTCAAATAATCCTGAATAAATGTGTCATGGTTTCCTTAAACGGACCTTAACCTTTGAATGTTAAGACCTTAAATCTTTGAATGTTAGTTTATGTGTAAAACTTCCTATCTGTAATGCCTGATTAATTTTATAATAGATAATAGTTTATCTGAAATATCCAGTAAGATTTATGCCTCTAATGATTTATAAGAAGTTATAAATCATTATAAATCATAAGAAAGTGTTCATCGTCCCTATTTTTACCTTTATATGCCTCGGCTGTAAAGAATCTCATAAACTGGTTGACTGAAAACTGGTTTAGCTCTTATTGTCGTCATGTATTATTATAGCAGGTGATTTAATTATACCAAGATAAAATGGTATGCAATTAATTGTAAAGAATTTTCAACTTTAACATCTGCATAATCAAATTGTATTTTGTGATGACTGTATTTTGTTTAAATTGACAACCAATTTATTTAGTTTAAATTAATTTAAGTTAAAGGTGCAGTATGTAATATTGACAGCTAGTGGTTGAAATGGGTACTGCAGTCCAAATTCAAAATATTAGAGAGAGCTGTTTCTCCCTCCTCCTCAGACTCCATGCTCGTGCGGGTTGCCAGATTGAGGATACACTTGTGCAATTGACAATGGAAGGCGATGAACCTTACACTAAGTTTCAGTTGATTTTTTTTTTTTTTTTGCATTTTAATATGCCTCTGGTCATAGAGCTTTTTAGATGGATGGCAAGTCTTTTTAGGTTGGGTAGAATCTGTGATCTCTGACCCAGTTTGTTTGCTGGCTTCCATGGCTACAATACTCTGTGGTTTACGCCAGCTGGCAACACTGGGTTTTGTCCTGCATTCTCAACAATACTAATTGATATTTGAAAGCTGAAGAGTTTGTTTTTATGCTTGTTTTATTTTTGCCCACACAGTTTTAACATTAAGTTGTTTGTTGTCTCTCAGTTCTCTTGTCCTTTTCTATGCATAGTAATCCTCTCAGGGCCTGCTGGGTATAATCCGAACCTCTGGCAGAGACTGGGACAAGAGAAATTTTGTTTTTGATTATACTCAATCAAAGCAGAAGCTTTACACAAGCAGGCTTCAGCCAGCATGACACAAAATTTGTTAAATGGCACAGCAAATTTCTGAAGCCACCAGGCTTTTGATTAGAAATTTACAATTCTACTAAACTAGGATCAGCTCAGTTACAGAAACGTCAGTCACTAACTATTTTGTCATTAAAGTTTAATAATTAGGCCATTGTTGTGGCAACATTTGCCCTAACTGATTTGTTGAAAGTGGACATTGTGAAGTGAGCGCTAGTACTGATCGCACATTTGATCAGCCCAGTGCCAGAGCATCCATTTGGCAGAGGCATTTGCTTGATTTTAAAGTTGTTTACATTGACTATACATTTTTTTCTTCACACTGCGGCCAACCAAAATTTAAGGGGAATGAATTTAGTATTTGTGTCGTCCATAGTTATAATGATTGTCATTACACTAATGATGCCAGTCAAGAAATTTGTTTTGCTTAGTTTTGGCGAAACATTATCTGAGCTGCCAGTCATTTTGTGAATTCCAACTCTTTCCCCAGTTCATTTAGTCTCTATAGAGATAATTAATGTGGTCCCTCACATTGCCTGATTTAGGCTCAGAGTTACTGCACCATTACCCAAGTAAATTATATATATATATATATATATATATATATATATTTGCTATAAACACACACAGACACACACACACACAGATTTGTTTTGCTATCAAAGTGAGGACATTCCATAGGCGTACGGTTTTTATACTGTATAAACTGTACATTCTGTCCCCCTACACTACCCCTACTCCTAAACCTACCCATCACAGAAAACATTCTGCATTTTTACATTTTTAATAAAACATTGTTTAGTATGTTTTTAAAGCTATTTTAAATATGAGGACTTATGAAATGTCCTCATATTTCATGTTTACGTCGTAATACCAGTGTAATACCCATGTCATTATACAAATTTGTGTCCTCATAATTCACAAACACACACACACACACACACACACACACACACACACACGTGACCCTGGACCACAAAACCAGTCATAAGGGTCAATTTTTTGAAATTGAGATTTATACATCATCTGAAAGCTGAATAAATAAGCTTTCCATTGATGTACAGTATGGTTTGTTAGGATAGGACAATATTTGTTTGACATACAACTATTTGAAAATCTGGAATCTGAGGGTGCAAAAAATCAAAATATTGAGAAAATCGCCTTTAAAGTTGTCCAAATGAAGTCCTTAGCAATGCATATCCACTCACAAAAATACATTTTTTATATATTTACGATAGGAAATTTACAAAATGTCTTCATGAAACATGATCTTTACTTAATATCCTAATGATTTTTGGCATAAAGGAAAAATCGATAATTTTGACCCATACAATGTATTGTTGGCTATTGCTACAAATATACCTGTGCGACTTATGACTCGTTTTGTGGTCCAGGGTCACATATATATAGCAAATATCTCCTCTGGACATCACTTTGTGTTTAATGACACTTCAGGTTCTATTAAACAATCAAAATATGAGGAGTATGTTGTATTGGGAAAAATATACTAAAATTGGTTAAGGTGTTAAAGGTGCTCCATCTATTATTTATTTATTTATTTTGACTGTACTAAAGCACAAAAATGCCATAATATGTTTACAGAGATTTAGGAAACATGCTAAGTTCACATACTTGTTTCTCTGAAAAACAATGCTACAGCCAGTCATACTTTGAAATGTGCATTCCATGTTGGAATGTCTGTTTTTTTTACCCAATTGTATTTCGACATCCTGGGTTGCCAGTTGGAGGAAAAAACAGCGTATTGCAGACACAGAAGCCAGCAAACAAACTAGGTCAGAGATTGCAGATTCTACTCAACCTAAAAATCATCGGCATCCATCTAAAAAGCTCTATGACCAAAGGCATATTAAAACACGGATAAATCAACTCATCAACTTACAGTGTAAGGCTCGTCGCCTTCCATTGTCAATCACGCTTGTTCCTATTGTGTGTCCTCAATCTGGCAACCAACGTGAGCATTGAGTCTGAGGAGGAGGGGGTGGAAGAAACAATCCTCTCCAATATTTTAAATTTGGACTACAGTACCCATTTCAACCACTATCTGTCAATATACTGCACCTTTAAAATTACAAAATTATTTGGCAAGAAAGGCAAACACCAGCAAATTAAATATGAGTTTTACTGTATTATGCAAAAAAAGGCATAAAGCTCACAGGAAATAAAGCAGCATCCATTATTTTGTTGGTTCTCCCTTGTTTTTGATTACAGCAGCCATTGTCTTTGGGCATTGACTCACTAAACTTTGCGCTTGTGTATTGCTTAACTACTTTCCAGCCCTCCTTAAGTTCTTACCAAAGTTGAGCTTCAGTGGAAGACCTGTATGACTTAACACAATTCAGGTTTATTATTTCCCAAAGGTTTTCAACGGCTTTAAGTTCAGGGGACTGAGGAGGCCTCTTAAAGTCTTCAAAATGCTGAGCATGAACACTTTCATTGCACACAACTTTGTTGCATGTGCAGTATGTTTAGGATTGTTTGTCATGTTGAAAAATACACATTTGATATCCAAACAGATCAACCATACTTGGCTACATTGTGTTCAGCAGGCTTCCCAAGTATTGGTCCATTTTCAAAGTGCCAACTTTGTAGATGCTTCCAACACCTGCTGCAGACATGCGTCCCCAATCCCATTATGTTTCCCCTGCCGTGCTTAATGGTGCCACACATGCATTTGGTATTAAAACACTCCAGTTGTCTCCCACGAACATACCTGACACCATCCAATGCTAGGTTGTTAAATTTTGACTTGTGGAACTGCAGAACACTGCTCCAATCTTCCAAATTCCCAGCCTTATGTTCTTTGGCAAATACAAGGTGATTTTGCAGTAGATAAAATGGTAACACTTTAGAATACTGTTCTGTCATTAATGAATAACTACACAGGAACAAATGAGTAGCACATTATGAACACTCTAGTAACTACTATTAACTAACAAGAAACTCTGATTAACGAATTAGTAAGCAATGGTGCACAGTCGAATGTGGTGTTTTATTATTAGCTAATCAGTAAATACTATTTATTGTAAGCTTGAGTTTTTTTGTAAGGTTTTGGATAGTAATGACTCAAGTGTTACTACATCCTTCTAAAGGAACTACTAATTATTTGGATCAGTATCCTTCAGATTTTTCAGATGTTTTGAAGCTGTTTTGAGGTGGTCCCACATTCAGTTGATTTTCATCTTCTTGTCAAAATGCTCACAAATCTTCCTTGACCAGCCACAGCACTTTACATTCACATGGTAGTGGTCTCACAGTGATTTGAAATAGTTCTGTGGACGTTGTGACCATTCACATACAGCACATGAGCAATATCCAAAACCGACTGACCAGATTTAGCCCTTTCAACAATATCCTCCTTGGTTGCAGAGGACAGCTCCTTCCATCTGGCCATTTTCACTAAACCCTATAAAATAACATAATAATATAGGTAATACATGCCATATAGTTATTTATTGAATTATAGGCTGGGAATAAGATTGGTGAAAGATTGGTGTGACCACTTGGCCAAAAATGACGTCCACATGGTTTGGTATGTTTCTGTCACGGAAGCTCTGAGACTTTGGGTAAGATCCAAGTGCAGTTTAATAGGATAATCCAGAATTGTTGTCACAGCCAGGCAAAGGGTCAAAAACACAAGTAACCAGTTCATAAAACGCGAAAACAAAAACAACAAGAGTGCTTAGACGTGCAACGTAACAATAACAAAACCTCAATGACACTGACAGAAACAAACCAGGCATAAATAGGCAGAAACTAACAAGATGAGTGAAAACAGCTGTGTGCAATGAACAGTGATTAGTCCAGAACAAAGGATGATGGGATATGAAGTCCGTGATAGTGAGAATATAGTCCAGCGTGGAGTGCCCTCTGGTGGCTAACACTCCAGCAGGTGATCATGACACTACATGACACTGAGTAGGCAGCCAGGGTGAAGCAGACGACCACAACAGTAGCGCAGACAGACTTGAAGTCCCCCACGGCGGAGCAGACGACCACCATTGTAGTGCAGACGGGCTTAAAAGACGCCCACGGCAGAGTAGACAACCACCACAGCAGTGTAGACGGGCTTGAAGACCCCCACGGTGGACCAGATGACCACCACTGCAGCGCAGATGGGCTTGAAAACCTCCACGGCTGAGCAGACGACCGCCACAGCAGTGCAGACGGAACTGAAAACCCCCATGGCGGATCCGGTGGATCTAAAGGCCAACACCGCTGATTAGGCAAAACTGAAACATAAGGCACTGAGATGTTAGAGTTGGCCACTAGGGCCATAACAGGACAGGCAGGGAGCTCAGTAACGCCCTCCAAGGCATTGCCCTGAGTGACCTCTCTGGTTGTATTGAGGCAGGCAGACAGTTCAAAAATGATCTCTGATGTCACGTCGAGGCAAACAGAAAGTTCAGGGGCGACCTCCTTGGTTGTATCACAGAAGACAGGAAATTCATGGGTGACCTCCTTGATCACAGTCGGGCAGCCAAAAAACTCATGGACTGGAGCAGACTCCTGGGCTGAAGTGGGTTCTGAGACAAACACATGAACTGGATCGGGCTCAGGAGCGGACTCATGGGTTGGAGGTTGGAGCGGGCTCCTTGACTAGAGCGGGCTTAGGACTAGACTCATAAGCTGAAACGGGCTCTGGAGCGGACTCACCGGCTGGAGCGGACACACGGGCTGGAGCGGGCTCCGGAGCGGACACACGGGCTGGAGCGGGCTCCGGAGCGGACACACGGGCTGGAGCGGGCTCCGGAGCGGACACACGGGCTGGAGCGGGCTCCGGAGCGGACACACGGGCTGGAGCGGGCTCCGGAGCGGGCTCACCGGCTGGAGCGGGCTCCGGAGCGGGCTCACCGGCTGGAGCGGGCTCCGGAGCGGGCTCACCGGCTGGAGCGGGCTCCGGAGCGGGCTCATGGGCTGAAGCAAGCTCTGGAATGCATTCATGGGCTGGAGTGGGCTCTGGAGCAGACTCATGGGCTAGAACAGGTTCTGGAGTGGACACACGGGCTGGAGCGGGCTCTGACTTGGCAACACCACTGTAAAAGGGCAACACCTGACCAGGTGTAACTATTTGACTATGATATTGAAGAACATTGATGAATTCCTAAACACCCAGAGTCTTAAGTTCCCTCAGCTCCCACGAAGGCAAGGGGTAGTCCAAGCATTCATTAAATATTTCAATCAGCTTAGTGTCATTATATTCCAGTCCCACCGCCAAAGTCCAAAACAGCTGAGCCAGACCACCCACCTGCATCCCCTTCTGACGTAGGGCAGTCAGGTTCTCATATCATACCCTCCGCTCCTTATTAGAGGTTGGGGAAGCAATCCAGATTCTCATCCTGCTGGATCTGAAGTGGATTGAGGTTTTTATCACGGAAGGTCTGAGACTTTAGTTAAGATCTAAGTGCAGTTTAATAGGAAAATCCAGAATCATTGTCACAGGCAGGCAAAGGGTCAAAAAACATGAAAACAGTCCATAAAACATGAAAACAAAAACAGCAAGAGTGCTCAGACGTGCAACGTAACAATAAACAAAACCTTGATGAAACTAACAGAAACAAACCAGGTATAAATAGGCAGAAACTAACAAGATGAGTGAAAACAGCTGTGTGCAATGAACAGTGATTAGTCCAGAACAAAGGATGATGGGAAATGAAGTCCGTGATAGTGAGAATGTCTGGGGTAGAGTGCCCTCTGGTGGCTGTCAAGGGCACTCCAGCAGGTGATCATGATGGTTTCATTGCTTTATGACAAATGATACAATTGAAATGTGGAATGCATACATTAGTTTTACACTCCCGGCACAACCTCACAACATGCATACAAAATATTGAATAAATATTTAATAAAAAGTTTGAATAAAGTGCGAAGAATCCAATGTTCCTGTTTTTTAAACTGTTTTTTGAAAGAACAGTATGTTCACTAAGGCTGCATTTAATCGAAAATACAATAAAAACACTGAAATATTTGTTACTCAGTGAATACTAAACTAATCAGGCCGTCTTTTTATTACATGTCAAGGATAAAGTTAAACAATTTCTGTCCCTCAAAACATGACCTCACATTTAATTGTATGTGTGTTTCATAGTGTGTTTTTTTTTCAATTCCTCATCCTCTGAAGCATCTCTTTCAAAGGCGGACTCATGCTAATGAGCCACTATATTTCTGTGTGAATGTAGTAATACAAATTAGCAAAGGTACATTAAATCATTTTCTATAGCCGTCCTTGTAAATTTACCTCATAAAACCATCCGCACAGCGTCTGAAAGAACCAATTACTTTGTATTTTCAATCGGTTGATCATTTTCGGTTGAATAAAATAGTCATCGTTATTCTATAGGGTAAACAAATATAATTACAGTGAAGTACATCAGCATGATCACTTCTTCAACGGGAGATTTGTTTCTCTCATTGCTGGAGTTCATGTGGAATGAGTGGCATTTGATGCAATGCAAACACTAAATAAAACAAAAATCTTTTCTCTTTTCCACAATTTTTGATATTTCAATCAGATATTGTGTAAAAGAGTTTTGTCTAGAAAGATTTTTTTATTAAATATGTATACTTGGATATTGACAATTCAAACAAGTCATCCATCATTCATGAATCAAGCTGTCTTTTGGCTCTAAGAAGGAACAACAGTAAAATGTGTTATCGCTCCCAAATGGAAGGTTACACACCAGTAACTTCATCATTCAGATCCCACCGTGACATTTATGTCATGTTTACACATCACAGACACATTGACGGCCACTATGATTAATGACGCACGATACAGTCACCATATGGCTTATGGACTTTACTTACTTTTATTACAAAATTAAAGTTATTTGGTGTTCAGAAAGAGCAGTTTGCCAGATTTATTAGAGAAAATATTTGTTGTGGTAAAACAAACACATATCATGTTTTGGGGTTTTCAGCCCGTGTGTGTTTGCTTTGAGATTATCCACTGTATGACCATGCTACTCCAGCATCAACAAAATGCACTTTGTAGGCAAATATAAACATTTATATATACAGTATGGGCTTTTTAAATTCCAGTAGACATTTGTTTATTGTATACCACAACCATTTTTGCTTACTATTACTTGCCTGCACATAAAAAAAAGATCTTAAAATGTAATTTATTCCTGTGGTGGCAAAGCTGAATTTTCAACAGTCATTATTCCAGTCTTCAGTATCACATGAAATGGTCAATGTTGAGAAGTTCAAAAGAACAGCATTTATTTTAAACAAGCAGTCTCATTTCGGAGGCTGTGTCCTCTGGAGTTCACATTTGAAGGCTGCATACGTCATCAAAGATGTCTTATTTAAAAAAAAAGTAATCATAATAAAATTGACTTTTATTCCTCGTGGGGTATAAAATACTGTAATTTCTTTCTTTCTTTGCAATCTAATGGTTACTTTTCTTAAATGAGACCGCCTTGATGTCGTATGCTGCCTTGAAATACAACCTCCGGAGGACACAGCCTTCGAAATGAGACGCAGCGATAGAAATGTTTTGTAACCCCTAAAAAAACCCCTAGATTACCTCAATGTTTTTAAATATGGACTAAACCCCATTTTAATTTCATTTAATCCGGTTTTGAAATGAGAACTACATTTGTATTACTTTCCACACTCAATTATACAGAGATGCTTAGTTTCTCGAACACTATTTCATCTCTTCACATTTAACACTTGTAGCTCAGGAGGTCTTCACTAAAGCCGGTGAATGTCTTTGGCAGATCAGGTGTCAGAGTGAGAGTCTTTACAGAAACACTCTTCTTCCTCACAAATGATGCTCAAATACTTTCACTGGCACTAGCTCTGCTGCTTTATTAAGATTTGAGATATTACCCTGCAGAAAATTAAATTAAATTCCAGCAACCTCAACCTTCTCCCTGTGAATTCAGTGGCTGCAAAAAAAAAAAAAAAAAAAAAAAAAAAAATTACACAATTAACATAAATACATCATCTAACATGGCAGGTCATATAATATTTATATCAGAGATCAAGTGATTATTCATTCCTTTTTCCTGCATGGATACATAATCTATGGAGAGAGTTTCATGAACCAAAATTAGAACTGAACTCACACTATGAGAACAATATCAGCATTACCAGTTATATCTCTCACAGTCAGATAAGCAATATTTATTGTGAGGAATCTTAGTTGTGATGATGATCAAATGGTGAAGAATAGCCTGATGTACAATACTGTTCAAAAGTTTGGGGTCTATATTTTATTTTAAACCATGGCTGCATTTAATTGATCATAATACAGTAAAAAGTGAAATATTATTACCATTTTAAATAACTGTTTTCTGTCTAAATATATTTTCAAATGTAATTTATTCCAGTAATGGCAAAGCTGAGTTTTCAGTAGCCATTAACTCCAGTCTTCAGTGTCACATGATTCAAAAGAACAGAATTTATTTGAGATAGATATCTTTTGTAAGACTGTAAATAATATTCACTGTCAATTTTGATCAATTTAATGTATTCTTGCTGTATAAAAGTTCATACAATTATTTTCTTTCAAATATATATATTCTTTATAATATTAATACCTTAATATTGAATAAAAGAAAGTATAGTTTACTACTTTTAAATGTATTCAACTGTTTGATTCATTTGTTTGTTCGCTTGTTTGTATTTATAATAGATACTTCCCTTGCTTCATCTGTCATCTTGGATGATTTATTTTCATTCAACTTATTGCCATGCATTCTGAGATTTTGCTCTTTATGAAGGATAATAATGCTGCCTTAGAATTATCCACAAAAAGGTATAATAGAAGGCAGTTTAATCCTGCTACCTATCTTTTGGAATGGCATTTTCAGTTCAAGAATGCATTATGAAGCTGTCTAAAAAGTATGTTTCAAGTATACTAAAAGAAATACTCTCTTACAATCGTATATTTCAGTACTAATTTAGATTGATTGATTGATTTCTGGAATGCTTTTCCAATCAATCAATCAATCAATCAATCAATCAATCTCTCTCTCTCGTTTCCCATATCCTTCCTGTTTTAGCATCAGTTAATGGACTGAGACTTGGCCCAAGCCCAAAACTGTCTGTAGACATTCAGGCCAAGATTGTGTAAATGAGACATGATTATAGAGGGAGAGAGAGGAGCTGATGTGCATGAATGTATTCCCACTGGTTTCCCCAAAAGCCCACCGCAGCCCCATCATCTCTGTAGATCTGAACGCTCTTCTCCCTCCCTGATGTCTCAACCTTGATTACTCTCTCTCCATCCCTCCACTTCATTGATCTCTTCCTTCTGCACTCCTCTCTGCTGCTCTCAGGCCCAGGGTCTAGTTTCAGTGCTATCTGATCCCAGTCTGTTTTTCAAGGAGTTGAAATGCTGTCAGTGCAAGATCAACCACAATTCTCACGAGTCCCTTCCTCTTTCCATCCCAGACTAACAGAGACTGAATCTCTCAGCCTTCAGTCTTCACATTTCAAAGCAAACTCTCCCTGTCCAGTGAGATTTTCTTTTACTCATCCAACTTTAGATTTTCTTGCTACAACCATGCCTGCTGTGAAATGTTTAGTCTCTCTCTAGTTTTAGTTTGTCTTGGTAACCCTGTGGAAAAAACAAACTAGATCAGCTCTGCTGGTGTGACGAACACATGGGACACAACGTGATCACAACTTTATTTGCCATTCATTATGAAAGTTATATGCTGCTGCTGTTGATTATTGCTGCTGCAGAGCAAGTATGCACTTGCTACTGCTAATAGATACACAGACATGCTGCTGTGAGCATGCAAGATATGCTGCTGCTGCTGCATAAATAGACAAAGCAGATCTAGGCAGGTGGAGGGTTTCAGAGGAACTCTGGTAGCGTGCTGCAGGAGTAGCTTACAGCAAACAATGAACCAGACTATTTAAATGTTGAGCAAACAACCTCATTGGCTGCAGGATCAGCAGAGGCCAATCAGCATGTGCCATGCAGTAATGATGCGATTGCTTGTGATCAACCTGCACCCTCTAGATTATAAGGTTTCAAAGCTGTGTCCCTCTTGTCAACACCATCAGATATTTATGAAATAAAGCAATGGCAAAGTCAGCTTTCATCCCAGAGGCCCTCTTTCCATATTTCACCTGCTGTGAGTTTAATAAAGTCACACAGGCTTTGGCTTAGGTTTAAACAGATTTCTGTCAGGACCACTAATTAGCATACAGTTTGGATTGGTGGTATGGTTCCGTTCTGGTCAAGAACTCCCTGGCCATCCATGCAGCCTAGCATGGATAAGAGCAGGGAGAGCAGCAATAACTCCCCTAGGGTAAACAGAACAGAACCAATATAAATGTACTGGAGATATCATTAATGTTCAATAATTTAATGTACAACATAATTCAAGAATTAGTCTGATTCGAAGGGGAATAGAAGGCCAAGTCCGACTGGACAAGAGGAGGAGCTGGGGATGGAGGAGGGTAATTAGCTCCTAAGCAATGTGATAAGCTGCTGATAATACTGATAGATATACTACTACTAATACTGACGTGATCTGCCATCTCTCAGGACCATTATCGTCAAAGATGATAGACACTTAGCATACAGTTTGGATTGGCGGTATGGTCAAAGACTATAGAATAACACAAGATGCGTCACTCGTATTGTTTTGAATGGGAGAAAGTGCAACGCACAATATGGCGGAATAAGTCCCGCCTTCTAAATAAGAGCCAATCGCTGATTGGTAAAGTCATTGCATCACTGCAGTGGCCATTAGAAGCTCCGGTTCCTATAGAAACAGTCAGATGCGCACCTCCGAAATGAGACACAAGAGACGCACACTTTAGGACTGCGAATTAGCTTGATCCAGTCTGAAAAATACATTTTTTTGTCATGATTTGAGCGTTTAGAAGGTGATTTCAAACAGGACTCTGAACCGGTTCAAGGAACGAAAACAAAAACCGGAAACGAACGAAATTTTGACTGGAACATAACCAAATCAAATTTAATAGTTCTGAACAGAAACACTAATTTGAAATGGCCATTAACCGGTTAATAACGTTATTTTATCGTTCTGTTTAATATTTTGATTTGGCAGTCAACCAATCGCGAATTCAAATAGTACAGCCTATGCAAATGTGACGCTGACGCATCCAACGTGAGTGAAATGCCCGCACTGGCTCAGCTGTCATCATGTGTTAGGTAAGTCACAATGGCAATGCCCTGGCATTAGTTTTTGTTGACCAACCGTCAAGCATTAGGCCTACATTTAAGTGAAAATGAATGTCAAGTAATATGCAGCTTATTATGTGTTTTGAAACCAGCGAAAATTGCAGGATAGTAGAACATGAGTCCACACAATGTCACATCGCGCATCTGCAGCACTTCTGTGAATGGAGAAAACAGAATAAATCTATACATAACATATATAAAATAAAAGGGAATATTTAGGCCTATAGGCTACGCAAAATATATTTCACTTAAATAATTAGGTCTACAGATTAAAAAAAACAAAAGAAACGTGTTGAGTTTTGGTTCATTGTGGTGCACTCCAAAGATCTAGGAAAGGAAACAGACATTCTGCTTGTTTTTGTTATTTGAGTGTCTTTTGTATGAATGATGTCTTGCTTTTACCTGTACGACCATAAATTACGAAGTAGCCTACCGTTTACTGTCTTAGAAGGAAAAAAATTCCAGTGGTCGCGCCGGCGCCTCACGCACGCACACAAATTCTTGCATTGCTTACTTGATCACTCGCAGCCTGTTAAATATTAAAATAAAATACAGTCAACCAAACATATAAAATGTTACACTGCTCAATTCAAGTCTGTAATACAATCTGTCGTTTACCACCCATGACCATTGCCTCACTGTGCTGTTATATGTGGAGGATGGTGTTTTACGTCGATAATGCGAGTGCAAAGTTTAGCCTACATAATAAATAGTTTAGCATATGTCGCGAAGATAGAAACAGTTGGATTCGTGCCGAATGAGAAAGGTATGCTTCAGATTCACTTTAAATTAATTCGTTTTGCATCTTATTTAGTTCCCTTTCAAAAGGGAACTCGCACTGCATCCTAGAATGCTTATGGGGAACGCCCTCACGTGACTGGTATCTGAAACAATCTGTCACACACACCAAATGGCTGTGGCCATAATTGCCAGCACTGCAATCTTTGAGGGCTCATGCGCGGCAGCCATCTCGGCTGAGGGCTCATGCGCGGCAGCCATCTCGGCTGAGGGCTCATGCGCGGCAGCCATCTCGGCTGAGGGCTCATGCGCGGCAGCCATCTCGGCTGAGGGCTCATGCGCGGCAGCCATCTCGGCTGAGGGCTCATGCGCGGCAGCCATCTCGGCTGAGGGCTCATGCGCGGCAGCCATCTCGGCTGAGGGCTCATGCGCGGCAGCCATCTCGGCTGAGGGCTCATGCGCGGCAGCCATCTCGGCTGAGGGCTCATGCGCGGCAGCCATCTCGGCTGAGGGCTCATGCGCGGCAGCCATCTCGGCTGAGGGCTCATGCGCGGCAGCCATCTCGGCTGAGGGCTCATGCGCGGCAGCCATCTCGGCTGAGGGCTCATGCGCGGCAGCCATCTCGGCTGAGGGCTCATGCGCGGCAGCCATCTCGGCTGAGGGCTCATGCGCGGCAGCCATCTCGGCTGAGGGCTCATGCGCGGCAGCCATCTCGGCTGAGGGCTCATGCGCGGCAGCCATCTCGGCTGAGGGCTCATGCGCGGCAGCCATCTCGGCTGAGGGCTCATGCGCGGCAGCCATCTCGGCTGAGGGCTCATGCGCGGCAGCCATCTCGGCTGAGGGCTCATGCGCGGCAGCCATCTCGGCTGAGGGCTCATGCGCGGCTGATACAGCAGGAATGTCGTGTTCTTCCTCAGCAACCCCCACAGTACAAGCAGAGCCACTCAATTTTAGTGCCAAATCAATATAAAATTCCAGAGTCCAATGAGGCTCATGCAAAGGCATCCTTGAACTGAGCGGTTCAGATAGCCCACCCCGAAAAAATATCATTACGCATACCGTGTCCATAGATGTTCAATGAAGTCCTTAACATACTCCTCAATAAGACGATTCCCCTGTCGGAGACATATGATCTGTGCGGCTGTATTCATCGTAGGCTAGTCATTCTGTAACGATCGTTGAGAAACGAAGCAGAGAGAAAATCCAATTGCGCGCACACTTTTAATAACAAAACTCCACACGAATAGACTGGAATCTTAGACCCAAGACATGAACACGATCCGTCGCAACACATGAAACAATGACTAGCGAAGAACAAGGAAACACAAGGGCTATATATACACAAGGGCAAACAGGCTTAACAAGATAACAAGGAAACAAGAAACACCTGGGGAGACAAATCAACATGAAAAACTACAAAGAACTACAACATAAAACACAGGAAACACTTCAACTTAAAAGTCCAAGGACAGACACAGAGCACATGTGACAACCGGCAATTTACATTATTTCTGAATGTAATAATAAAATGCGAAGTATACACGACTTATCTTTTTTCCTCTCAGGAATAGCATCGGTATTTTTAACCATGCAGCAAACATTTTAAAATATCTCGAAAAAATACTTCAATTTATAAACCGTTGATAGTTCTTCCTTTTGTTTAATAGGTTTACATTTGGACAGAATCTTGTTATAAAAGATAATTGTAAGCCTATTGGCTAAGACGGCAAATACCTCTTTGTTTTTTAATAAATAAAACACTGTACGTATTATTATTATTATTATTATTATTATTATTATTAATTAGGCTACATGCAAAAAAAAAAAAAAAAAAAAAGTTAAAATATAACGTTATTAACCATTATTTTTTTCTAATCAAACCGGTTTCGGAACGTTAATAATACAGAAGGAACGCAGGAACAGAAACATTAAAATTGATTTTTTTTTTTTTTTTTTTTTTTTTTCTCGTTTTTAAGCCCTGATTTCAAATGTAATCAAAAGCTTGGCAAACAGCTTTGGAGAATCTGATGTTTCCCCATTCAAAGAGATAGAAGCTGCATGCAAACTTGCATGCCTGAGAGGCGTTTCAAAGATGGCCGCCGAGTGAAATGACTTGTCTTAAAGGGACTTTGGTATGGTTCTGTTCTGGACAAGAACTCACTGCGCATCCATGCAGCCTAGCATGGATAAGAGCAGGGAGAGCAGCGATAACCCCCCAAAACAAAACCATGCTGATATCCCCCAAACACAAACTGACAGCGAAAATTTGATTATTTTTTTTATTTTTTTTCCTGATAGAATGGTAAATAACATCCTGATGCTAGCAGCAAATGTTGAGCACTATAGATCCAATTTTATGGGGTAAGCACCACCCCAAGCTGAAGCAAGCAAGTACATATTTGCAACGAGCATGTTGCTGTAGCCAAATTTAAAATAATTGTATGGGATCTATTGGGGGAAGCTTACACCCCTAGTGGCAGCAAAATATGATACAACAAGCATGTTGTATAATCACAGAACTAGTATTAAACTAGTGATAGTCCGGTCGGGGAAGCATACACCCTGCAGCAATAGATCCTACAACCCGTTGTGACATTAGTATACAAACACATTTTTCTATTAGAGCTGCCCACAGCAGAATTGATTCTGTTTGCACCATGAATCGTCATCCTGTCCATCACCACAAAGCAGCTCGAATCCAAGCCATATAAGTGCTATATAGATAAAGGTGACTTTATCTAACCCGATAGGTTAAAGCACAGCATGTTGCAGTGACAAGCATGTTGCCAATGACAACAGATAAGTAACGCACATTGCCAATATGATTGCATAAGCCTAGCACAAGCATTTGACTGAAAACAACTAGATAAGCCTAAGCAACACTGATAACCTTAAGCAACAAGCATGTTGCCAATACCTGATAACTTTTAAGCTATGAGCATAAAAAGGAACTTAGCTTAGCTTCGTGAAGATAGTCAGAGATGAATGGAAAGTGAAATATAGCCAGCTGTGAAGTGGATGCTTGATCTCCTTCTTGATGTCCTTCGTCATGCGGGGAGTACAGATCTCATCACTTTGTTCTTGAGGCAGTCATATAAGTATAACTTCATCGAATCCATGTCAATAATGCAGCAATGCTAACTCAGGTCACTTCCAAATCAAGCAGCTTATGATCAATGTGGCGAATTCGCATGTTCAAGTTCACGACCTTGAATGAATCTGAGGTGAAATTCGTGAGGGGAATGAATTCCTCTTGCTAAATTCCCGATTTTACATTTCCTAGTGAGATAATGTGGTTTTGCCTGCCGAATTCGCCATTTAATTAGCTCCTGAGCAATGCAATAAGCTGCTGATAATACTGATGGACCATATATATGTTACGGTTTAGGTTGCTGTAGAGATGAAGCTTACACGGACTTCTACAAAATAGGGTTATTTATTCAACGAAGGAGAGAAACACAACCAAACATATCTAACTAACAATAAGAACAGACAAGGAGTGCAGGGAGTGAGTCCATTATAAAGGGTGTGCAGATGATCAGGAGCAGGTGCAGGTAATCCGTGATGATGGGGAGATGACGAGGAAGTGAGTGCAGGTGTGGAAACAAGGAGGTCTAGGAGCTCGGGTGGCCATGGCGGGTCAGGAGCCGTGTTCGGCCATGGCGGGTCAGGGGCCGTGGGCGGCCATGGCGGGTCAGGGGCCGTGGGTGGCCATGGCGGGTTAGGGGACGTGGGCGGCCATGGCGGGTCAGAGGCTGTGGGCGGCCATGGCGGGTCAGAGGCCGTGGGCGGCCATGGCAGCACAGAAGCCCCACCCATGAGTTCCCCACCCACGGGTACATGGCCCCCCCCAAAAATTTCTTTGGGGAAATCCGTGGTGGAAAAGGATACGTGGACAGGAACGTCTTGGTGGGCTGGAGCGGGCTCGTGGAAGGCTGGAGCGGGCTCGTGGAACGCTGGAGCGGGCTCGTCGGCTGCTGGAGCGGGCTCGTGGAAGGCTGGAGCAACTGGTTCCGCCCAAAAGTCAATGAGCCAATCGGCCTCCCTTGGTGAGGGCTCAGGCTGGGCGGCAGTCTTCACAGGAGGCTCTGGTGAGGCAGCGGCCATCCTCTTAGGCCATCTGGGCCTCGCGGTGGCCCTCCTTTTGGGCGGTTTGGGTTTTGGGTCAGGCAGGACCACAGGGGAATACCCACTGGAGGGGTATGTGGAGGAAACCGGCGGCTGGTGAACTGGCCAGGCCGCCTGTGTCTCTGAGGGGGCCGGATGAGGAAGATACGATCTTTTTTGAACCTCTTCAATTTCGAACTCGGAACCATTTAAAAGGAGAATCAGATTAATAGACTCGACTAGGGAAAAGAAACATGCAGGTTCAATATAACGGATCGTATCCTCGTCCAGACCCCTCAGAAAACAGGTGTTAAGTATAGCATCTGGCCAGTTCACCTTGCAAGAAAGCTCAGCAAATTCCTCCACGTACCTCTCCAGCGGTACGCTTATTTTGCATGAACATTCTACATCCCTAAATCCTACCCCATACCTAAACTTAAACGCTACAGCAACTATCTTACTAACTATTAATAAGCAGTAAATTGAGAGTTTATTGAGGCAAAAGTCATAGTTAATAGTGAATATGTGTTCCCCATACCAAAGTGTTACCAAAATAAAAGAAGTAGGAGGTTGCACCAAAGCATAGGTAAATACATCTTAACAAATCAATCCAAGAAAATGTAATGCTAGGCTATATAAAAGTTTCTGAAACCCATTTAAAAAACAAACAAAAAAACAGTCAAGACAATATTGGAAAATGAGGTTGTCCAAACTGGTCTAACTTTTTTTGGATCGGAAAAAGTATGTACGGCATGCAGGGCGGGGCCGAGAGCCATGGGAATGGAACGAGTGTTAATTAGCGTCACCTGCACGCTACACACCGGTCTCATTTCCCATGGAGGAGCTCCTCTGCTTTCCACAATATGAAATATTAGATGTGTTCATTGTGTGAAAACAATGTGTTCTCAGTGTTTGAAATCAGTGTTTGAAATCATGTTTGAAATCTCAGTGTTTGAAATCATATTTGAAAAAACTTCTTAAAATACTCAGTTTTTTTGTGCTCATGCTTTTACAGTGAAATATTGAACTGTAATATTGAGATTTCATTAAGATATTGAACTATAATATGATCAGTGCAATGTTGTGATTAAAATATTCAACACATATTTTGTAAGTTTGAGTCGGTTATAAGAGAATTACCATTAACTTCTAATGTCTAAGTCTGTTCACTGCTTATTAAATACAATATATCAGTGAAAACAGGGTGTTGTTTTCATTTGCTGGTTCAACTTGTCACCATAAACCCACAGGGGCTCATAAGCGGCATGCTAATATTGCTGGTGTAGCTCTTACTCACACTGACTCACACATACAGATTCATAATTAGGGTTATGAAGTTCAGTGAAATTACTATCACTAGTGTCATTTCACAGCAGTGTCTGTCAGTGTTTGTATTGTACTATCATACAGCTGAAAATATAAAAACTCTGTTTGAGTAAGAATGCAATTCAAATCTCATGTTCCACTTCCTGGGAAGTTCAACAAATAATCTAACAGTAACATATTTGATGGTAAGTTTTGATAGTGCTTACTGTTGGATCCACAAGCCTCATGATTCTATCTACTCTGATTATTATTATTTTTCTCCATGGTGATGTTTGTGGTGTTGTGTGATTATAATGGCTCTATACCTGTGTGACTCAGGACTGGAGGAGGATGTGCTGCTGTCTGTCTTCACGTCTTCACCCCACTCACTCAGTCTGGCTCTTGCTGTTGCATTATGACCCAAGAAAGGACAGCAGAGGAGTCAAAAAGCATCATGTCATCTTATAATGGTGCTGTATTACACATTCCGATGACGTCATCGTCAGAGGTTATTTAAGCCAAATTCTTGGCGTATTTGCCACACATGCTTCACAACCGGTCGAACAAAGAACATTCTCATTAACGTTAATGAAACGCAGCATCTCGTTCCCGCTTTTTCAGGGAACAGGGTTACAGTCAAGTAACCTGAGACGTTTCTTTGCAAACTTTCCATTATACTGTGCCTCATTTACAGAACAATCTGCAGTCAAATGCTCTGAATAAACATTTAACTCTCGACACAATCTATGACGCCATTCAAAATAATCCATCCATTTGTTCCTGACACTGGGAACCTTCTGAAATCTCTACAATGAAATGTTTAAACAGGACACATCAAAGTGAACGTTTCTTTACTCCTCTATTTACTCTTCCATTTGTCCTCATGTAGGCATACTCAAGCGCATGGATACCTCAGAAAGTGAATGTGCATCTGTATACTGTATCCTGTGTAGACAGCGTCAGTGATTATAATTTATTCTACAATTAATTTAGTGAGTGGGGCCTATTGTGCGATGATGTAAAACTATTCGCCGATGTCTTACTCTAGAGGAGGGCATATGAAAATGTATGCTGTCTTTACATGCTAGCAGAATTATCATAAATACAAGTTTCCTAGTTAAAAATTGAACATGAACACCCTCTCAAGTCGTATTTACCACTGGGAAGCACATTTGATACCCAAGTTCCTGAGATGGGCAGCCCAACATGGCAGAAGGGAGAACGATTGCTGCTGTGACTAATATTCTTTATTAGTTTTTCCGCAACAGCTACATCACCTTGTATTGTCGTTAAAGTAGTGCATATTTACTTCAATGAATTATATTGTATGTTTTATACACAGTGAAAATAGCCTATATTTGACTGAAATTCCAGAATCGTCAGCAAGCTAACTATCTAGACAGTGTGATGAATATTTATATGGTTGTTAATGAATGGGACGCTAAATATCATTTTGGCTTTAATGAGATTTTCCCAATAAATAGGCAAGAAAAAACCTGGTGTCCTCCTTGATTCCTGTTTTTTCAGACAACAAAGCATTTGAATGTGACAAGCTTGTAATCGCGACTTCAGAAATTTCCGATAGCATGTGAAAGCAGCAGCATTTGCCTGTATAATGTCACAAATCCCGAATCCTCGAAATGAGCCATTTTTGGAGCTTGATTGTTTATAATGAGGAGGACACTTTCTCCTACAAGTTTAGAATTATAAGAAAGAAATAACTCTAAAACCTCTTTCCACATCTTTCTAAATGGTAAACGAAAGAGGTCAAAAATGATTTTATTTCATTTTGCAAGTGAATTTATTAAAATTACTGCCTTATTTTGTGTATTTATTTATGCTAATGCAATGTCATTCATTCCTCATGCGTATATGTAGAGTCATTTTTGTCATTAACAGTTGTAACTGAGTGAGAACAAGGTTTGTGGTATTGGTCACAAAGAGGTTTTTGGAAGTGTAACGGCAACAGAACTGGTTTAGAAAGGACTGGAATTGATGGAGCATTTCAATGTCAGAAGCGGGACCTCATTATGTTAAATGTATTCACACTCTTTAAAATGACATGAAAGAGAACTCTAAATAAACAAACACAAATCCAGACAGAGAGATAGCAAAGGCATCAGACACAAATTCTCAGCTGCTGATCCAGCCTGAATAAGACTTTACCTGTTATTATTGTTAAATGTCAGATTGATTACAGAGGAACAAAACATTAGATTAGACCTGGCATCGATTTTGAGGATCACTTCATATTGCAAAACATTGGTGCTGCAATTTCATCTTAAAATAAGTGACTAATTTCAATTTTTAGGAAAAATTCATTTTTAATTACTATGATTGCAATAATGCCAAGTCGATTGTATTTGCAATACAAGGCATACATTAAAATAAATGTACTTATTTAATATTTTAGTTACATAGTATGTGTAATACTACTCATGTGTTCAATGAATAAATGCTTTGTTTATTTATTTATTATTATTATATTATATGATATGTATTCAAGTTGGTAGGAATCATAATGCTTGTCAAGTTTCATTTCAACAATGTCAACAAACGTTTATTAGATCCTGAGTGGATGTGAAGCTGTTGTGAATGATGTGATCATTGGTACAGCACAGCGAATGTTATCAACCTTTCTCAAACATCATAAAACAGCTGACAACCAAATAATTACTGCTTTTAATGCATTGTCATGGCAGTGCTTTGGCATATTTACCAAGAAAAAATCAATGTGTGTGCAACCAGACTTGGCAATAATGCTCTTTCTGATTCGGATTCCAATATATGTAATTGTTTGTGAATCTTGATGCATTTCCACAGTGGAAATCACAGGTTGTAGCTTTCAAATAAAACAAGACATTGCTGACAAAACATTAAAAAAGAGGATTTGATGTGAAATGTCATTTTAATGTTATTGTTGCGGAGGGCCCAGGGGAGCAACAACTGATCTGTTTCCTCGCAAATACAGACTGCATTTTGTCAGGATAAATGAGTTTAGCTGTTCATCCTGATTTATATTTTCATTCACTTTTTTATTTTTACTTTCTCTGTCACTTTCCCAGATATACCAAGATGAAGACGGCTACCAACATCTATATCTTTAACCTGGCACTGGCTGATGCGCTGGTTCTGGCTACGCTTCCCTTCCAGGGCACGGATGTATTCCTTGGTTTCTGGCCCTTTGGCAATGCCCTGTGCAAAGCGGTCGTCTCCATCGACTACTATAACATGTTTACTAGTGTGTTCACCTTGACCGTGATGAGCATGGATCGATACGTGGCCGTGTGCCACCCAGTGAAAGCCCTGGACATGCGGACGCCCCACAAGGCCAAAGTGGTCAATATCTGCGTGTGGGTCTTGGCTTCAGCCATAGGGGTCCCGGCTATGGTACTTGGAGATGTGGAAGATGACAACGGTGAGTGTGTGTGTGTGTGTGTGTGTGTGCGCGTATAAATTTGTATAATGACATGGGTATTACACTGGTATTTCGACGTAAACATGAAATATGAGGACATTTCATGAGTCCTCATATTTAAAATAGCTTTAAAAACATACTAAACAATGTTTTATTAGAAATGTAAAAATGCAGAATGTTTCCTGTGATGGGTAGGTTTAGGGGTAGTGTAGGGGGAGAGAATGTACAGTTTGTACAGTATAAAAACCATTACGCCTATGGAATGTCCTCACTTTGATAGCAAAACAAACCTGTGTGTGTGTGTGTGTGTGTGTGAGAGAGAGAGAGAGAGACAGACCCTATTTAACTTTTTTGTTTACTTATTTACTATATTTAATTTGATGAACAATAAGGTTTCATTTGTTTAACCATATTAGGTAACAGTTTATTTTGATAGTCCACCTTAGAAATTCCACTAACTATAAGTACCTTTGCAACTACATGTCAGATAACTCTTTAGAATATTAGACTGTCTGCTTAATATCTCCTAACACTTTATTTAGATGGTTCCCAACAGACATTGAAGTAATAACATGAACTAATAATGAATGAATGAACTTCTACTGCATTTATTAATCTTAGTCAATGGTAATTTCAACATTTACTAAAGCATTTTTAAAATCTATAGTTAGTAACTAACTTGAACAAGCAATGAATAAAAAGGACAATTTTTTATTAACGCTAACAAATATTAATGAATACAGTGTTATTGTAGTAGTATTGAGAAACTATTATAGTTTTTTAATATTTAAATGAGTTTTTATATTTTCAGTTTTTTTTTTAATTTAGTTAAAGTTTTAGTAAAGTTTTGTTGTGTTTGTCTTTTTTTTTAGTTTTTTAATGTCTATACAGTTTTTACTCTTTTTTTATTTTAGTTATTTTAGTACTAACTAACTTAGTACTACTTATTTTACTTATTTTAGTACTATATTATACTATACTATATTATATTAGTACTATATTAGTTTATTTTTAGTTTACATATAGTTATATAGTTTTATTTTTAGTTAAATATAACCTTGTTTCCAAATAAAAAAAAGCCTGCTCAAAATATAATTTTGAATATTGAATATCCAATTTAAATCTCAGAAATATGTCAAATGATGGAAGTAAAATAGGTTGGTTTCCTGTTGACTTTAATGTAAAAGATCCCCTCAGCTGCAGAAAATGTGGGAATGATCAATGTAGCTTACAGGCCAGTAAGTGAATATTAAACATTTATTTAACGTTCAATTGGGAGAAGGATGTACTAGTACACCGAATAACAAATTATAACACCTTAGACCTACAGGGGAATCGTAATATGACTTTATATGTGTGTGGGGTTTGTTTGTCAATAATACATGCACTATTAAGGGGCTTTAAAAAGCACATCAAAGCATTTCAGTGTTAATCATTTTGCTGTTAGGTTCCATTGAAGTTACAGTAATTGCTCTGTACACTGTTCTGAAAGCAGAACCACAGGTGACCCAGAAGGGCCTTTCCTCCCTGTGGCTTTGAGCTTCTGATAATCATAGCATTTCCTAATTGAGTGAGGTTTCTTTTTAGTAAAAAAGAAAAAGAAAAAAAACTTAAAGTACCTTGCTAGGTTAATTGTATTAACTGGAAACTGGTTTAACACCAGGCAGAGCTCGCCTTTCCAGGTTCCAGGTTGTATATAAAATAAAATAAATTACATTTTGATTTGTGACCTGTTAACTATGTGTCCATCAGTGAAGGTGTGTTTGTAATTGTGTGTATGTGTGACACTTGAGCCAGGTCCTGGATCTCTGCTGTGCCCTCAGCAACAACTCCTCAACACCCTCTTCACTTTTATCCATAATTCATGAACCTAATAGATCCTGAAGAATAATGGATCAGCCCATTTAGATGTATTGTGTTGTGTAAAATAACCTGCTCTGATCACTAGCTCCCTCTCAGTGAAGTAATCACCACTAAACCAACATATTATAAAAAGGACAAAGTATTTACATACAGATGAGGTCTAAACATGATGTTATACATGGACCTATGCATGCATTTGTGCCAATCAGAGGTTAATTTTTTATTATAAGACTTGTTTTATATCCAGAATATATACATTAAAAATACTGACCTCAAACTTTTGAATGGTAGTGTGTGTATTCTGTAACATTTTTTAATGTTTTTGAAATAAATCTCTTATTGTCAAGTGTGGCTGCAATAAAGAAGGAGTAGAGAAACAAAAACAGTCTTTAAGTCCAAAAGAAACTCTCATGAGATCGCAAGGGAATAACGTAACAACCACATTAACATTGATGATACCAGACAAAGAAACTGAATGAACAGAGGGTTTAAATACAAAGAGATAATTAACATAACCAGAAACACGTGCATAACTCAATCAAAAACCATGAAGACAAACTAACAAAGGGAACACAGGCAATGTAGTCATATGGTCATGCAGAATTTTTTATATCATCACATTTCCCTCAAAGTCTTGTTACTGTAATATGTCTTGATGTTTTAGTTTCTAATGTTTTTTTGTTTTTTAGTTCACAATATACAGTTCAGATGATCAGTGTTTCTCTCAGCAGAATGTTCAGACAGCTTTCTTTCGTAACACTCTCTCCTCTCCGCTACTGCCAGACTGCAACATATTTATTTATTCATCACTTCATGCAAGTTGCGTTCTGCTGCCTTTGACACTGCAGGGAAAGACAGACAGAAGCAGAGGGAGGGAGGATGACTGAGATTCAGAGGTGAAGGGATGTGGATGAATGTCTGTAAACAAATGTCCAGCAGTATAGATGTTAAGTCTGTGTTTAACATCTTAGCAAAGCTTTTCCTTCTCAAAATAGCCTTCAAACAAACAAGCGGACTTGGAACAATGAGTTGCTTGGTCACAACATAGCAAATGATGAAATATAATTGCATATTCTACATTGGTGGTACCATATAAATTCAGAAACACTGCAAACTGTTGCATGTTTTACATATAATTCTATTATTTGCACATATAACTAATACCAACTGGTTGCAAGCATATTTTTCCAGTCTGTTTCCATGAGTCTTTGAAGATGCATGGAGAGCTGTGTTTGTCAAAATCCTGCTGTTTTACTGATGTGATTTGAGTGACTGGTTTTGGATGATATGAATACAAAGCAATTTTGAAATGCCTTAGAAATGATCCTGCAAAATGATTGATTGTATTGGAGATAAAAAGGGTTATATATGGAAGGCACTGTTCTCTCGACCGAATTGGAGATTGCCTCTTATGTGTAGATGTGTTAGTCAGGGTGCAGCTTTAGACCGGTATGACTAATAGATAGATAGATAGATAGATAGATAGATAGACAGACAGACAGACGACAGACTGATTGATTGATTGATTGACAGACAGACAGACAGACTGATGATTGATTGATTGATTGATTGTTTGTTTGATTTATTGATTGATTGATTGATTGATTGATTGATTGACCCCTAAACTTAAAATCAAAACAAACTGGGGTTGGTCATTTTACATGTCAGTCAGCACTTTCTGTCTTGGTAGGCAGTTCAAATCCAGAATGCATTGAACAAGATTTTAAGTCAAAAGTTTGGCTCTGTGAGACTAGACCACAGGCAACATCAAGAACACTAATGCCAGCTTTCTTTTAACTAAGATGGGTGAAAAGACCACCTCTTGGCACTTGCAATTGACAGATGTTTCATGGAAGTGATGATGTAGCAGGCAGGAAGTCCAGATTCACACATCTCAGGAATGGGGAGGCTTTTAATGCTCTCAGATGTAGGCTGTCAAAAATGTCAAGAGGAGTGGCAGGGAGAAAATGATTAACTGTGAAAAACATTTTCTGAAAAGGGCATGCTGAATCTGTAAAAATCTCAATATTGTTGAGGGGCACTCTGGAAGATATTTACTTATCGGTTTTAAATTGAATACAGTGTGATATTCTAGATTTTCTAAAGGTTTTTTTTTTTTCTTTTCAAATTATTTTTTTTAAATTTATTGTCAATGGCCATCAGAACAGTGAATTAGCACTAGGTATTTCGTCAAAATGTCTGTCTGTAGCAAATTATCTCAAAAAGGGAAATATGAATAATTAATCATAACTTGTTATAATTAATTACAAATATTTGGATCAGTTAATTGAATTAACTTCATGTTAACTTCATTAACTTCAAGTTTTATTTAACTAATTCACGAACACATAACTAATCTAACAGACACATACACACAACTCAAGCATACCTAGGAAATGAGAAAGTGGAAGTGAATGAAACTGTAAAATAGAGGAATGGAGCTATGAAAAGAGTAATTTAACGAGCTGAAAGAACCATCAACAAAGGGGTTAACAAAGGGGTTCACAGCTTAATACTTAATCACTGAGGAAGGTGCAATTCTCAAGCGGGAAATTTCCGTTTTTTGAAAGTGAACTCATTTGTATTTAGGCAGATTTGTCAATTAATTAGTGGAAAGTATTCCATTTCTATGGGACATGTCTGTTTCTTGTAGCCTGTACTTTTCTGAGCAGGCACTGTCTCCCAAGTGTCTTTGAAATGCATGAGGGGAGCAAATGGTGATAGTTCTCACGGAGTCTGCATGGGTGAGGGTTTGTGAAGATTAACTTTTACAATTGTGTGTTTGATCGATCCAGTCGTTACATATCTATCTATCTATCTATCTATCTAGTTAGTTTCAAGACTTTTTGTCATTTTGCAACCAAGCCACCATTCAAAGTTTTTGGTTGAGCTTTTTTTTTTTTAGCTAAAAATTACAGTTGTATGACTTTTTTTGAATTCCAGTTTAATTCTACTTGCTTGCATTTAATCTCAAATAACAATTCTGCATCCTGTTTGCTACCTCAATTCAAATTAAATGTGACTACTATTTTTCTTTCCCCTCAGGCATCGAGTGCATCTTGGTTCTCCCGGATCCTCGCAGTTACTGGGACCCGGTGTTCGGGACGTGTGTTTTCCTTCTCTCCTTCCTGATTCCTGTGGCGATCATCAGCGTGTGCTACAGCCTCATGGTGAAGCGCCTCCGCAGCGTTCGCATCCTATCGGGATCCAAGGAGAAAGATCGCAACCTTCGGCGCATCACGCGTATGGTGTTGGTGGTAGTCGCAGCTTTCGTTGTATGTTGGACGCCCATCCAGATCATGGCCCTGGCGCAGTCACTGGGCTTCAACTTGGCCAGCGTCCAGACGGTGGTGTTTATGCACTTCTGCATTGCCCTGGGTTATGTCAACAGCAGCCTTAACCCCGTCCTCTACGCATTCCTCGACGAAAACTTCAAGCGCTGCTTCCGCGAGTTCTGCCACCCCTCACCATTTGGCCTTGATGCGCAGCAGTCGAGCCGCATGCGCAACATCGCGCGTGAGGTGGCCTACAACTGCAAGACTGCGGATGGGAATAGTAACCCCGCATGACTAGGCGTGGAGCTGCCCCTGGTCAGCCCTGAGCCGCAACCCAATCCAGGGACAGGAAACTCAAACTCTGAGCTGACTCAGATTACAACACTCTAGCACCACAGTCACCTCCGCCAGGTGGGCGGGGGAAAGGGTTGGGCTAGGAGTGAGGGCGGAGTCAAGTTAAACGACACGTCCTTTTAGGGACAAAGGGGCTCACTTTACAGTGTCTTAATTGGATTTGGATGTTATTGTCTACAATTCTGTTCTTATTCAATAATTATTACACTTTGTCGGTCAGTGTTGCAGCCTTGTACAGATGCTTTTTATGTCTCTCTTTACAACAATCAATGTTTCTCTTGAAATTTAAGACTGTAGGATTTCATGGCCTTAAACATACTTCTGAACCTATGGATTAAGTGTATCAGTCATTTTTGTGGTATTGCCAAGTGTTGAACTGTACCATATACACTATAGAGTATATATAGTGTATAAACAGTATATTAAATGGACTGTACTATATATTATATAACTATATAGTTATGTTATGACACGAATCTGAAAATACAGAGACTCGTAAAGCCTGATTGTTATTTTAAAAAAAAAAGGTTGATATTTTTCTCCGTTTGACTGTACAATAAGCAAAAATATTTTATATTCATGTACGTTTGGTAGCACAGATTCAACCTAAAAAATACTTGTAAAGAAATGAAAACATACTGCAAAACAGTTGCTGTAGTGTTCTATTATATATGTGCATAAAATGAAGTTAATCACATTCGAGGCTGTGCATTGTTGAAGATGTCCGTCAGCATTACCTCGATTATTTTTTGAATGTTTTCTGCGCCGCTCTGTATCTTGCTTTGTTACTACATACGGATTCTTCTCGATGAGACAGACAACAAGAGCCAGCACTGTCATGGGTTTACATCACAGACCACTGAATGTGAAAAAAAGAGACTATAAATAAGCCAAATTAAAGAAATATATATATTGAAAATGTCAGTGAAATATAGAGAAATTGTACACTTAATGCTTATTCCTGTAAACTTTTACTTGTTATTGTGATTGTTTGTTTACTTGCTGCATTGACTGGCTGATTATCTATTTGCATATTTATTGACTGGTGGGACCATTTTCAGATGGACTGAAATCAAATGCCAGCTAGTGCTATGGACGTTTACACCGCCTATATGGGAAATCTTTTTCTCTTCTGAATACTTATTAAAGAGCAGTTATCAAAAGACACTTCTATGTCTTGCTATGGGTGTTAAACACTGTGTTTATGATTAAACATTCTCACTAATTTTGATATATATATATATATATATATATATATATATATATATATGTAAGGCTATCTCAAAATAACATCCTGTGATAATGTTGATTGAAAGGTGCAGGAACAAAATATGTGAACCCTTGTGTTTCTTCATAAATTTTAAAGTCAGGATAAACAAATAACACATTTTATGTCTTTTTTGAACACACTGTGTAAACTTTCACAGTGCATGGTGCATTTAATAACAGTTTGACCCACCTTTGTTGACAATAACCTCCACCAAACAATTTCCAGTTGTGGATCTGACCTGCACAAATTCCTCTTTACAAAACTTTTCAGGTCAACAATATTCTTGGGATGTCTGATGGCTCTCTTGAGGTCATGCCAAGCCATCTCATACTGTGTCTACACTGGATGTGACAGTTGTCACACCACAACATCTTGAGATTGTCTACAATGGATGAGACAAGGTGATCATTGCAAATCCATTTGTTCTTCCTGTCAGAAGTTGCACGAGCGCTTGAAGTATGTCAGAAATAGAACATCAATTTACTTTCGGGAATTTGTCATGTCACTTCGCACGGTGCCGCATACAGTGTAGACAGCATTACTGATTGTAATGAGTTCTATTTGCTTTTGTCGCAATGCTTGTGTCTGGTGTAGACACGGTGGCATTCGGATCGAGAGCTCTGACTGAGCCACACATTGAAGCAGTTCTGCTGTTGATTTGCTCTTGAGCTCCTTTGTCTTGTTGGATCACCCAAGTTAACTTGAGCTTCAAATAAAGGACATAAGGGCTTGTATTCTCCAGCTATATGTCCTGATAAACTGAGAATTAATTAATTTTGTCAGTGATAACAAGCTGTCAAGTCCCTCAGGCAACAAAGCAGCCCCAAAGCTAGTTATTCACATTCTTTTTTCACCCTACACCATGAAAGTTTAAACAGTGGGTTTAATAAATAAATGAAAAATGTATAATTGTTTGTGTTATTGGTTTGAGCAGACTGTGTTCATCTATTGCTGTAAAAAATTTTATGATAAAGGATTCACATACTTTGTCTTGCAACTGTATATCTCAATTAAGAAAATTTGTAAATGAGATGCACCTCAGTTGCACAGCACAGCATGTGTATCTGCCATCATGCTTCATTTCACAGATCGCTTTGTGATTGTTAAAGAAAACAAAACCTTAGATGTGAACATGTCTTGAAATTTGCAGGAATTATACTGGTCTACAATTTTTTATAAGTCGTCTGCTTCAGAGATAAAATGTGCTATTTATTATGTATTTTGATGTGCTGAATTCAGATATGACAATTAAAACAAATGATTGCCTCCATTTGCTCCATTTGAAGTTATCTGCACTGCTCACACAAGTACAAGGCATCTCTGCTCATTTTGGCTAAACAGAAATGTGTCCCTTTGTAATCAAACTCTGACAAATAAGAGAGCACGACACTGTATGACAGGGGTGCAAAACGCAGTTCCTGGAGGGCCACAGCCTTGCAGAGTTTAGATTCAACCCTAATTATACACACCTGATCCAACTTATTGTAATGTATCATTGGGTTTGTTTCTGTTTTGGGTGGGTTTTTGTCATGTGTTTTAGTTCTGTGTTCTAGTTTTCAGTTTGTTGCTATATTTTTCATTGTTTGATTAATTTGCACACCCGCTGTTCATTTCTTTAGTTAGTTTGGTCAGCGTATTTAAGCCAAGGGACTGAATAGTCAAGGGACTATTCAAGGGACTGACCTCAAGGGACTTTCCAGGAACAACAGTTCCCCTTTCACCATCGGCGAGAGTGAGGAGGAAAACAGCGCGCCAGCCACTGCCGACAGCGATGCCTGAGCCCACTACAGACCATGAGCCCGAGCCTGCCACAATAGAAAAGCCTGAGCTGAAGCCAAAGCCACAGATCACCCTGGAGCTTGAGTCAACTGCGTCTGACCAGATGAGTGGACCAGCAACATCACTTGTTCCTGTGGATTTACTGATAGAGTATGAGGGGATGACGTGGAGCCCAACCCCCTCAACAGCGGCTGATGGAGAAGCGCTGATAGATTGTGAAAGCGAGTGTTTCCTGCCGTTTTCGTTTCCTGCACCAAGCCTATTTCTTCACCAAGCACCGCATTGTTTGAGTTTGTGTTTCCGTCTGCCTGTTCCGTGTCGACCAAGAGGGTCATTCCTGAAATTTATGTCTGTCCTGTATCGTCCAAGAAAACTTTTTGTAAACCCCTGCCTGCACTGCTCAGTCCTTTAGCCCTGCCTGCACCGTCTCACTCCAGCCCTTTGACTCTGTCTGATCTACCCATCGTGGATCCGCCTTGGACTGTTAGCTCGCCAGTCCAGTCCTGGAGTGTTTACCCACTAGCTCTGCCTAGAACCTCCAGGCCCATAACTCCACCTCGGCCTGTCAAGCAGTCGGCTCCGTCTTGGCTCCTCGCCTTCTCGGATCCACCCGGGACCGTTGTCTCTATGACTCCACCAGGCTTCCACGTCCCTCCAGCTCCACCTTGGTCAGCCTGTGCCACGGTCTTCTAGGCCTTCAGCTATGTTTCATTCCTCCACCTTCACCTCAGTCCTTCGGCATCCTGGCTCCACCTTGATTGCTTGTCACTGTGGCTCCGCCCTTGCCCTCCAGGGACTTTGATGTCTCCCGGTCCCATCAGCTCTTCAGCTCCGCCTGGGTCTCCAGCACCATCAGCTCTGTCTCAGTCGGTTGTCCCCCTGGTCCCCCCCAGGGCTCCTACCTCCCTTGGCTCCACCATGGGCTTCGTCCTGGTGGTATTCCGGCTAGGGATTTCGCCCTGGTTCCTCCTAACCTGTCTCCACCATGGCTTCCCATACGATCATCTTTGCCCTGGTTCCTTGCCTGTGGTGCTGGTGGTGGGGGGGATTTAAATATCACTGCTGCGATTAGTTCCTTTCTCCCTCATTTCTACCTGCTGTGACACTCATCAAGTCCTTCAGGCTTATTTGAAAACTACAGGTATGTGTGTTGATGCAGGGTTGGAACTAAACTCTGCAGGGCTGTGGCCCTCCAAGAATTGAGTTTTGCATCCTTGCTGTATGAGTTCTAGAGCTGATATAGGGCAATTTGTTCAGCAGAGTGATGTAAGCTTCGTTATGATTGCATCATCCATGACTTCTAGGAATAACATGATGCAATTCATATCATGTATGACGCAATACCAGCTTTAGATCGCATCATTCGTTGATCATTGTTTTGCCTAAAAAGCAAGTACTGTCCAAACCCAGTCATATATTTATTCATAGATCCAGTCAAAGATGCATTTTAGTCATTTCTGGTTTAAATTGAGATCCCTTCTCTTTATTACTCACTTATCCTCTGCCATTTCCAAGTCAAGGTTGTTTATACTGGCCCAAAGTTTACATACCCCTTGCAGAATCTGCAAAATGTTAATTGTTTTAACAAAATAAGAGGGATCATACAAAATGCATGTTATTTGTTTATGTAGTACTGTCCTGAATAAGATATTTTACATACAAACCCGATTCCAAAAAAGTTGGGACACTGTACAAATTGTGAATAAAAAAGGAATGCAATGATGTGGAAGTTTCAAATTTCAATATTTTATTCAGAATACAACATAGATGACATATCAAATGTTTAAACTGAGAAAATGTATCATTTTAAGGGAAAAATAAGTTGGTTTTAAATTTCATGTCATCAACACATCTCAAAAAAGTTGGGACAAGGCCATGTTTACCACTGTGTGGCATCCCCTCTTCTTTTTATAACAGTCTGCAAACGTCTGGGGACTGAGGAGACAAGTTGCTCAAGTTTAGGAATAGGAATGTTGTCCCATTCTTGTCTAATACAGGCTTCTAGTTGCTCAACTGTCTTAGGTCTTCTTTGTCGCATCTTCCTCTTTATGATGCGGCAAATGTTTTCTGTGGGTGAAAGATCTGGACTGCAGGCTGGCCATTTCAGTACCCGGACCCTTCTACGCAGCCATGATGTTGTAATTGATGCAGTATGTGGTCTGGCATTGTCATGTTGGAAAATGCAAGGTCTTCCCTGAAAGAGACGACGTCTGGATGGGAGCATGTGTTGTTCTAGAACTTGGATATACCTTTCAGCATTGATGGTGCCTTTCCAGATGTGTAAGCTGCCCATGCCACACGCACTCATGCAACCCCATACCATCAGAGATGCAGGCTTCTGAACTGAGCGCTGATAACAACTTGGGTTGTCCTTGTCCTCTTTAGTCCGGATGACATGGCGTCCCAGTTTTCCAAAAAGAACTTCAAATTTTGATTCGTCTGACCACAGAACAGTTTTCCACTTTGCCACAGTCCATTTTAAATGAGCCTTGGCCCAGAGAAAACGCCTGCGCTTCTGGATCATGTTTAGATATGGCTTCTTTTTTGACCTATAGAGTTTTAGCCGGCAACGGCGAATGGCACGGTGGATTGTGTTCACCGACAATGTTTTCTGGAAGTATTCCTGAGCCCATGTTGTGATTTCCATTACAGTAGCATTCCTGTATGTGATGCAGTGCCGTCTAAGGGCCCGAAGATCACGGGCATCCAGTATGGTTTTCCGGCCTTGACCCTTACGCACAGAGATTGTTCCAGATTCTCTGAATCTTTGGATGATATTATGCACTGTAGATGATGATAACTTCAAACTCTTTGCAATTTTTCTCTGAGAAACTCCTTTCTGATATTGCTCCACTATTTTTCGCTGCAGCATTGGGGGAATTGATGATCCTCTGCCCATCTTGACTTCTGAGAGACACTGCCACTCTGAGAGGCTCTTTTTATACCCAATCATGTTGCCAATTGACCTAATAAGTTGCAAATTGGTCCTCCAGCTGTTCCTTATATGTACATTTAACTTTTCCGGCCTCTTATTGCTACCTGTCCCAACTTTTTTGGAATGTGTAGCTCTCATGAAATCCAAAATGAGCCAATATTTGGCATGACATTTCAAAATGTCTCACTTTCAACATTTGATATGTTATCTATATTCTATTGTGAATAAAATATAAGTTTATGAGATTTGTAAATTATTGCATTCCTTTTTTATTCACAATTTGTACAGTGTCCCAACTTTTTTGGAATCGGGTTTGTAAAAGATGTTTACATATAGTCCACAAGACAAAAAATAGCTGAATTTATAAAAATGACCCCAATGACCCCATTCAAAAGATTCTTAATACTGTGTGGCGTTACCTGGATGATTCACGACTGTTTGTTTGTTTTGTGATGGTTGTTAATGAGTCCCTTGTTTTTCCAGCATCTTTTACATATTTGAACCCTTTACAGCAGTGACTGTATGATTGTGAGATCCATCTTTTCACACTGAGGACAATTGAGGGACTCAAACACAACTATTAAAAAAGGGTCAAACATTCACTGATGCTCCAGAAGGAAGCACAATGCATTAAGAGCCGGGGGGTGAAAACTTTTGGAATTTGAAAATCAAGGTAATTTGTCTTCTGGGAGACATATAAGTATCTTCTGTAGCTTCTAAAAAAAAAAAAAAAAAAAAAACAATATATATATATTTAAACAGAATAAGAAAACATTACATATCTAAATCCTGTTCAAAAGTTTACACCCCCTGGTTCTTAATGCATTGTGTTTCCTTCTGGAGCATCAGTGAATGTTTGAACCTTTTGTAATACTACGAGTCCCTCACTTGTCCTCAGTGTGAAAAGATGGATCTCAAAATCATACAGGTACATCCAGGTAAGGCCACACAGTATTAAGAATCAAGTGTATGTAAATTTTTGAACGGGGTCATTTTTATAAATTCAGCTATTTTTTGTCTTGTGCAATATATGTAAATATCTTTTATGTGAAATATATTATTCAGGACAATACTAAACAAACAAACAAACAAAACAAAAAAACATGCATTTTGTATGGTCCCTCTTATTTTGTTAAAATAATCAATATTTTGCAGATTCTGCAAGGGGTATGTAAACCTTTGAGCATGACTGTATCTTGAAAATTAGAGCCAATCAACAATTTTAAGCATAATTTTTGTTCTCAGTGACCCAGAGTTAGTACAGTTTGACTACATTTATTTTAGAAGCATTTTAGCTGTAGACCTGTGTTGAGATTCATCATTGGTGAGTGGATTGTCAGTATCACTGTAATCGGAACAATCACATATCTTTGAACTTTACACTGTTTCGCACTTTCAGTGATTGCAGTTTCATAGTGAAAACAGGGATTCAGTTATACAGGACATGATTATGCTGTAATTCATACATTATTTACATAAGGGGCAAGTTTCACAGACAGAGCTTAGGCTAAGCCAGGATTAGGCCTTATTTCAATTAGAACATTTAAGTAGCTTTTATAAACATACCCTAGAAAAAACATGGTGTCCATCTTGAGACAAAACAATGGCTCTGACATATTTTAAGATATGTCAGTGCAAGTTGCTTTCAGTTAAAACAGCTCAAACATGCATTTTAGTCTAGGACTAGTTTAAGCCTTGTCTGTGAAACTGGGGGAAGGTCTCGCTCCAAACACTGTTGCTTTGTACTCAAACAGTTTGTCTTTCTTTTTGGTTGATGCTTTATCAGCTGTTACCAACTGTTTTTTTGTTTGTTTGTTTGTTTGTTTGTTTGTTTTTTTTCTTTTTCTTTTTTTCTGCAGCACCAAGCTAGGTATATATATAAAAAAATAAATAAACAAAAATAACATTTTCTTTTATTTTGGCATTTTCAGGTTAAACTACATGGTAGATGGCTGTAGGTGGGTTGCGGCCCACATGTACTTGTTCAAGTGCTAACTACGAAATCAAACAATCACGCTCTCAAAATGAGACATATGCCCAACTCTAGGAAGCCCTGTTTCCTGTTGCATTTCATCAATATTTGATATTTTCATTTCTGTTGCCATGGCAACATGTTTTCTCAGCCCCATCTTATTTCCCATTTCAATTTAATGTGGGCTAGGGGAAATGTTTTGAAAATATATATGTCTGTGATATAAGAGATTAAATTAGAAGTAGGTCTCAGCTGTTCTTCTCAAGCACATGTAGATCTTGATGCAGACACTTTTTTTGATGAAGAAAGATAAATCACAGTGGGATTGATCAATTTAGAAGTTACACTATATGGCCAAATATTTATGGAAACCTGAATTTCATACCTATACAATATGTGAATGCATTTCATTTTAAAACTATGGGTTCTCCATAACAGCATCCACTCTTCTACTAGATGTTGATCATGGTGGTTTGCTCCAATTCAGACATGAGAACATCAATGAAATGACTTGATGGGGTCTGCCCAACACAATCTTGTGGCAATTCTATTTTACATTTTGTTGAATTCGTGACTAATTCGTACTTTCTCATTTAGATGTTTTCATATAATCTGCGTATGTCCCATTCAGTGCATTTACATGAACCCTCATAATGCGATTATAATGGAATTTTGGCAATATTGCGATTTAAATTTTACCTCATGTAAACGCAATACTTCGATCAAACTAATGTGATTAAGCTCATAATCGTAATAACTATACTCACATTGAGCTATGTGGTAAACGCCAATTTTAATCGCAATAAACAGGCATGTAAACACCTTAATCGCATTATTAAAAAAAAGAAAAACACATCCTAACCTTACCCAATAAAATTGGCTGCAGGACAATTAATTGATGTAATTTCAAGCAAGAAATTAGTATTGCAGTCATTAAATATTTGCTTAGTTATCACCAAAGCTTTCTCTATTGTGTTGTAGATGATTCAACTGTTATGCTGCCTCAGAAGTCTGTCCAAAATCTGTTTTGTAAGGTACTTTCATGCACAAATACTGCCTGCAAAGTCATTGCCTGATAATGCAGCGAGGCAACAAGTCAGCTGCCTATAAGCTTTCGGATGCAGCCAATGTCCTGTGACCTACCAGGATAAGGTTATGTTGCTTCATTGACATTCACAACTCCTCTCCATGATCTCATGGAATAGTAAAGTGTCCATCACATGAGCACTTCAGAATCTCGCTGGAAGTTATAAGTCATCTGGGTACTTTTTGCCTACTGTTTTTTGAATACTATGAATATGGACATACTGCTATAGTTATTACTAAGTCGTCACAGTTTCGACTCATGTTCCATACACACATGGAATGAAAATTTAGGGTCTTCACTCCTGAAAATTGTCAGACAGACAGACAGATAGATAGATAGATAGATAGATAGATAGATAGATCGATCATTAACTTTCAAACACGGTCTGTGGGACTCAATTACACACAAGTTTATTTATGAACCCTTTTTATGACCTGTTCACGCTCTCTTGATCTCACAGAATCATTATGGCGGTAACAAGCAACCTTCACTAATGCTTCAATTAGAGCTTGGATCTGGCCAGCTGCCTCAATTTAGTGAGTAATTATATCACGTTCGTTTGAATGTGTGTTTGTGTGTATAGAGGGTTGTGTTAGAACACATTTTATTTTATGTGAGACTCTCAAAATCTATTCACGGCTATTATTATTTGCTCTCTCCTGCTATCACTTTATCTCTCTGATGTATTTTGATCATGTGTAGATCGTTCCCCTAGGGTTACATTTCTAACGCCCACACAGACATCAAACTATTGCTGCAGCGAGCAACATTATGCTTGCGTGCCATATGCACACACAAAATACACACTATATGCATTAGAGCATGATAATACGGTTCCCTGCATATCCTATTGGACTGCTAAAGGTTAACATTAGCTAAGATATGACATGGCTACTTTCACATAAGGCCGCACTGTTTTAGTTAGCAATGAGAGATTTTCCATGCATTAATGCAACACAATTTCCTTGTTTTGGTCTTTTCTGTACCTGTTTTGTCTGAATATTGAGTTTTAATATGGAGTACTTTGGATTACAGTATTAAATATGCATGCTACACACACAAACACAAAATGTCATGTCTGAAGTCATATTTCCCCTGTTGCTCATTACCTAGTCATATCCTGTGCAAAGTGCTGCATGCAGCCATCTATCAGTCTCTCTTGCCAACATTACCAGTAGATTTTTCGATAAAGTTAAAGGGATATTTCACCCAAAAATGAACACTCTGATACCATTCACTCACCGTCGTGTGCTGTACTTTTTCTTCACGTTACTTGCACTGAGATATTCCCATTTATTTGTCAGCAAAAATCCGCTGGATGACATGTTTTACTACTACATTTGACAGCTCCAGGGCTTTTGTGAAAAATAAAGATCGTACTTCCACATTTTAAAACAAAATTTACTTCATAGACAGCCAAATTTTATTAAAAGCCCATCATGTCAGCGGTGAATTATCTCTCTAAAGTTAAGTTTTTATTCACTGACAATCTTGCCTTAATAAAAATCTATCCTGACAGCTAGTGACCATACACTGTCATTATATGGGAAAGAATATCTCCGTTTCCACAAAAGAAGGTCATAAAGGTTTCAAAATGACAACATTTTCTTTTTTAAACTTCCCTTTAAAGGAAATGTCTCACTCAAAATCAGTGCACTCAGGCATATTCATCAAAATACTCTTTTGAGGGTAAATTAAATCGATGGGTGGTATTGCTAAAGTGGCAGATTTGACTAACACATTCCAGTGTTTTTTCAGTTTTTAATTTTTTTTTTTTTTTTTTTCATTGAAACATCTTCCTAGTTTTAGTTCTTTTTGCAGGGAATTTTACTGTCTGAAGTTCAATCAAAACACCAGGTCATTCACACTTGCAATGTATAGACTAATAATTTGATATGATGCACTGATTATGCACATACCTGTTTTTACATTGTACAAGTATTTAAAAAATATCTGCATGTAACTACAGCTGTAATTAATCTATGTAAATACACTGTTGACCCTTCCTTTACCCCCTTAACCCACCCTTAACCCTATAACCATACCACCAAACCTTTCCTAACTTTACCCTTACCCCACCTCAATAGCGGCAAAAGTGTTTTGCAATACAACATGAACACAATAACAATTATTATTATTATTTGATGTAAAAACATACAGTAGTGGCCAAAAGTGATGTCCATCCTAGGAAAATTGACATCTTTACCCTTTATTCAAATATTATTGAAAATTTGTTAAAGGTTTTGTAAGCATATTGCATAGTTGGGCTTGGCATCAATTGAATGAAACATGCCAAATTGTGTGGACATACAGTCATTTTTGGCTAGGCTGTCATACAAAACACAAAATAAGCAAAAACATGAGAGAATCAATGAAATATTAATAACTGATTGTCAATATATGTTTTTTTTTTTTTTTTTTTTCCTGTAAGCTTTTTTTTTTTCTATGCATTTTTTTTTTTTTTTTTTTTTTTTTTGCAAAATAAAATAAAATCTGTAGCTGTAGTTGGCCATTTTTGACAAATAATTTTTTCAGATAAATACCTTAACCAAGTTTAGTGTTTTGTTCTTCTCTCATATACACTACCGGTGTTTGGAATCGGTGAGATTTTTAATGTTTTTAAAAGAAGTTTCATCTGCTCACCAAGGCTGCATTTATTTAATTAAAAACACAGTAAAATCAGTAATATTGTAAAATATTATTATCATTTAAAATAACTGTTTTCTGTTTGAATATATTTTTATAAAGTAATTTATTCCTGTGATCAAAGCTGAATTTTCAGCATCATTACTCCAGTCTTCAGTGTCACATGATTCTTCAGAAATCATTCTAATATGCTGATCTGCTGCTCAAGAAACATTTATTGTGTACAATTGTACAAAATATGTGTGTACAATATTTTTTTTCAAGATTCTTTGATGAATAGAAAGTTCAAAAGAACAGTATTTATTTGAAATATAATCTTTTGTAACATTTTAAATGTCTTTACTGTTACTTTTGATCGATTTAATGCATCCTTGCTGAATAAAAGTATTAATTTCTTTAATTTCTTTTCAAAAAAATAAAAATAAAAATTCCTAGTGACCCCGAACTTTTGAACGGTAGTGTATAATGTTACAAAAGCTTTGTATTTCAGATAAATGCTGTTCTTTTGAACTTTCTATTCATCAAGGAATCCTGAAAAAAAAAAAAAAAAGTACACAACTGTTTTCAACATTGATAATAATCATAAATGTTTCTTGAGCAGTAAATCAGCATATTAGAATGATTTCTGAAGGATCATGTGACACTGAAGACTGGAGTAATGTTGCTGAAAATTCAGCTTTGCCATCACAGGAATAAATTACTTTATAAAATATATTCAAACAGAAAACAGTTATTTTAAATTGTAATAATATTTCACAATATTACTGTTTTTACTGTATTTTTAATTAAATAAATGCAGCCTTGAGCAGACGAAACTTCTTTTAAAAACATAAAAAATCTGACCGATTCCAAAATTTTGACCGTTAGTGTATATATATAACATATTTTCCTCAGATTTTGATATTTTGAAAAACAAATATCCCCTCCAGACATCACTTTTGGCTACTACTGTAGTAGTTAAAGACAGCTAATATAAAGTGTGAGCAATGATTGTAATAGTGATGATAATTGTAGTGAATATCAAGCACTTGTGGTTGCAAAAGCAATCAAATGCTTCACCATGTTATCTCCTCTTATTATCTTGTGGAAAGCCAGGGAGATATTTTAAGAAATGCGCTGAAAGGAGAGAACATTGCACACAAACACATTAATTGATGATTATTTTATATTCCTGTCTCTGAGACCTAATTGAGGTTTCCGAACTTGACCGGATTATTCTTCTAGTGTGCTTGGATAATTTTCTGATGCATTTAACTTTAAGTGACCACTTGGGAAGCTAACCACGCAGAGACGTAAAAGCATCACTTCCTCCTGCAATCAAGGCTGTGATGGAACAATCTGTTTTTCTAGTTCTTTTTTCTTCAGCTTCTCTGGATGATGTACTGTGTTTACACTTATCGTCCATTGTCTGCCTATCTCACCCTAGAAGTGTAGGACCGGCTCTGCTTGTGTGGGTGCAGAGCACACAGTGTAATCTTATTTACAATCTTTGATCTCAAATCTTAATTCAAACAGTTTTAATAAAGATCAATTCATAATGAGGCCATTTAAGTGCAATCAAATATTCAAAGCAAGCCAGACCTTCATACTATAGGCCTATGTCTTTTATCTTCTCTCTAAAGCAGCTTAGCATTCCCCATGGTCTGCATCATGTTTATATGCAGATATATCAGTCACACATCAGTGAGTGTAGGAGCTTCCGTTAAAGTATCACTGCACCAAGGCAACACATACTGCATGTGCTTAATGATCCTTAACAGAAAGCTTTCTGTTCTTTTGCTCATATATTATTGCTAAAACTGAACATGATTTAATGACTTCACCATATACTGCAATGGTTTGTGGAGTTCTGTTATGTGTGTGTACTGTATGTGTAATAAAGGCTATGTTATATTCATGTATTTATGATACTAGCAGAAACTCTCTGAATTAGTGTGTCTGGGTGCTGGTTGGACATTTGCCCTGTTTTCATGATGAATGAAGTTCAAATACCTGCATGATCTGCTTTAACGCATTAACTTAATTTCTGTTTAATCACATTTGCTTTAATTCCACAGTGTAATTCAGGCAGTCATGACTGTTCACCTTTTTTACATGTCATACAAAAGAAGAAATTATAACCAGGTTGTTACTGGCTATTAAAACAGATTCTGATAGAATTTTTTTTTTAGTTACCGATGCTATTTTACATTTATAAATGTGCAGTCTGTAATTTAATTTAAACGTGCTTTTACAGAAGTACGATTCATTTGTTTAGGGATAAAACTTATAAAGAGGAAATAAATTAATTTACTTTTAATGCACCAGATAGCTACATAAATGATCAATTAAACTAATTGTAGGCACATTAAAGAGAGACGTGAATCATTTGCAGTATTTGGGAATGAAACAAGCAGTTTGTTGACTAGCAGTGGTGTATTTGGGTCATGTGAGGCAGGAGCTTATTTTGCTGAGTGACATTTTAGCTTTAATGGAGCCATTTGCCCCTAGAGACGCTCAGAATCACTCTTCTGACTTTCACAATATCTCTCTTCCTCCAGAGGTAAAGATGAAATGAGGACAGTGCATATCTCTCTCCTCTTTCTTACCTCTCACTGTCCTGACTATTGATCGGTGTATAGCAATAATTCTCAACTGGTGGGTCATGACCCAAAAATAGATCCGGGGTCTGTTCTGATAGGGTCATCCCATGTCTTTTGTTGTTGAAATTAAAAACTGTACATCCTGTCAAACTGAATTATTGGTGTCCAAGGAGATAATTAGAAACTCAAACTTTTGCATCTTGTTGGGACTATTTAGTCTATGGTAAATGTTAATTAATTGTAATGTTTGATTTTAAAGTCGGGATGAAATGAAAATTGAAAATCTATTTTCAATTTTTGTGTGAACGGGGATTTTCTACATGGATGTTTTGATCTTATTGTGAATCCATCAATACATATGTTTCATTTACTTATTATTATTATTTTTTTTTTTTTTTTTTTTTTTTCAGTGAAAATGTAAGACTTCTCTATGGTGACATATGTCCGACTTCTCCAATCAATTAGTCCACTTAAACCCGCCCCTTACTTACATTCGACCACAAGCTCGCATTTAGAGCTGCACAATTTTGGGAAAAAAAAAAAAGTGATATGTGATAACTCATTAAATACTGCACATTTTGGTTTCCCTTATTGGACACACCAAGCTTAGGTCATGCAGCTGATCAGCTGTGTTTAAAATCCATTTGTCCTTCATTTCAGAAATAACACAAGCGCTTGGAGTACATCAAAAATAGAAGTACATCAGTTTACATTTGGTGATTTGTCGCGTCATGGTGTGCCGCTCATGTCCAGTGTAGACTCACGCTGCCTCCAAAATCACATACTGTCTGAGTAGGTACATTTCAATTTGAATTTACTTTATAAGCGTTAAAAAATAATGTTCTATCTAGTATGAATATGGGTAGTATGAATGCAATTCGGACGTACTATACCTGTCAAGTTGTTACTGTCATGTGACCTACCAACGTCAGTTGAGTCGCTTCACTGCCATTCGTAAATCCTCTTCCATGGCCTCATGGGATAGTAAAGTGTCCATCAAAATCGAATGCGCACTCCAAAATATCAGTGGAAGTAGTAGGTCATCCGTGTACTTTTGCCTACTGTTTTTCTTTTTTCAAATACTGTGTATTCAGACGTACTACTCTGTTGCCATACTGTTTTTCGCATAATATATAATAGGGAACTATCCAATTTTAGATGCAGCAACGGTGTTATTGTATTAAAATCATTCAGTTATTGGATATCATGATATGTACGCTTGAGATATTTTGATCATTTTGATATATAGTGCAGCCATACTCACATTCAGATCTGCCTTCATTTGATCAAGATCAACAGCCAATGGATAGTACCAAGTCCTGCCCTACATTTTCTTTTCCGATAATCTGTTACACTTGACTGTACGTCACAATATGGAAGATCTGTCACTACTTTTGTTTCATTCAAGAACACTTTTGTATGATAAGAAATCTCAGTACTGTGTTGGGTCACAGCTTGTAGGATGTAAAATTCGGGTCTTGGAGCAAAATCATTTGAAAACCACTGGCAGATGCAACACATGCCAGAAATGAGCATTTCAAACCATTCATGCACATAACCTTGAGAGTTGCCAGAGGGATAAAATCGTTCATCCCAATGGTTTATGTGAAACTTTTAATCTACCATTGGCCTTTTCCAGATATTTGTGATGAGTGTGTGTGGTCAGTGTTATGCTAATCCTTTGATCAGATGTCCAGACAGCTCTTTCCTCTGTGTTCTGCCAACTAATCAGCATATGTCATTACCAGATTTGTTCTTTGTGTTTGCAGTCACTTTTATATGACTGCTCATGTTTGTATGTGTGTGTATTTTGTGTTTGTGTGAGTTTGAATGTTTGAGCACATACAGTATGCCACTGTCTACTCCTCAATGATTATATTTGCTCCTACAAACACAAATTGGCGTCATTCAGCTCTCGGTGTAGAGACACAGTCACCAGACCCGGAGTGGCCCACTAATTTACCTCCTCAAACATTGAGGAAGAGGAAGACGCTCATGAATAAAAGAGTAGGAAGGCAGATCAAATCGACTGGTACGCCACCTAAGTCTCATAGAATTCTGGTCCACACAGCTCAAGCTTTTACATGAATAAAACATGGAAGGGTCTTGGTCTGAAAATGGGAAATGTTAATCTTTATAGGTAGTATTGTGGGCTCCATCATATCGCTCTCCAACTGGCATTAAATGTTTGGAAGAGAGGCAGAGGCCCAGTGGAGGGGAAGGAAATTACTGGCATGAGAAAAGATGCAGCGTTCTGTGATGGTGTCTGTTTAACCTTGATTTATCACTTGGGCTGCTCTCAACATGGGATCAACCCACAAAATAAACACACAGGAGGCAGCTTTTACTTGAAGAACACCCTGAAATCAGAATCGAAATTTGAGTTTTAGCTTAGATCTTCAGTATACGCTAATGTACTGCCAAAACATTAGCAGACTTTTAACAGCTATATGCATTTAAAATTTACTGTATGTGCACCAAAAGTTTTTATGACTCATCTTGCACTCATGGGCGTGTCCAGATTTTTGTCCAATCAGATGCTTTCTACAACAGCGGTTCTCAACTTAGAACCTCAGCAAATTTCCAAGTGGCCACAAGATTACTTAAATTATTTAAAATATGACAAAACAAGCATTATGTCACACGCTCACACCACATGGACTTTCAGTTTGTTTGTTTTCATTAGTCACATGTGCTCCTTTGTTCTGATTTCCCGCCACAATCAGTCACCATGGACACTGCACTAATCATCACAGCTGTTTGTCATTTGAGTTAATTGTCTGTGTATATAAGTTCAGTTCAGTTGATGTGTTTTTGTCTGGTCTCATTTTGGTTATGGTTGTGTTGCTTGCTTCTCTGTTGGCCCGTACCTGTTTGGATTATTAAAGATTACCTGTTTATGCTCATCTTTATCTTCGTATGTGTTTACACAACCAGTGCGTTACACATTACAATTAAAAGTTTTTTGTTTGGTTGGTTTTCTATGAAGAAGCAGGATTCCTGTGGTCTCACTTTTGATTTCTAGACCTGGAAAAGTCATTTCATTAGCAATTTTAAAATGAATATGCATTTTTTTTTATAGTTAAGCTGAGTTCTACAATATTTTGAATAGAGATTTGAGTTAAAATATATATATATATTTTAAAAACCGTATCCTTTATCCTTGTCCAGTGAATTATGAATAACTGGAAAAGTCATCAAATTTGGACTATTAGGAGTAAAAAAAAGAGTAAAAAAAATTTGAGTATAATCTCAATATAACAAAAAAATGCAAGAATCATAGTGTATATCAAGTTACCATGGTTGTCATCTGATGCCATCGCTGTATCACCACAGTAGTAGTTTTTGTAAGGGTAAAAATCATGCTGTAAAACTGTACAATCCTTATGATTTCACATATGCTAAGCTCATGCTTGATATGTCTTTGTGTGTTTCTACAATATTGTAACATTCAATATAGCCAGTAACTACCAGATAGCTTTTTCTCCTTTGTTTATATTTGAAATATAGGCCAGCTGTATTTGTCCCAGTAAACAAGCATTGTGAGGCTGTTAAAGCACATTTGTCCTAACTTAAGAAAATAGGCCACTTCATTTCATCCGCTTCGCCATTATGTTTTGTGAATCATGTAACGCGTCTTTCGCCTCTTCACCATCATCCTCCTAATCTCCCACCTTCTCTCTCTCACTGTATCACTGTGAGACTACTCTTGTCTTGTTGCTTACTCCTTCATTTCCATTAAATCAAACCACTGAACCTTGCGTGATTTTTTCCCCCCAAACGGTTCAGCAGAAATCCCCGCCCTGCAACCAATTTCATTGGCTGAGGTTACAGTGACGGGTAGGTTTAGGGATCAGGGTTGGGTGTAGGTAATCGTTACTGTGATTGACATGGCCAATGAAATGTTTAGAATCGGCTCCAGGGCGGGATTTCCGCTGAACTGGTTTGGGAAAAAAAATTACGCCTGAACCTTCAGTGTCATGATTGCTCCAGTCCTCCTTCCCTCATGTACACTCTAGACTCCATTTCCCAGCATCCCTCCTGGTTCTCACCTGCACTCAGTCAGCCATCACCCACACCTGCCACTGATTATCACCTCATCAAGACACACACATGCACTGTAAAAAGTAATACGCTCTATCTACTCAATAAAATTGTAGCGACAGATTACAAGCAATATTATTAATTAAATTCAACATTTAAGAATTGAGTTTGAATTAATCAAATTAATTCCTTAAAAGACAATCATTTAAAATGTGTAAAATCAGCAAACACCATTACAAAAGCCACAAACTGACATAAAAAGCAGAGTCAAACTGCCCAACTAAACGAAACACTGATCACAATAATGGTGACCAAACATTTTCAATAAAATCAACATCAACATCTAAACCTCTGTTAATTATTGTTTCTTATTCCTTCAGTGATTCTGCTTGTTATCATCAAGCAATGTTGGCAACAAAAAAATAAAGAGTTCTTAATTCATCTTTGATGTCTGTCTGTTATTCAGATATTTTAGTTTAAATTTTACTTAAATTTTACTCATTTTAAATCGTTGACATTTAAGGAATTAATTTGATTAATTCTAACTCAATTCTATTTGGTGAATTTAATTATTAATATTGTTTGTAATCTGTTGCCAAAATTTTATGTAGTAGTACTTTTTACAGTGTAAGCACTCACATTGTCTGGTCTTGTCTTTCTATTGTGTGAATGGACTAACCTGATTGCTTACCTGCCTTGTGGATCATCCTCATCCTCATCCTCATCAACAATCTTCATTCCTCTATACCTGCAAAGGACAAATAGAATCTCAATTCCCAGCTAAGTGGTGACTCAATGACTTTCTCTGATACAGTTAGCTTACCTGAATCATTCCTTGTGTTTACACGTTTCAATAAACAACCTGTTTCTGTGAATCTGCTGTCTCCTCATCTGTTTGTGACAGTCAGTCAGGACTCAGGGGAGTCTGACTTGTTTTCACTGATCTTCTCCAAGACTTCAAGTTGAAGCATCACTAACAGTGTAACATAAATAGTTTTGTCTTGGGAGCAGCAGGCCTGGTGACGTTTAATGATTGTGCTAATAGATTGCTTGCAGAGGTTGATCATGTAGTTTTTGTTGTTGTTGTTGTTGTTTTCCCCCTCTCTTTTACCCTGCTTGAGGTTTGGCTTGAAACCTGCTGTGTCTGAAATCGCATACTGTGTAGTACTACATTTAATCAACTAACTTTTCAACCATTAAAGAAGCACATTCTATAAAGTATAAATGTGTGCAGTATGAATGTAATCTGGATGTACTACATCCATCATGTTGTCATGTGACTTAAAGAATCAGTTATGATACACAGTCACATGACAGTCACAGTATTCCGGCAGAAATAATAGGTCATCATGGGTACTTTTCACCTATACTGTTTTTTGAATCTGTATTCTGACATAGTACTGTTTTTTTTTTTTTTTTTTGTATGCAACATTTTTAAAAATAAAGGTTCCAAAAGAGGGTTTTCACAGTAATGCCATAGAGCAGGGGTTCCCAAGCACATTCCTGGCACGTTCCCAAGCACATTCCTGGAGCGTTTTTTTGTCAAACACATCTGTCTAGTACGTGTTTACATAGAAAAATAATGGAAAAGTAGTGCAGTGGAATGGAAAAACGTGTTCTGTGTGAATGGCCCCTAATACCTGGTTCAGACTACACAATTTTAGCACGATTTTGACACAATCTGCTTGACGTAGGGTGTCTTGGGGATTCATAAACGACAATGAGCGTCGGAACGCAAGATTTGATCGTTTCAGTTTGTGTAGTATGTCATAGCGGACGACAACCGATGCCGCATCTGTGACAAAAATATTGTGTAGTCTAAACCCGGCATAAGAGTGTATGTAGAAGGGAAGTGGTCACGTTCAGATGCAGCATTTGTCTTTTTACAGTCAAGTCTGTACATTTTAAATGAAATAATCAATTTTAAATAATGAATATTCTGCTTTTCTTGTGGGGTTGGTCCACACAGTGTAGGTTTTTCAGGTTTTGCCATCTTTGTTTGGTCCCTACAAAGACCGCAAACCTGACACACAAACATATCTGTGCAGTCTCATCCTTTTAGTAGCACTCGACTTATACAGTCTTCTCTTCAGTGGTCCTCTGAGTGTATGTGTAGATTGATATTTTTGTTAGTGACCATGTGAAGAGCCTTCTTCAGGACCTAGAAGTGCCTTCTGCTTACGTGGACACAAGAAAAGTCCTCCTTGACACTTATTGAAACTGGCAGTCTTCAGAGATCTGCATCTGGTTCTCCTCCACACACAGTGCTTCCCAATTATGGATAAGGAATCAATTTGCAATTTTATTTGCTTGACCTCTGCAGATGTGGACAGATATGTCAGGCATGAATAAATTGCTTTTTCCTTTGTCTCGGATCCTTATATCCGTGCCAAAGTGGATGATATCTTTTTTCCTGGCAGGGGTAAATTAATTTTCATTAGATGGAAAGGCTTGTGCTGTGCATCTCTAATTAGCATATCTGCATAAGTATAGCCTCTTAAAATGCAATAGTGGAAAGTTACACCTCAGTCTGAGATCTGTTCATAATCTGTGTTTCTCTTCTGTGCGCTTATGTTTTTTTTGTTTTTTTTTCTCCTTGTAAATCCAGCAGGGAATATGCCCAGGTTCAAACTCTTAACAAGGAAATGAATAGATTGGCTCAGAGTCTTATTGGATAAGAAAAGTGTCCAGGGAAGTAGCTGAGATTATATCCTTTCTCACTCCAATGGCTTAGCTTATCACCTGCTGTTACAGAGGAGATTATGGCTGTGCTTGTGTCAGAAATAGAGGCAGCAGGAAAAACGGCATATCAGTGTTGGGCAGTTGTGTCGCTTCAAGAAGCAAAGCTATTAGTTTAGCTACATTTCTCAGTAGGCTAATGAGTTGAAACCATCAGTATTTTATTATTTATTTTTAAAATCACGCATCATTTATTGGTTGGGTCTTTTCATTTGGACAGCTGAAGCTGGACAACTGAACACATTAAATCATTTGGAACAGTTTGTCAGTCCATAAAACAGTAACAGGATACTTTAGCACACAGAGAACAGAACGATCACTGGATAAAGTGGAATATTTCCCTTCAGTCAATTGAAACCCAACCTGCAAAAGCTTCTTATTGATTGCCAGTGATAAAGTCTGTTAAGGTCAAGACTTGCTTTAGAACATTTTTTTTTTTTTTTTTTTTTACTGCACATAAAGACATTTTTACCAAAAGTGTATCAAAACTGTACACAATCACTACATGTACCATGGTATTCTTGGATGTACAGTATCAAGGTTTATATTTAGGAACCATTTTATTACTATCTGATTAAGTAAAATTTTATATATAAACAGCTTATACACATATGTACAGTTGTGGTCAGAATTATTGGCACCCTTGATAAATATGATCAAAGATGACTAAAAATAAATCTGCATTGTTTATCCTTTTGATCTTTAATTAATAAAATTAGCAAAAATCTAACTTTTCATTGAAGGAAAAGAATTGAAAGTGGGAGGAAAATCACATTATGAAATAAATGTTTTTCTCCAAAACATGTTGGCCACAATTATTGGCACCCTTTTATTCAATACTTTTTTGCAACCTTCTTTTGCTAAGATAACAGCTCTGGGTCTTCACCTATAATGCCTGATGAGTTTGGAGAACACCTGACAAGAGATCAGAGACCGTTCCTTCATGCAGAATCTCTACAGATCCTTCAGATTCCCAGCTCCATGTTGGTGCTTCTTCTCTTCAGTTCACTCCACTCATTTTCTATAGGGTTCAGGTCAGGGGACTGGGACGGCCATGGCAGAAGCTTCATTTTGTGCTCAGTGATACATTTTTGTGTTGGTTTTGATGTTTGTTTTGGATCATTGTCCTGATGGAAGATCCAACCACTGCCCATTATTGGATTTCTAGCAGAAGCGGTCAGGTTTTGATTTATTATCTGTTGGTATTTGATAGAATCCATGATACCATGTATCTGAACAAGATGTCCAGGGCCTCCAGCAGAAAAATAAGCCCACAACATTAAAGATCCAGCAGTATATTTAACCGTGGGCATGGGGTACTTTTTATCCATGTGTGCACCAATCCCATCTGGTGGGTTTGCTGCCAGAAAGCTCTTTTTTTAGTTTCATCTGACCATAGAACCAGGTCCCGTTTGAAGTTCCAGTCTTGTCTGACAACTGAAAATGCTGGAGATTGTTTCTGGATGAGAGCAGAGGATTTTTCTTGAAACCCTCCCGAACAACTTTTGGGGATGTAGATGCTGTTTGATAATTTTTTTTTAGGCTTTCTGAGACTCAAGTCTCAACTAATCTCTGCAATTCTCCAGCTGTGATCCTTGGAGAGTCTTTGGCCACTCAAACTTTCCTCCTCACTGTGCATTAGGACGATTTAGACACACGTCCTCTTCCAGGCAGATTTGTAACATCTTTAGTTGATGGGAACTTCTTAATTATTGCCCTGATAGTGGAAATGGGAATTTTCAATGCTTTAGCTATTTTCTTACAGCCACTTTCTATTTTGTGAAGCTCAACAATCTTTTGTTACACATCAGAACTATATTCTTTGGTTTTTCTCATTATGATGAATGATTAAGGGAATTTGGCCTTTGTGTTTCCTCATGTTTATACTCCTGTGGAACAGGAAGTCATGGCTGGACAATTTCATGTTCATGATCACCCTGGTGTGCTAAAAAATGTAAATATGAATGGGAATATACTTCAGAGATATTTTACTCATAAAAAATTCCAGGGGTGCCAATAATTGTGGCCAACGTGTTTTGGAGAAAAACATTTATTTCATAATGTGATTTTCCCCCCACTTTCAATTCTTTTCCTTCAATGAAAGGATAGATTTTTGCTAATTTTATGAATTAAAGATCAAAAGGATAAACAATGCAGATTTATTTTTATAGTCATCTTTGTTCATATTTACCAAAGGTGCCAATAATTCTGACCACAACTGTACACTACTGTTCAAACATTCACCAAGGCTGCACGTATTTGATCAAAAATACAGTAAAAACTGATATTGTGAAACATTATTCAGTATGAGCTGACAATATTACATATTGTCTTCATCAGAAACAAGGAAGTCATATACACCTAGGATGGCTTTAGGGTGAGTAAAGGCTGGGCTAATTTTCATTTCAAAGTGAACTAATCCTTTAATTTCTTTTTTTTTAAAAAATCTACTGTTATGTTTGTGGTGCTTACTCAACACCGTATTTAATAAAGAGCAATACCAGCAGTTATTTGCAATTTGCGGTTAGTGAACACGTGTATGAAAGACTCTCTCAGCTGAGCTTGAGAGATAATTATGGATATGGACCATGTGAACAATGTATGTGTGATGAATGTTGGGTAATGACATGAATTCTGGGCAATGGCATGATATGATATAAATTCTCCCTGTCTCGCAGAAGGTAGCATGTGAATGATGTTTCTGCACATCGTGACCCTTACCAAGTGAAAGGCAGTCATTACTGTGCATGGAGGTAAAATGCATGACATGTGAGTTATATCAACATTGACAGTGCATCATGCGGCTTGTGTAAATGGCCTGTCAGCCATACTCGCATGCGATGAAAATAACTACAGTCCTCGCTGTCACTGACCGAAATTACCCACATTTGGGCCATCGATAAATACTTAATGTTTTCTGATACGCTATTTAAAAATTACTGGGTAGAAAATAAATAAAGAAACAAACAAACAAACAAACAAATAAAACACAACTTGTTAGACTAACATATAGACCGGGTAAAAAAAGGTTGGAGGAAATGATATGCCAAAAGTATCAGCCAAACGAATGTCATGTAGACTAGCGTCGGGTATGAGTGTATTACTTTCTAAACAGAACTGGACATGTGGGCTTAATGTAAGACTGTTAGATGTGGTTTTTAAAACATTTATTGTGTTTATTTATTTATTTTCCTTTGGAAGCTGTCTGACAGTGACAATGGCAAGGGTCTGGAGCTGGCGAATGACTCATCGTCACCATGGTGAAGAGCTTAATAAGTCTGCAAGTGGCATTAGTGTGACATACAACTCAAATCACATCTCTTCCTCTGCTGTGTGTGTGTGTTTTTGTGTTAAAAATGTGAGCTTTTGCTGCCAGTCTTAACAGGTCTGTGCCACGACACACCTGGTGTTCCATTCTTTTGCACAGATTTAACAGGGCAAGGAGTCACTAGATGCATTTATGCAGGGCTTTTTGATGGCAAGGATCCTAAATATGATTCTTCCTTTGCTAGGGACCCCCTTCCTTTGAAGGCAGCTATATTTTAAAGTTGGCATGAAATGGAAATGCAACCTTTTGCATCTATTTTCTAAGGGCATCTTAATGATCTTATTGTGAATTCATCTATGAATATGGTTATTTTTAAAGGGATAGTTCACCCAAAAATGAAAATTTGATGTTTATCTGCTTACCCCCAGGGCATCCAAGATGTAGGTGACTTTGTTTCTTCAGTAGAACACAAATGATGATTTTTAACTCCAACCGTTGCAGTCTGTCAGTCGTATAATGCATGTCAATGGGAACACCATTCAAGAGTCAAAAAACATGCACAGACAAATCCAAATTAAACCCTGCGGCTCGTGACGACACATTGATGTCCTAAGACACGAAACGATCGGTTTGTGCGAGAAACCGAACAGTATTTATATCATTTTTTACCTCTAATACACCACTATGTCCAACTGCCTTGAGCGCACGCACGGCATCCGGTGCGTGAGGTGTGTACGCGCTCTGGCGTAGTTTAAAGGATTAGTCCACTTTCAAATAAAATTTTCCTGATAATTTACTCACCCCCATGTCATCCAAGATGTTCATGTCTTTCTTTCTTCGGTCGAAAAGAAATTAAGGTTTTTGATGAAAACATTCCAGGATTATTCTCCTTATAGTGGACTTCAATGGTCTCTCCAAACGGTTGAAGGTCAAAATTACAGTTTCAGTGCAGCTTCAAAGGGCTTTAAACGATACCAGACGAGGAATAAGGGTCTTATCTAGAGAAACGATCGGTCATTTTCTACAAAAATATAACTGTATATGCTTTATAAACACAAATGATCGCCTTGCACGTGCTTCCGCTTTCCGTATTCTTCAAAAAGCAAAACATGTTCAGGTCAAAGTGTTTGAATAATTTTTGGTCCCAAATTTTTATCAATTTTACTGGTAGTTCACAAGAATTTTTGGGTGTAATATGTCACAGTTTACTTTATTTTGCTATCCTCACTTACATAAATGAACTTTAGTGTCCTGCACCCACTAGTAAAATATAAAAAATGTCATCATTTTTGGTTTGACGGTACTTTTTGAACCTCGTAATTATATTCTTCTGGTGAAATGACATTTCTCTCCGGTGACGTGTGCCGGACTTCTCCAGTCATTTAGCCTGTTTAAAACCTGCCCACATTCGACTGCTGTTGCGACTTATAAGGAACATGAAAAAAGTAAGAAGGAACATTTTTAAATATGTATAAAGTATCATCTAGAAAATATTTAGTTTCTATTAAATTGATGTTAAATTGTTGTCATGATCACACCAGGCATATCCTTCACTCATCTAACTGTCACACTCAGCAGAGTACTGATTATGGACTACATTTCCCATCATCCTCCCTGGCACTTAACCACGCACACCTGGAACTCATCTAGTCATCATCACTAGCACTTTAAAGAGCACACACACACACACTCGCACAGCCGTTGTCTGGCCTTGTCTGATGCTACAGACTGCTTACCTTGCAACTTATCTACTTTATGTTCCTGATTAGTGCTGTTACTTTATCCAAGTTGATCTCCAGTCATCCAAGTTGTCTTCCAGTCAGATTTAGCAAGTGTGAACGAAAAAAAAAAAAAAAAAAAAAATCATGTGATCATATTTGGACAGACAATGTGAACGCAGCCAAAGACTTAGTCTATTTCATCTGTTAACAATCTCCAATATCATCACTATATCATCTATTAAACATGTTTGAGATTTACCTCAGCAATTTTGAGGGGAAAAAAAGTCAGAATTGCAAGTTCTGACTTTATAATTCGCAATTGCGAGTTTATATCTCACAATTCTGAGAAAAGTCAGAATTGTGAGATGTAAACTCACAATTGTGAGAATAATGAATAATTATTCTTTATTTATGAATAAAATAATTGTGATTTTAATTTCATACTTTAGTGCATTTTAATTTATTTTATTTGATAGATTATTATTATTGCTATTAAATTTAATTAGATTATTTGAATTAGATTATTTATAATAATATTACTAAAATAATAATAGTGATATTAATTATTATTATTGCAGTTATTGTTTGTTTGTATTTTAAAGGTTTTTAGCACTTCTTCTTATTTTTTTTTTTCTCTGAAGTTTTCGGCGATTTGAAAACCTGGGTGGTACTGTTACCCTGTATTTCTATATTAGGTTTAGGTCTCCCTGGAGTCACTGGTATACCACACCCCTCCCCTCTCAAAGCTGCTTCCTGCCATCTGCAGGCAGCTATCGTTTTCATTAGCACAATTGCACAACAGGCAGTGACATTAAGCAGTGTCCGGATCTCATCTGTGTCGTCTGTGAGGGGAAGTAGGCAGTCAATGAGGGTTGATTGAATCGGGCTGGGATGGGATGGAAATTAATCCTACTTTACTCTCTTTTGGGCTGAACTCGCAGATCTTCAGCAAGACAAATGAGGCTTAGGCGGTGTGTAGATCCCCAGAGCTTCCAGTTAGGAAATACTCTGTTACTGGAGCAGCTCAGCAGAGAGACTCTTCAGGAATGACTCCAATAGCCCTCTGTAGAAGAGCTCTGTGTTTGACATTAAGGTTGGACATGTCATTAAAATATTTACACAACTGAGTGCGAGAGCAGCTATTGAACCGCAGGGTTTTTCTTCTTATTTCTCTCCTTACTAAAGTTATTTTTAACGAACCAGCCAAAGCCTGCCCTGAAGCAAGCTCTGCAGCAGACTTCTTCCTGGCATTATGTCACGAAAGTGCTGTAAATTAGGAGTTTTGATAACATCCTTATGTCATTTTTAGACCTTCTTTCTAATGCCGTCTTTTTCTCCTTGTGATTGTTTTTTTTTTCTCCTTGTGAACAAGATTGTCTGATCATTAATTTAGGGCTTGGCTCCCTCCATCCATCTATCCATCCGGGACGTTGTCCAAACTGTGCAAAGAGCCAATTATGTGATAAAATATATGGGTCTCTTTGCTCTAATATTGCTGTCTACAATCCCTATGTACAGGTGATGGGGATCCAAAACGTTCAAAATGATTGCTTAAACAGAAACCCAAACTGACCACACATATCCGCTAGAATAGTTTTCCTCCAATGCTTCCCTAAGGATTTCTGTAATGAGATTTATAATGTCAGTTCCCTCTAAATAAATTGTTTCCAGAAAATCTCACTACATGTTGCATGCTGCTGCTTCCCCGTATGTTCAGTAGTACAGTGGGAATGTCTGTGTTGCAGTGTTTAAGAGTAGGGGGGTGATGGGGAATGATGGAGAGAGCTATAGGGACTACTGCAGAGACAGCCTCCGCACTGCAGTGCAGCCTGAGCGAGAGACACACAGAGAGAGAAATGAATAATAAAGGAGAAGTGATTCATTGGGCGCTTGTTATTAAAGTTTCTGTTTGAAGTAAGCGGGAATAGCCCTTAGCTGGCACTGTGTGTGTGTGTGTGTGTGTGTGTGTGTGTGCACTCTAGTTTTGGTGATGGAGACAGGAGCTCACTTTGAAGACCTTGATGGCAGGCTGACATTTCTTATCTTTTCATAAACAGACCAGAGAACATCTGTAGCACTCAAGAGGGCTTTTCACATTGCGCTTAACCCGGGTTATCATCATTCTAAACCCCGCTTTTAACCCTGGGTAGAGGAACATTTCTCATTAGAATTTTAGAAGCGGGGTTAGTGCCGCATTATACTCAAGGTTATGAAACCAGTGTTAGATGCTTAGCAACAGACAACCAATCATGTACCTCACATTCACGTACTGTAGAGAGTCACAGAAACAGCGCAGAAACAGCATTTGAAGGGGGAAATGTCAAATGGCAATGGAACATGAGTCAATTGGAGTAAAGAAAAGATCTTTTCATTCATATCTTTATAGTCCGAAAAGTCCATTCAGGAAAAAAAAAAAAAACTTGATAGTACAATCTGCAATATGTAATATGAGGATGCACAATGCTAGAGCTTTTATGTAAATAGGCTGTGTTTCGTTCATTCAATCAATGACACTGACATCTCAAATATGCAGATAAGAACGTTAGCCCAGGTTTTAGGAATGTATAGTGTGAAAAGTCGGTTTATAAATACCCTGGATTAATTGCTAACCCTGGGTAAGTTATGAACAGTGTGAACAGTGTGAAATGTAAAGCAAAACCTAGGATTCCATTTTACCAGAGGTATAGAATGACCAAGACTTAAATATTTCAAGTGTAAAAAGCCCTAAGTTTGCTCTGTAGTTGAGTAATGTTTTTGTTAAAACATCAAAATTAATATCTGGAAAACACAATAAAGAGCAACTTAATCTGTTAGTAGAGTTTAAGGGAGAAATCATCAGTTCATCATTTGTTTGGTGTATTGCATTTCTGGTATTGACATTGACCCTGAAACATGTTTTTCTGCTGCAATGCCTGTTTTAAATAACTTTATTAAACCACTGTGGTTTGATGAAGACATCAGAGCAGTTTCTGCTTGGGAAAAGCACTAGAAGTAAACTCTATTACCAAGGGGAGGATCTAGTGCCCTATTCTATCAGAGCCAGAACCTTATCGATTGAGACTGAAGAAGCCTTTGTATTCCCATGTCGGGATAAAGCAGCATTTTTTCCCCCATTTCAGAATTGAGCTCAGTGTGTGAAGAGGGGCCAATAGCCACCGGGCACTTGATATCTACATCCTATAATAAAAGGACAGCATGAATCCGAGTGAAATGGAGGAATAAAAGCGCTGACTGCTTGCTGATTGGCTGCAGCCCTACACATCCACAGCATTGTGATTTGCTTTGTTATTCTCCCCCTCCTGTCCAGCTGAGCTGCTGGAACTTTCCAAAGCTTTTGAGCAACTTTGTCTTGTTTTTTTATTTCTGTTCATGTTCCACTTACTCTGTTCTGATCCTCTCTCTGAGGTGTGAGAGGAAATCTCCACCTGTTACCAACACTTGCTAGCCTGGCAACTATTATTTTCCCCCATTTCCTCCTCCTCCTCCATAATAATAATAATAACAATAATAATAGCACGAGCAAACCTTTCAAGCAAAACTATATTAAAAATATTGTAACATTTTGTGAGCTAAATGAAAAATAGTTACTGCAAAAACGACTCATTTAATAATGAGTGTATACTAATATTTAATAATGACCTAATACTACTTTTTGGGGACCCACTGTAAATGTAAACAAGATTAATTTCTTTCATTCTGTTTTGAGCCATTTTTGCAAGTGCACAAGACTGCACAAACTCATATAAATGTTGCAGTCTCAAGCAACAAAGTTCTGTTTTATGGGTTTCTCTTTGTGTTTTTGAAGCATCTGATTTTAATAAACTGTAGGAGTGTCCAATTGCTATTTGGAAAGTATTTATTCATTCATTTCATCTTCTGTCTCATTACTGTAGGAGCAGAGACTATATTTCTTCTCTTGCTGACATTTTCTGAAATAATGCTTCTCACATTTCCATATTTCATCACTAATCAGTAGCATATGAAGAATAAATAGTTTTTGTTGAAATTTTATGGGTACTGTAGGTTACATTTATTATAGATTTGATGTATGTTTCAGTGTGTATGAAAATGAAAGTAAATGTACGTGTCTAACCACAATTTATGTAAAAATACACAAGAATTACTCATGTGAGCACACTGGCATGACAGATCACTGAAGCCGCCTTAGCACGTATCAAGTGCACATGAACACATTTCATCTCAAACATTGTTGCAACAGGATGTTTTCTATGTTTTAATGTATATATGATATATCTTACTTTCCAAGCAATGTGGAAGCAAAATGACTAAACATAAAAAATAAACTTTTACAGCCATGTTAACTTTGCAAGCACAGACTTTTATTTAGTTTAATGAGTCTTTCTTTTTGTAATATATTTAGCATCAAACAAACAATACAGTTCTTATCATAGCATATTTAAAGGGGACCTATTATGCCCTGTTTTACAAGATGTAAAATAAGTCTCTGATGTCCCCAGAGTGTGTATGTGAAGTATTAGCACAAAATACTCCACAGATAATTTTTTATAGCATGTTAAAATTGCTGTAAAATTTTCGGTTAAGTTTCGGAAAGTTTTTTTTCGAGGATGGCTCTGTATTACGTAATAAAGGGCAGAATTCCTTGTATGGGAACTTCTCCCTGATAAGTGTGAGCAAGAGCACACCCATAAACACGCTTCGTTCGGGTTACGGAAGCCGAGAGATTTTTTAACAACGTTACCAAAGAAGTGTGTTTTTGGTTGTGAGAGAAAGATAACCTTTTTCAGCTTCCCAAAGAACCCAGCGTTAAGGGAACAGTGGATGCAGTTTGTTTTACCGGGGCAGCAACGGAGTTGTGCAAGTATGTTTGTTCCTGGAATTTCGGTGATGAATGTTTTGTAAACAAGTTCGACGCTAGATTTGCAGATCGCAGGTGGTGAGTAAAACTGCATTAAATGTCAGTGTTTTGGCAATCAGCACGCAAGTGCATATAATGTAAACAACAAACATTTTTGTTCCCTTTTTATTTATAATGATGTCACAGCTTGCAGACGATCTCTACGCAAAAGCTGCGCATGCTCGTCATCTCCTAACAATGCCACATATTAAGGTCTGGGTAGATTAAATCATAAACAAACAATCAGTTCTTATAATAAAAGTGCTGGATGCAGGAGAAATGGGCAGGAATGAAGATCTGAGTGACAATGACAAGGGCCAAATTGTTGTGGTGACTGGGTCAGAGTATCCAGAAAGGCTTGTGGGTTGCTCCCGGTCAGCAATGGTGAGAATTTATCAACAGTGGTCCGAGGAGGGACAAACCACAAACTGGCGACAGGGTGTTGAGCACCCAAGGCTCATCGATGCACAGGGGGAACGAAGTCTATCCTGTCTGGTCTGAGCCAACAGAAGGTCTACTGTGTCACAAGTCACACAAAATTTTAATTATGGTTATGGGAGGAATGTGTCACAGTGCATCTTGACCTTAGAGCAGTGGAAGAAGGTTATCTGGTCCGATGAGTCCCGTTTTCTTTTACATCATGTGGACGGCCATGTACCTGTGTGCCATTTACCTGGGGAAGTGATGGCACCATGGATGCACTGTGGGACGACAACAAGTGGTCGGAGTGTGATGCTCTTGGCAGTGTTCTGCTGGGAAACCCTGGGTCCGGCCATTCATGTGGAAGCAAATTTAATAAGTGCCACCTACCTAAACGTTGTTGCAGACCAGGTACACCCCTTCACGACAATAGTGTTCCCTGGTGGAAGTGACCTCTTTCAGCAGGATAAAGCACCCTTCCACACTACACACATTGTTTAGAAATGGTTTGGGAACATGTTGAAGAGTTCAAGGTGTTGCCCTGACTTCCAAATTCCCCAGATCTCAATCCAACTGTGCATCTGTGGGATGTGCTGGACCAACAAGTTTGATCCATGGCGGCTCCGCCTCGCAACCTACAGGATCTGCTGCTAACATCTTGGTGCCAGATATCACAGCACACCTTCAGGGGTCTTGTAGAGTCCATGCCTCATTGGGTCGGCGCTGTTTTGGCAGCATGCGGAGGACCAACAGCATATTAGGCAGGTGGTCATAATGTTTTGGCTCATTGGTGTACATTTCACATACAAGTTTGATATTAAGGACATTGTTGTTTATGGATGATGGACATGTGAACTGTGTTGGGTCGCCACTTAATATTCAATATAACATCTGATTCCTGAAGTAAAAAACAGCTGAGAATGATTGTAGTATGCATTTATATATAAAAAAGTAAGTAAATAAATAAAAATTATTTTGTGCTGATCTTTTTACCTGTCTGAAGAGTGACACATCAATAATGCAAAGCTCCATCCCTGCTTGATATGCACAACCCACAGAGATTGTCACACATTAACAGATTGAAGAAAAGCTTCATCTTCTCCCACCGGGAGATATTTTATTCTAGTGCCACCCTCTGCCGTCACATAAGGCCATTTCATTACTGCGCTACCAGCACTCTCTACTCCTCTCAATTAGTGCAGGCTACCATTTGGTGAAAATCATGGATCCCTCCCCCTCTCTCCACCCTGTCATTTCTCAACCCAATCCCCCTAACTGGGTTATAATACTACTGTCTGTGACTTATGATTTGGTATGCGCTCAGTATTGACCAAGGGATGAAGTTGTGGAGGCTTGAACACCATCAGGCAATGAAGGTCCACGGATAGATGGATTGTTTGATGTAAATCAGCCTGTGTGTGTTTGTGCTGTGTGTGTATGTGTATGCCACAGTGAATCCAACCAGATGTCTTAGTACCAGCAATGCGGTGACAGCAAGAAGACGTGTGGGGTAATAAAAAGCACAGAAGACTGATGCTTATGTGGCCTCACTCATGCACACATACACACCTCCATGTCCCAAGGCAAAACAGAGCGATACAGCCCCCATAATTCAACGGTCAGCAGGGAGACATATTTCTTCTGGCTGCTGTGGAGGTATTAGCTGCATCTGGGGTCTACACACAGGTCAGGAGGCTGCGGAGAGACCTGTGTCAGTATATTGCTGTGTTCAAATTCACTTCATTCTGCTTCCCGCAAATCCCAAAGGATTGATTTATGACATTGAAGAAAAACCTTAAAAATAAAGTGGGGTTAACACCTTTGTGTGATGCAGGTTTCTACTTAAGTTTTAGATGAGATATCTATCTGTTATGTCTTTTAGTGTGAACTGTTTTTACCTCACCTAAGAACAGAAGGGCAGATAAGTGCTTATGGGAAATAGCTGAGAAGAAATTCAATTATAAATCAAGATCAATGTTAGTCAAGGTTTAGCTGTTTAGGTTAGCAAAGTATGGTTAGCCCAAGCTACCCAGCTATAGCAGGATCCAAAAAAGCATGTTTCTCAATTGATAGCCTTTTGTGATTTGTGACATATAAACATTTTGCCAAGAAATATGTATTATATTATATTATATTATATTATATTATAGCAATGATGCATTAAATTGATCAAATTTATTTTAAATGCTGTTCTTTTGAACTTTCTGTTAATCAAAGAATCCTGAAAAAAGTCACAAAAAAGCAGCAACTGTTTTCAACAATGATAATAAGACTATAGTAATGATGCTGAATGATGCTGAAAATTCATAAATTACATTAAAATAAACATTAAAATATTTAGAATCAATAGAAGTTATTTTAAATTGTAATTAAATTTCCCAATATTTCAATTTTTATTGTTTTTGATCAAATAAATTAAGCCTCAAGCTTAAGACTTTTTTAAATAACATTAAAAAATCTTATCAACCCCAAACTACTGAACCATGTACATTGTTATTTCATCAGCTGTTCAGCTTTTTCATTTTCCTGTGGCTCCTGAGTATTTAGTCACATGACATTTGCAGGTTGGTTGCCTGTCTAAGAAACAAACAGAGCAAGTGTCCAAAGATGTCAGATTTCAAACTACATAATTCCAGGGAGTCCTTCGCTAGCCGAGCTACTGTTGAGAGGAATGGGAATGCTAACAGATTTATCTCTAAATATAATAGACCTCCTTGTTTCAAACAATTCTTATATGCCACATAATTGTAGACTATGTCGACATGAAGTCATTTAAGGTTTCATGAAGTTCATAAGTGTTTTGGGTACCATGGAAACACTGTAATCCAAATCCATACCAGCAGGCTCATTTGTCTTCTCTGGATAAGGGCAAACTACCTAGGCATTGAACAGTTTGTAAGTTGGTGATCAATTTTGTTTTTTAATAAGTCTTTCCAGATCAATAGACAGAAGACAGAAGCAAATGTTGCATCAGGAGATGAGAAAGGTCTCCATGAGCCTTTAAAATCATGAGCATGTGACTTGTTAAAGGATTAGTTCACTTTCATATAAAATTTTCCTGATAATTTACTCACCCCCGTGTCATCCAAGATGTCCATGTCTTTCTTTCTTCAGTCGAAAAGAAATTAAGGGTTTTGATGAAAACATTCCAGGATTATTCTCCTTATAATGGACTTTAATGGCCTCCAAACGGTTGAAGGTCAAAATTATAGTTTCAGTGCAGCTTCAAAGGGCTTTAAACGATACCAGACGAGGTTGAAGGTCAAAATTATAGTTTCAGTGCAGCTTCAAAGGGCTTTAAACGATACCAGACGAGGAATAAGGGTCTTATCTAGTGAAACGATCGGTCATTTTCGAAAAAAATGTAAATGTATATGCTTTATATAAACAAATGATCGCCTTCCAAGTGCTTCCGCCAAAACCGCACTTTCGTATTCTTCAAAAAGCTTACGCTGTATGTCCTACGCCTTCCCTATTCTACTTACGGAAAAAATGTAACTGGCACTGCGTTCGTTCCGTAAGTTGAATAGGGAAGGCGTAGGACATACAGCGTAAGCTTTTTGAAGAATATGAAAGTACGGTTTTGGCGGAAGCACTTGGAAGGCGATCATTTGTTTATATAAAGCATATACATTTACATTTTTTTCGAAAATGACCGATTGTTTTGCTAGATAAGACCCTTATTCCTCGTCTGGTATCGTTTAAAGCCCTTTGAAGCTGCAATGAAACTATAATTTCAACCGTTTGGAGGCCATTGAAGTCCATTGTAAGGAGAATAATCCTGGAATGTTTTCATCAAAAACCTTAATTTCTTTTCAACTGAAGAAAGAAATACATGGACATCTTGGATGACATGGGGGTGAGTAAATTATCAGGAAAATTTTATATGAAAGTGAACTAATCCTTTAACAAAGCAACAAGCAACCCTGGCTCTTTGGAATTAGGTGACTCTGGCCTCATTTCTGCAAAACCTGAAATAAGTGCAATCCAGGTGCATTTTGCTGCACTTCTCAGGTGATGTGTCCACAAATGACGCTATAAGCGATATTGTTTTTTGTTTGTTTGTTTTTTTTCTTCTCCATTGCAGATGCTGGTTTTTTAAACAGTCCAGTGTAAGTGTTGGTATATTTTTGCCAAATTATATTAGCGTTGCTTGTAGTGTGTTTTACAGCAGTTTCAAAGTGTAATGTCCAGTTACTGGCGCTAATTTTCTCCAACACAGTTAAGCCCAAGACACACCAAACCGATGTCAAAGAACTAGCAGTGACGAAAGCCGACTGTGTTGTCACCTCGCATTGCCTGCGCCTGTGCAAAGACCACAGCCAATGACCATTTAGCATGTAGTTCTGCGCCTGTGTGAGAGGAAAGAATTTGTCATTCAAAAAGGGAAAACAAAACCAGTGTCCAGATGCAGTTTTTTCTTCAAGACTATGATCTTAACTTTTTAAAGTCAGTTACATAAAAAGGTACAGGGGCGGACTGGGACAAAAATTCAGCCCTGGCACTGTAGCCACACTAGCCCACATTACCACACCCACACAGCCCCACGGATACGCGCGTTCCCAGGTGAAAAAAGTATACTACCATAATGTACTTAAAGTGCTCTATTTTCACACACTAATTTTATACTTAATATACTAAAAATTCTTCTTTAGTACTTCTTAAGATAATCTTAAGAACATCTAAGTGTACTCAACTGTGCTATTTTGAGACACCATGAATATGTATTTAGTTACCATTTGTAGTACACTTGAACCCATAAGTGTACTACAAATGGTAACTAAATACATTTTAATACAGAGATAGTATGTTAAAAGCACATTTTAGTTCATATTCATGGTGTCTCAAAACCCTAACCCTAATCCTAAATCCCACCTTATCTGCTGATATTTCAGTCATGTAATTCAGTAACAGGCTAGCTAACACTTGTAACCAATTATCACGAAGCAATGAGATTTTAAAATATATGGGGGTTGTATGCTAAGCTTACAACTGTTTAATACAATGTAGGCTACTGTAAAAAAAAAAAACACTGGAGCCAACTGGCAGAAGTAGCGTGAAAATGACTTGAGGTAGCTGTATTTTCTGTTTTTCTCTTACCTCTACGGCACTACTGTCCTACGCTGCAGCAGCCGATTTTAAACCCTTTGAAAAGAGTTCGGTTAATTTTACGCATTTGACAGCGTCGGACGTAAAAGCCCTTTTTTTTGCTTTCTCGAATCTTTTCTGCACCGCCTCTCCTTTTTTTACGGTTCATTATCTAATGTTTACTGACAATTAGCTCGTGTTGCACGATGATGTGTTTGATTTTGAAGTTTGATTGACAGGCGATCTAACCAATCATAACGCCGTATCCACATTTATGTAAGCAGTTAGGGGAGTAATGCTGCCTTCACGTGCTATCGGAAATTTTATAATTCTCAATTCTGAAGTCATGATTACAAACTCACAAAGTTTTGAAATGGGAGGGCGTTCATGTGCAGTTTTTACCTATAGGAAAGTTGTATTTACAATAATTCCGAGAGCGCGAGAAGGCAGGATTAGTAGATTAACGTCGGTGGACTTCAACTTGAAAAATGGTGTGTAGTGTCACGGGTTGTTTGAACCGAGGTGCTACAGCAATCTGTCAAGACACATTAAAAAGCCACAAAACGGCATTTATTGTTTAAATTTCCTTAAAAAATTCCAAAATTTGAGACTTTGTTTCATTTCAAAAGTAACCTGCACTCTCTTGTCTGTCGACGCATTGTCAGTGTCCTCTTTGCTCCAATGTATTTTTCACTCTGAGAGAGCATGATGTGTGGCGTGAGAGCGGCATGGCTTGTCGGACATACATAGCAACAGTAACTAAAGGGGGCGGGTCGGTCGACCCATCTCGGGACCAGGCCGGCCATTGCCGACTGAGCCAAATGCTTAACATTTATTATTATTAATATTATTATAACCATAGTGAAATTGTGCAAGCAGTAAAAACCCATCCTATGCGCTGCCAGCCTGTAAAAACAATTTATATATATTAAAAAGAAAACTGACTGGCCCACATTAAAAAATATGGTCCGGCCCCTCTGGCATTTGCCAGAATTGCTAGATGGTCAATCCGCCCATGAAAAGGTAGATCGGTATCATTTAAATTAGAAAAGTAAGACTGATTACCCCTTGGTTAACAAGCAGTTGGTCAAACTACAGTAGTCAACATTTGAAGTAGATCACAAAAGTTCATCAAAGTTGTCCTAAGAACTAAGTCTCTTGTCTCTCAAAAATGTTGTTTCAGGATCAGCAAAGATGTTGATCCAGGAACACTGCACTTGGTGAAATCAGGTTCTGTCACACCAACTGCGTGACGTCAATTCAACATGATTAATCGGTCAAAAAGCTGCCAATGGGGTCAAAGTAGTCCCAACATTTGGCTGACAGATGCTCAATTATGGCCCAACTTTGGCCGATGGTCAGCTTGGTGTGACACAGCCTTTAAATGTGAATGTGGCAACATTTTATTACATTGGTTAAAGGGGTTGTGAATTGACAAATCAAAATTTCCTTAATCTATTGACATAAAAGAAGTCATATGTTACACACAAAGTCCACACGTGTGTTTTTATAAAGATGTAAGGTCCATTTTATTTCAAAAACACTTGCAACACCGAGTTACAATCCGGGAAACCACATAAACAATGCATGCTTATCCACCAGTCTCGTGATTATTTTCTTCCTTTTCAATCTCGCGAGTGTACAGATCTGTCTTCTACAAATATCGTCTGCCAAGCTTCAGCTTAAAAGTCACAGACAGACATTATACATACATACTTTTGTGCAGATGGAGCATGAAAAGAACTGTAACATTAAATATAAATCACAAGACCTAAAAGAATGCAGAACCATTAAATAACTTTGTAATGTAAATGAATTGTTTAAATACACTGAAATTATAATAGTGCGACGAAAGACCGCCTCCGCAGAGGAAGATAAACGAAATTAGCGAATTAGCTCAAAAGGGAAATATGAATAATTAATCCTAACTCGTTATAATTAATTATAAGTATTTTAATCAGTTAATCGAATTAACTTGATGTAGTTGAATTAATATTACAATCAATTAATCTGTTCAGCCAGTGAACACTCAGTATTGATCGTCTATCAACTCTTCAGAAAGGATATTTTCTGTGGCCACTGAAAAAATGACTCTTTCTTAGCATGTAGCTGTGATCTTAATTGTTATCAGTGACTTAATAAGCAGATCAGAATCAACTCGCAAGAATGTGCACACAAGTTTTATTTTACTAAATCACGAACACATAGCTAGACTAAACACGCACAGAAATAACAATCACGCATACATAAGGAATGAGAGAGTGGAAATGAATTTGAACCGTTGCATAACAGGGAAAAGGAGCTATGAAAGAGTCATTTAACGAGCTGGAAGAACCATCAGTTTCTCACTATAAAGCACCTTTGTTAACAAAGTGGTTCAAACTTAATGCTAAATCGCCGTTTAGTGTTCAAATGTATGATACTTGCAAAATGCCTTAGCTGTTGAGGAGCGTCCGGATCTGCAGGCTCAGGAGAAATTCTTGATGGTTCAGTCCGATGGTGCTGAAGTTGTAATTCATATCTTCTGCGCTGAGTGAAGAAATGACGATGCACTTGCGCTGTTAATTTGACCCTGTTGTCAAGGAAGTTGGCTTGAAGTGAATAAGGCTGGCCCGGGTGGCCGAGGTCTCACGTGAACAGCAAACCATAGTATCAGCAGAAACAAAGAAAAGAACCAGAAGAGAGAGTGCGATCTGTGTGGGGGCTTTTTAACCTCTATAGAAGTCACACCTTTGAGTTTTGTCTTGACCAATGAGAAAAGTACAGTTTCCAAGTGGGAAAGTTCCTTTGTTTGAAAGTGAACTCCTTTGCATGAGGGGAGTAAGCTTGTAGTTTTGTGTCCATTTATACTCTGATAAATATAACAAGCATACAATTCATTCTATGAGATGGTGATGTCCACCAAAGTGTGAGTCATTAAAGGAACACTCCACTTTTTTTGAAAATAGGCTCATTTTCCAACTCCCCTAGAGTTAAACAGTTGAGTTTTACCATTTTCGAATCCATTCAGCCGATCTCCAGGTCTGGCGGTACCACTTTTAGCATAGCTTAGCATAGTTCATTGAATCCGATTAGACCATTAGCATCTCACTTAAAACTGACCAAAGAGTTTCAATATTTTTCCTATTTAAAACTTGACTCTTCTGTAGTTACATCGTGTACTAAGACCGACGCAAAATGAAAAGTTGCGATTTTCTAGGTCGATATGGCTAGGAACTATACTCTCATTCCGGTGTAATAATCAAGGAACTTTGCTGCCGTACCATGGGTGCAGCAGGCGCAATGATATTACCCGGAGATCGGCTGAATGGATTCGAAAACGGTAAAACTCAACTGTTTAACTCTAGGGGAGTTGGAAAATGAGCCTATTTTCAAAAAAAGTGGAGTGTTCCTTTAAACAAGGAGTAATTTGATATGAAACACCACCTAGATGGGCTATATTATCTAGAAGTTCTGTCCTCGGGCATGCATAACACTATACAATATACAAAATAACAATATACAAACAGTAATAATATACAGAATGTACTAGGGAAATGCATGTTCCCTCATTTAAGCAAATTTGTCAATGAATTAGCGGAAAGGATGCCATTTCTATATGTGCATGTCTGGTTCTTGTATTGAGAACAATCAATGTGCCAAGTGTCTTTGAAGTGTGGGATTGAAGCAGAAGGGTGATAGCATTCAGTGGGGGAGCCAGACATTACGGGGCCTGCACGGGTGAAGGGTTGGAAGAGTAACTTTTACAATTGTGTGTTTGATCGATTCAGATGCTACAACGCCTACTTCTACATCATTGCCTCTTTAGCCCCGCCCATCAATTTGCACATGTTATGTAGAAGTAAATATGAGACAGATGCAAACACAGGATTACTCCCTCAACAAAACGATAATGATGCCTCTGAGTATTTTCAAGATGTTTTGAAGTGCCAAGATGTGGAAAACCATAGTCTTTGCATAGCCTTCCATGTGACCCTAAGAGTGGATGAACTTTATTTTTAACAAAGTTCCAGATTGCATCAGTAAGACACTATTCGTTTTTTCACTTCTTTTTTCTGCGGATTCATTTTTAAACAAGACACAGTTCGATGCAGACTTTTCAGAGAGAATGAAAATAAAAGATGATGCAGTTTCGACTATATTGGATCCGACAGTAATGTTGCAACACAAGTGTGAGTAACAATGTTTTTATCTTGTCACTATTCCTTTGTCTGTTACAGATCATTTGATATGTAGTTACTTTACATTCACTTTACTGAAAATGATGAACGATGAATATAAGAAAGTGCGACAATTCATTTACATGAAACACAGCAAGTTATCCTGTCAGTTACTCCAAGTACTTAAACTTCATTTGCCACAACCAAGACTTATAAAGCATGTAGTATGTAATACGCATACATGGTTCATAGTTGGCAAATGTTTCAACTTATGTACTGAGATAAACACCTTTCAGTATCATCTTTGTTTCAACACTAATATAATGTAATAAAATAAAATATTACCTGACCAATACATAAGAAATAAAAATATAAATAAAGATTAAATACCATGCTGTCGTAGACTGGAGTATCCTTGGTATTTGAGGTGTAGGTTTGTCTCCTGATTCGGGATCAGAAGTTTTCAGAACAATTCCACACGTGTAATGGCGGGGGCGTTGAAAATGATTTTAATATGCAAAAGTGTTACCCAATCATAGTAGTGGGCTTTTACTGCCAAGTCTTGAATTCGGCACGCCTATCAAAACGGAGTGTTTCCAAGAGAGGGTCAAAAGCACAATAGAAAATAGCCTATTACTCTAAATTAAGATGAAATTTTAGCTTCCTTCTATGAGGCCCCAAGGCCTTTTAAAGTGACTCATGTTTCACGATACTTGGTTCTGAAGGCTCCGCATTGCATGAACAATGCAGTACAAGTCTTTATTAATCTATCATTTGCCCTGTAATCATAATTTGTGTGGAAACTGAAACAAAAGTTGTTGCTGTTTTATTGCCTCCAGTGTTCATTTCAGATGAAAACTGCAGTGAAATGCAGTTTTACAGAAATGTAGCCAGAGTCACATATTTCCAATGAGCCTGGGTTGAAAATGTTGCATTAAATGACATCTAATGTTTTATTTAGAATATGCCTTGTTTACAGCTGAATCAATGCCACATAACTGAAATGTTAATTGCCGTGAATGGACGTGAGCCAGACAGACTGGGAGCTTGTTAAATCCGCATCTGCATGTTGGCACCATGAGTCAGTCCAGACATCAGTGCGATGCGGAATTGATTTAAGAGTCTCTCATAATATAGAACACAATCAGAGCTTATAATTGGCCAGTGAGGGTTTCCATGCTGGGCTGTTTGAGCCAGTAGCCCATCTGTATTGTGTTTCACAGATCCAAAGCAGAGGAGGAGGCAGCTGGCAGATGATTCAGGATGAAAGCGTGTGTAACAAACTAACCGCTCTTTTTGCATTGAATCGAATCCTGCCTTCACCTGCACTGACCCTTATGGACAATAACACACTCTCAAACGGAGCTCTGCAGAGAAGCACAATAAGATCACTCTTTGTGACAACCGTTCATTTGTTTATCGCAGATAGACACATTCCCCGAGACGGGATGTGCGTCTCCTCAACAGCAAGTCGATGTCATTGATTTGTGAGGGTAGGAAGGCTGGGACATAATTGAAGTTTGCAACCATGTTCCCTCTGTGTGTTCAAGTGTTTGACTTGTGGAGAGAGAATACAGCAGGGGATTCAATCTCGGATGCAGGTGATGGGCAAATCAAAGGCCAGCGGCTCCAGTGCTTGGTAAGGAGTGTCACAAAGTCAATTGTAGCAATGTGACCCAATCACAATCACAGTGTAACATGACAGTCAACTGCGGAGCTTTTCCTTTGGAGCCCTTCTAACGTCAAAATTATATACAGGATTGCTCATGGTGTCTAATGCCTGTCAGTCTGATCATGTGTACAATAGCAGTGACAAATTTCAATTTGTGTCGCAGTTTTGCCAATGACCGGCATCCGATGGCACTAGATATCCTCACATGAGTCAAATAATAGATCACAGTAATAAGAAGTGGTAGATGAATGCCATCTAGTGTCATTATTTAGAAGTATCAGGGAAAATCCAGATTAAACTGGTAGCTGTTTTACAACACAAACTAGTTTCTAGCTGGTTATCAGCTGGTCTTACCAGCAGGTGGTGAAGCTTTTATTTTATTTATTTTTGTGACATGGTTGTCAACAAGCTAATGATCAACATAGCTAGCATCTTAAGCTGGATTTTTTTTTTATTTTTTTTTTTTTTTTTTTTTACAGTAGCTGTATAATGATAGTCTTTTAGGTAACTGGAGAGACTGTGTGAATATGTGTTAAGATCAATATAACTGTTTTAAACACTTGTTTAGTAATTATCAAAAGACAGCAAAACAATGAATAATAATAATAATAATAATAATGCACTTTAAAAGTGACCAGCACTATGTAACTGTTAAGTGTAAATGTGGTTTATATTAATTAAGACACATTAGTCCAGATCTTAAATCTAGAAAATGTGGATATTAAATCTAGAAATAAATGCTGGGATATTATGAGGAAAACGTGAATGCACGCTGCCCTCTTCTGTCTGTTGCGTGCGGTTACAGAGAGAAATGTCCAGTGTTGTTAACACACACACGCACGCGCAAATAATAATAAGCTGTCACACATTTATTTATTTGTTTATTTAGTTAGTTAGTTAATTAATTAATTAGTGAAACCAAGTTCCCACAACTGTATTAGGCCTATCTTAACACTATGGCTACCATGGCAATTTAGGTGTTGTTCGGTTCGTAATTTAAAATAATATAGTGAAAGTGACTTGACATGTAGCACAAGTATTTGTGCTCTGCATTTCACCCTCCAAGTGCACACACACAGCAGTTAATAGCCTATTGAACACACACACACACACACACACACACACACACCCGGAGCAGGGGCATTTCATTCGAGGAGGCAAGGGAGGCAGTGCCTCCTCAAAAAATTAGGATGACAAAAAAAAAAAAAAACATTACAAAAATAAGACAACACAAATATTACAAAATGTGACAATAAAAAGTGTATAAGTCGCTTGTTTTTCTAAAGGAACACTGTCCAACAGCGACACCCTCAGGTGAAGTTACAGCTCATAGAAAATCAACAGAGCCTCTAGTCTAACCGTGCGTTCACATTGCTGCCGTCAAAATGACAGGAAGTCACTCATTTTCAATGTGAGCCGGCGGCGAGCTCCGGCGAGAGTGGCGCGGCGCGTCTTGGACGGTGAGAGCGTCGAGGAGAGTTGAAGTCAGGTCAACATTATAGTAATGAGCTATGACGTGGTTCAGCGGCAACCAATTGGAATGTAAAGGTCCACGCTTGAGAGGATTCCGATTGGTTGCCACAACTTGTCATTTACTTTGACGCTCGTGCCGGCTGCGGTTTGAACGCACAGTACAGCGTTGTCTCTCGCCAGCAGCGGTGAGCGTGCGGTGGGTTTTGTGGGGTTAATAGAGAATAGGCTTGTTCGACTTGATGCAGCGCTGCACACACCAATCGGCGGCTGACTTGAAGCAGTGCATGCCGGTTAGAAATTTTATCCGACCTGAGACAGCGCCGACACCATGTGACTGTGACGTATGGCTTCAAAGTACCGCGAGAGCGATTCGAGAGCAGCCGCCTGAGTTAACCAGCGCAGTTTCTCAAGAGGAGCTGCACGAGCTCTGATGATGACACAGCTGTTCCACGATTGGCCGGATTCACCGCATGACAACGATCACGTGTGTTTCGTGTTTATTCTAAGTGGCAACCTCCCTCAGTTTCTGATGAAGCCAATACGGCAGTGACTTAAACTGCCATATTGGCCGCTAAGGACAGGCTCCAAAAGAGAGCAGAATCTCATTGAGTCCCATGTTAAAACGGCCAACTTTACAGCAGAAAAAAAAAAAAAAAACCATGTTTACAGTTGGTACAAATTGTGGTTTTGGTCTATACTGCTAATTTTGCCCTTCATGACAACTCTGAGGGGGGTGAATTTTTTTATAACTCATCAGTTTAAATTATATTAAGCCTATACGTTCTGCATAATTAAGGGCGTGGTCACTTGAGTGACAGGTAGATTGCCGCTGCTGTCTGTGAGCCGTCACTTTACCTCAGCTAATTCTAGCCGCTGAATTTGGCATCTCTGCCGTATTTGTGCTTTTTTTCTGGATTATTTTATACAATTATAAAATAATATATCTTGCTGCGTTAATGGTCGAGACTCGAGACAGATGTGCGTCTGTGTACACGTGCTCGCATGCGGAAGATAAACAGAACACACGTTGTTGGATCGTGGCATTGGCTTAAAGTTTTGTTTGTGAGATTTGCTACATTGACAATGGCGGGAGAATATTGAACTCCGACAGCACTGCTTGGATATTATAACTAAAACTGCTGCAGTATTTTGAAAAATTATATTTTGGACGTGGGCTCATTTGTTTGTGTGAGGCTAATGTACGATCATATAGCCTACAGTTTTACAACATAAACGCTGCTCAGGTTGCATCATTTTTGAAGAACGATGATGGAGAGCAGATCATTCAGAAGAAATGTGATGCAAACAATGGATAATATATCAATATTTCATGGATTTAACGCTTTTTTGTTTGTTTGTTTGTTTGTTTGTTTGTTTTGCAATAGACAATCATGGAAATTTTACCCAATTAAGTGCCACGGATTGGATTTATCTCGCGATCGCTATTTCATTAAAGGTATGGAGTCCCATTTGATTTTGCGTGTTGTTATTTGCACACCCGACACAAATTAATTATGGTGCTGGAGCATCTATATCGTAAAAAAGACAGCGTAGATTTACAGTAAAACTTTAGAACTTTCTAATGATATATCTTTATTAATATTTTAGATAGTATCATAGATAGATAGCTAGATATATAGATAGATAGCTCATTTGCCTGCTAACATGATCACGTTAGCTAATTCTAACCACCTCCCCCCTCTTTGCCCATTTTCAGTTATCCGGGAGTGACGTGCGGTGACGCACAGCTAAGATGGCAGCGGCCTCATTTTAGCTTCAAAAATGCTCTTCATAAATCTACAGGTGACGTCATGGACACTACGTCCATATTTTTTTACAGTCTATGGTTTATTCTGAAACCTTCAGTTCCACTAATGCTCACAAATCTGTATTTTTATAACAGTTAAAGCTCTTTTCATGTAGTCGTGATGTTATATTGTGTCATGTTTATCAAAATAAAATTGATAAAAAACATAGACCCTACTACATTGGTATTTAAATAATATATGCTTATTTTGAAATGTATTAGGCTATTGCAAAAAACATTGTAAGCAGTACATAAAATATTAAATGAAAATGTCTCTGAAACATCTGTGTATTAGTCAAATATTGCTTTTATTTCATAAAATATGCAAACACAGCGCGAGCGTCACTACAGGAAGCAGAAAGTGTCCGACTTCACGTCTCGTTTTCATCTCCTCCCCGCCTGTACGCGGCTACTCTCGCCGATCGGTTGCATCCAGCCGCAGCCGATGTCGAACACACCTAATGAATGGGGGAAAGTCACGTGAGAGGAGGCAATGCCTCCATCGCGCTATGATTGGATATAATCGGTTATGATTGGATATGATTGGTTTGTGCAATAAATCCCTCCTCTTGTTTACGTGCGCGTTCCGCGGGTCAGTCTGAATTAACAAAATGATGGCATCAATGGGAAGACTAAATTAGATATCACTGCTTTGTCACGTCAAAATCAAACTTGAAATGGCCTGAAAACACAATGACTGCGCGGGTTTTAGTGAGCAACCAGCTTGTTGAAATTAAAGATACATCTTCGTGTCTGTGACAGAGTGTTTACTAAGCATGACTGATGATCCGAAATAGCCTAAGTTGACTAATAAAAAAAAAAAATAGCTTAACACTAACTTGATGAGATTGACTTGTTAATGTAAAAATACAAAATAGAATTGTATTTGGTATCCATTTTTTTTTTTTTTTTTTGGATGTAATGTTCAATTAACAAGGAAAATGTGACAATGTTAAGAGTAATGAGCAAGAATTCACATTTGATTTATAAAAATATAAATAAAAATGTGAGCCTCTTCATTTCAGAACACCACTGCACGCCACTGACCTGGAACTGTGGGCAGCCATCCCGGAGAGCAATCGGGGGCTCGGTGCCTTGCTCAAGGCCTTCCGGAGGCATTACCCTCAGTTGTGGGTAGTGAGAGTGGAAAAGAACGCTGTCCATTCACTCCTTCCATCTACATTTCCTGCCGGTACTGAGATTCGAATCTGCGACCTTCAGGTTAGAAGTCCAACTCTCTAACCATCAGACCACAAGTGCCTATACGATGGCCCAATATAGCTACTACAAAAGGCCTATAAGTTATTTCAATGTGTGAGAGACTAAATCTGATTGTGACATGTTGTTTTCTTGTTTACTGTCTGATCAGTTTTACAGCTTCTGAATCTTGCTCAATGTGGCATTCTAAGAACACAGTATCAAAATACAGTATCAGTTACTGTTCTAGACCGCCAGGTGGCTAATGGTAAGAAGCTCTGCATGACTGAACTTGATATAGACGATTTTTGTTCCTACATAAATGTGAGGTTGAGTTCTGGCAGCTTACATTTATATTTAAGTTGATTTGTGTAAAAATAATAATAATTGAAAAAGCTTTATACACCATTTGTAACAGGCCATACCCTTAAGTTAAATGTGTAGATAATGTACAGTGAGGGCCAGCGTTTGTGTAAGGCCGTGAATTTGCTGTAAAAGGCAGTCCTAGTAAGGTACACACACAGACACACACCGCTGCTGTTGTCCAGGAGTCCAGGAACACTATTAATCTTTGACATCTGCATCAAGCTAAATGAAAGACAAATGATTTATTCCATTTTATTTACAACATGTAGCCTATTTAAAAAGCCATGTAACAGTATGCTTCACTGTGTCGATCTACATGACCAACATCTCTTGATATACACAAACAAAAATGTTTTACATTTATATTCATTCATTTAAAGGAAGAAGAATGCACGTTTAAACATCTGTCTGAAATGTGCTATTAAGATACTGTGATGCTGGATCGGAAGTGATGACGTTTCATGTGACAAAAGCAGGTCTATACAAATATATACACATGACTCCCTGCTGTTTGAGAAACATGTGATGTCATCCTACATCAGAAATGATATCACATTTTTGTCATTCCTAAGTCAAGTTCCCAGGGCACTGCTGTTAGAAATGCACCGAAGCACATTTCAAAATATTTCATCACAGAGAGAGCACAAGAGGGAGACAAACTCTCACATTAGAATTTAGTGTCAGGAAAATACTTTCTTTTATTACTGGGGAAACACACAGGGACAGGATCTGATTCTGAAGTAGTGGACACAGTGATATTTTATTCACTGGAACTGTATTTGGGCAAAAATTAGAATTTTAAAATTGGTTCCCTTTAAGTTTACGAGTGTGACTTTGAATGTAATTGGATAGAAACTACAATACTGAATTGGAACGACAATGGTTTAACAAATAAAATGCCTATATGGGCTGATCAGTTTTGTTTTGAGACACTGTTTTGATCGTAACTATTTTAATCAGGGCTGGACACAATTTTGAATTTAAAAATCCAGTTTTGAATTTAATTGGCCACAAACTACAGGATATATATAATTAAAATATAAAATATTTATTTGAAATTTGGTAATATAGGCTATTTTATATTTTAATGAGGTATATTCCAATTGCTAAATACATAAACTGCATCTGTTTGCTACCTTAATTCAAATCCAGGAATCGAATTAAATTCTGAATGGTCCACCACCCTGTTACTCGTCCCTTCAAAATGCGTTACATTCATGCAGGTCTACATTCTAACATCTTCTTGAATGCTTTTCTGAAGCTGTCGTCCAGGAAGGCGTAGAGGAACGGGTTCAGACAGGAGTTGGCGTAGCTCAGGCTGGTAATGAAGTACGAGATGCCGATGAGCAGCGGTGTGGTCCGAAGGTCTGTGGTCAGCGCTACGATGGTGCTGAGGTGAAAGGGCGTCCAGCAGAACAGGCACACGGCCAGTACAATAAACACCATGATAGTCACCTTCTTCTTGGCTTTGTCCAGCGCTTTGGCGTTGGTGTTCAGACGCATGTTTCTTAGTTTGTACAGCATCATGGTGTAAAGAATGCAAATTGTAGACACTGGAATGGCAAAGCCCAGTATGAGGGTGTAAATCCGGCTCGCTTTGAACCATAAACTTTCAGGACTGGGGAAACTCAGCACGCAGCTTTTCCTGTCGGAGTCGTCGGGGCTGATGTAGACTCCTGCGAACACGGTAAAGGGCATGACGATGAGGATCACCAGCAGCCACACGCAAAGACTCACTATCTTCGCTGCCCGGTATGTGCGGTACGGCATGCGCTTGGAGCGCACGGTCGACAGCACCACCAGGTACCGGTCCACACTCATAACCGTCAGAAAGTAGATGCTGGAGAAGATGTTATAGTGATCGATGCTTAAAATAATTTTGCAAAGCACTTCGCCGAACGGCCAGTAGTGTAACAGATGCTCCGCTATATTGATGGGCAGCACTAAAGTGAAGAGGTCGTCGGCGATCGCCAAGTTCAGAATGAACATATTGGTCACCGTCTTCATTTTGGGTGCTTTGAGGATCACATATATGACCGCCGTGTTGCCCGTCAGACCTACGGCACATATCACGGAGTAAATGACCGGGAGAACCACGTACAGATCTGCGTAAAAGAAGTAGTCAGCCGGCGGCGTGCAGTTCAGATCGCTCCGGTTGGGAGAGTTGTGATAGTACAAGTCCATGCTGTTGTTGCATGTTGGGTTTGGGATGAAGGGACTTGTGATGTTCTCCATACTGTGACAGTTGAGCCTCCGGGGATAAGTGCTTTACTTTATAAAGCTGCGCTCTTGCTTTCGCAGATCTCTCCACGAGTCTAAGGTGGTCGATGTCTTTCATCTGTCTCTTTGCGCGACATGAGATCTCAGAGTGATACAATACATTGGCATCCTGCCGAAAAACAGACTGTTCAAACAAATTCACGCTGAGAAACTTATAACATATGCGCGAATTATTTATACAACTTAGAATGTAATCATTTAATTTCATTTAAAAAAAAACAAACAACAAAAATCATTGCACGTCTAAAACTGTAACCGAATGCAAATGTTACTTTTAAAATCAAAGAAACAACAGCTAGCAGTGAAAAGGTGCGAGGTCTTACCGTGCAAGATATTCTTTCTCCGTGTGCGCGCTGTCCCCTCTCTGTGCCAGGCAACGTAGCTCGCGCTTTTCCCAACAAGTAGGAAAGAAGTGCGACTGGTGACGTCACATTCTACCGCGCGCTCTCTGCCTGCAGTTCTCTCAAAGAGTCACGCGTTCTTTTTGATTGTTTATGTGTGAGTAGTTGACATGTCCTTTGGTAAACTATTTTGAACAACAATTGTTCTTATTTTGTTATAATTATCAGCTATTGATGCAACTATTAAATCTCATTAATAGAGAAACTACATGGATATTGAAAAGATGGTTAAAGGCAAGCCAGGTTTGTGATCATAGATTATACAATGTAATGATTTTTGAATATGTTATACATTTTGTATTCTACTGTGTTTATATTGTATGGTATTTTTATTGGTAATTTGGTTTACTCCTGCCCACGGACAGCAGATGAAATGTAGCTCTGTAGCTAATTCTGGGGCAGTACTCTTTTATTGTCCATTGTCCCTGTCAAATAAAGAATTAAATAAATAAAAAAATAACATTAAAAATGAATTTGTCCAATTTAGAAAGTAAAGACAAAAAGCTGTTTAAAATGGTGGGGGGAAAAATGACCCCGTTACAGCATTTTAAATATAAAATGTATTGATATAATTTTGAACCTAAAATTATGAATAGTTCGCGGACGTGTTACGAGTTATATATATATATATATATATATATATATATATATATAATCTGATGCTGAACAATAAGCCAGTCATTCACCATTATGATAACTGGTTGTGGTTTACTTAAATAGTCAGCCAAGCGCTGGACCCCATCCTCTAGTCTAATGTATAACATGGAGCTTGCTAGGGTGAATTCAGGGTGACTGATATATATATATATATATATTTCAGGTTGATTGGGGCATTTTTTTCCAAGACATCTCAATGGCAAAAAGGGTCCCAATCACCCTGAATTCACCCTAGCAAGCTCCATGTTATACATTAGACTAGAGGATGGGGTCCAGCGCTTGGCTGACTATTCAATTAAACCACAACCAGTTATCATAATGGTGAATGACTGGCTTATTGTTCAGCATCAGATCCAGTGATTGGCTCAATATGCCCTGATCCAGTCATCATAGGTTGAGTGATTGGCATATTGTTAAGCATAAGATATGATTGATGATTCACAGTCCGGAAGCTTTTACTGACAGCCTGAAGGTGACCTCAGGCTGTCAGAAATACCTTTAAAACATCATGAAATAAATGATGCATTCCCATCTTAAAATGGAGTTACTTTACAGAGGTATTTACCAGTGCACATCCCACACCCTTTAGCTTATTAGAACTTAACTAGTAAATTTAATAGTAAATAGGTTGAAAACTAACAATTTACAATATTTTTATGTTAATTATTATAGAAATAACAATACTTTAACATTTGTTTTATACATTGTGCAATTAAAAATGCATTAAGATGTTAAAATTAATTAATAAATTATGTTAATTATGAATTAACATGGATTAACAATGTTTATTATTATCGATAATATTAATAGTTAATTAATATTAACCTACACTCTAAAAAATGCTGGGTTAAAAACAACCCAAGTTGGTGTTGAAAATGGACAAACCCAGCAGTTGGGTTAAATGTTTGCCCAACCTGCTGGGTAGTTTTATTTAACTCAACTATTGTCTAAAAATTATATGTCTGGCTTAAAATGAACCCAAAATAGATTGGAAATTAAAAATCAAACACATAATTACTAGAGGCAACAATAATAATCAAAAGGTGAAAATTTATTAATATGCAATTGAATAAATGTTTATTGTTTAATTATTATTCAAATGTTCATTTATTAAACATATTATTAAATGTTAATTGTCAACATATTTTTGGATCATTTTAAGCAAGCAATACAGTAATTTTTAAACAATAGTTGGGTTAAATAAAACTACCCAGAGGTTGGGCAAACATTTAATGCAACCTTTAAAACAACATTAAACATTAAAACAATTCATGGGTTTGTCCATTTTCAACACAACTTGGGTTGTTTTTAACCCGGCATTCTTTTAGTGTAGCATAATAAATAGTGTGACATTTGTCGTTTTTGTTAGTTCATGATAACTAATGCATTTAAATTAAATTTAACTTGGGCAAAACCTTGTGCAACTTGAAAAAGTTGCAACCTTGACAGGCATGGGCCTTTTTGGTCAAAAACAGGGATTTTGAGTATATCAGCTGTAGCAAAATTAGTTAAATTTGTCTGCTTTTGAATGATTATATTATTGTGGAACAGATATGTTTCATTGAGTTCCTGTGTAATAATAAGAAAACAGCATACATTTCTTTTGAAGAAGTTAAATTATTACCTGTTGATCTAAAGTAGCATATTCATTTCTTCACAATGCCTAAAGGTTGCTGCTCTTGAAGAGGTTATGGCTAACTAATAATAGTATTACAGAATACAGTCACTGAATATAAAGCCTTTTCTCTCTTTTCTCATATTCTACTCCATTCATTTGAGATTTTATTTTTCAAATGATTGCATTTGAATGAGTCCATTCATGCAGGTAGTTAGCTGCTGTTGGAAGATTGTTGGAAGAATAGGAAAAGATTCTGCTAGTCAGTGTCACAATGACATCATAAAGCAGGTTTAATGGTGACCATAAGCTGAGGACAAGGGTATTAATTGGACACAAGCTTATTGTTAATGTGAGCGGGGCATGTGAATCTAAGGCTAAGCATTATCTGATGGTGATTTGTAACGAGTTAATTAGTGAGGTGAAATAGCAGATATCCTGTATGAAGCCCCTGCTGTCATTTCAATTTCATCCTTTTTTAATTATACCTCTTGTGTTTCTCATCATCACTACTCCATGATTAAAGAAAAAGACCTCTTTGGCTTTCTGTGCCAGTGCCCCTGATCTGCATCTCCCGATGAGGAGCTTCATGAGCTGGAGTAACAAGATAGTTTCAGAGGGGACTTGTATAACTGATTGGATCGCTTTAGGACGATCAAAGGAAATTGACTTCTGCTATTCTCAAGTGTCAAAGAGCTAATTACTTGTGCATGCTGAGAGGAAAGATCCCAGGTCTGACAGAGCTTTAAGACCTGTGGGACTCACGGTGCCAGGATTAAAGTGAATGATTTTGAATTGGAAAACAGCAGCAAAACAAACAGCCCATAACTCGATGTCTAAAACTGAAGCAATCCTCATGTTTATTGCCTCAGCAAGCTGAATGGCTCGTTGTATTCCTTGTAAGTTGCTTTGGATAAAAGTGTCTGCTAAATGAATAAATGTAAATGTAAACCCCTCTCTTAAATTTTCAATAGTGTAATGTAAAAATCTCCATTTATAATGAGATACAGTAACTATACAGCACCTTTCAAAACGTTGGGGTCAGTCATTTTTTTCTTTTCAATTAGTAAAGATACTTTCTATTCATCAAAGAATCCTGGAAAAATATGTATCACTATTTCCACAAAAAATAATAAGCAGCACAGCTGTTTAATAATAAGCAAATTTAGCATATTAGAATGATTTCTGAAGGATCATGTGACACTGAAGACTGGAGTAATGATGCTGAAAATTCAGCTTTGCCAGAATAAATTACATTTTAAAATATATTCAAATAGATATTTTAAATTATAATAATATTTCACAATATTACTGATTTTACTGTATTTTTGATCAAATAAATGTGGCCTTGGTGAGCATAATAGACTAGACAGATAAAAAAAAACACGCTGCAAGCTTTTGAACGTTAGTGTAAACCATTCACTAGTTTCGAAACTAGTTAATTAATGTATAATTTATTTAAATTCAGCTAATTAATTTTAAAAGAATACAAGAATAAATTTTAACCAAATTAAATTATAAATTATCATGTACAGTATATACAACAAAATAACAATACATATAATAACTAATATTTAATTTTTACTACAGCATTTTACTACCTGAAAAAAGGGTACAAAAGCTGTCACGGGGCGGTAACCTTTCAAAAGGTACTAATATGTACCATTTATGTACTAATATGTACACTTTAGGTATTAATATGTACATTTATGTGTACATTTTGAAAGGACAGAGCCCCAGTTTATGTACCTTTTGTACCTTTTTTTTTTTTTTTTTTTTTTCTGAAAGTGTGCACAGAAGCTTCTTCGTACATTTTTATTGATGATGTAAATGAAGTAGACTCAAAGTTTAAAGGTCCTTTATGTTATAGCCATAATTTTGTTCAAGGCCCAGTGTATTTTAGAAATGGTCCTACTAATACCGTTCAAATTGGTATTCAAATTAGAGATGCTGTCCATATAGATTAGATCGGGGTGTCCAACCCTGCTCCTGGAGGGCTACCGTCCTGCAGATTTCAGTTCCAGCGCTGCTCCAACACACCTGTCTGTAATTATCAAGCAGCCCTGAACACCATGATTAGCTGGTTCAGGTGTGTTTGATTCAGGTTGAAGCTATAATCTGCAGGGCAGTAGCCCTTCAGGACCAGGGTTGGACACGCCTGGATTAGATCAAGAATGATAGATTTGTATGAATAGCTACATGACTACATGGCTTAAACTAAGGCCTATGGTTTGTATGAGCAGTGGTTTATGTCACTGCTCTGAGAAGAGCCTGAGAGCTGTGAAGATGAACCATCAATGAACCATCTAAATCGTAAGTTAACATATCCATGTTAAAAGTCAGATCCATGTATGGCCAGTTGTTAGATAATGGTGTCATTATTCTAGCTGTTGCTAAGTAACGCTGTTGACAAAAAGTTGTTCCCTCATGGTTTCCAAGAGAGTTTGTAGTTTTGAGCATACATCTACAAAGTTTTTGAGACATCATTAGCGTTTCATGAGCTACTTAGGGTCTGTTTGAAGTGGGCAAATTATTTTGGCTGAAATAATTACAAGCAAAATATAATGTTACAAACGATTATATTTCAAATAAATGCTGTTCTTTTGAACTTTCTATTCAACAAATAATCCTGAAAAAAAAAGTATCAATTTTTCCATAAAAGCAGCACAACTGTCTTCAACATTGATAATAATAAGATATGTTTCTTGAGCACCAAATCAGCATTTTAAAGAGACATATTGTTATCATTTGATGTCTGCATTTATAAGTCAAGTAAACTATTATTTTATTGATTTCATGAGATACCAAGGGGCAAAAGGCCCCTAAAGAAAATGAACATGCCAATAAACAGGATGAGTAATCGAAAATATAAGTCAAATGCTTAAGGTTAGACTCACATTTTGAAATGTGTACCATGGTTACCATAGTTTTCACCAAATAATCAAAAAGACTTTTTAAAGGACACTTTGTATTAATTTACTATTATTTCATGGTAGTATAACAAAAACTTGGCAAAAAAAAAAAAAAATGTTCCATGGTAATTTTTAATGTGCAAGGATACTGCCACAATTGCTAATAGAGTATTAATCTAAAGTACCAGATAGTTTGAAATGTGGAGATGGTAAGTCTAAATATATCAGGTAAGATAAACTGCCATGAGTCTTAGTTCTAGAAATAGTTACATCTAGAAGATGTGTCTCTTAGGCTTCATTTGCACTGTCAAATCAGATGTTCTGATTCTCAGTGTGGAGTTTGTTCCATTATTTATGCGTAAGAATGAAGAGATTTATGGATGGGGAAATTTGTGAGATGCTGATGTGTAGGAGTTGGGAGCAAGGTGACGGTTTGATGATAGTTTGAAGGGAGCTAGGCAGCCTTAGCTACTGACAGCCATGAGCAGATTTCATAGCATGCAAGAATTCTCATTCCTTAAATATATGATGATTGGTCTTAAATATTACATTCATTTAAATATAGATTTGGACTGACATATATATATATATATATATATATATATATATATATATACACACACAGTGGTGGTCAGAATTATTGGCACCCTTGGTAAATATGATCAGAGATGACTGTAAAAATAAATCTGCATTGTTTATCCTTTTGATCTTTAATTCATAAAATTAGCAAAAATCGAACCTTTCATTGAAGAAAAGAATTGAAAGTGGGGGGAAAATCACATTATGAAATAAATGTTTTTCTCCAAAACACGTTGGCCACAATTATTGGCACCCCTAGAAATTCTTATGAGTAAAATATCTCTGAAGTATATTCCCATTCATATTTACATTTTTTTGGCACACCAGGGTTATCATGAACATGAAATTGTCCAGCCATTACTTCCTGTTCCACAGGAGTATAAACATGAGGAAACACAAAGGCCAAATTCCCTTAATCATTCAACACAATGAGTAAAACCAAAGAATATAGTTCTGATGTGCAGCACAAGATTGTTGAGCTTCACAAAATAGAAAGTGGCTGTAAGAAAATAGCTAAAGCATTGAAAATCCCCATTTCCACTATCAGGGCAATAATTAAGAAGTTCCCATCAACTAAAGATGTTACAAATCTGCCTGGAAGAGGATATATGTCTAAATCGTCCTAATGCACAGTGAGGAGGAAAGTTTGAGTGGCAAAAGATTCTCCAAGGATCACAGCTGGAGAATTGCAGAGATTAGTTGAGTCTTGAGTCTCAGAAGCCTAAAAAAGCCTAAAAAAAATTATCAAACAGCACCTACATCCCCACAAGTTATTCGGGAGGGTTTCAAGAAAAATCCTCTGCTCTCATCCAGAAACAATCTCCAGCATATTCAGTTGTCAGACAAGACTGGAACTTCAAACAGGACCGGCTTCTATGGTCAGATGAAACTAAAAAAAGAGCTTTTTGGCAGCAAACCCACCAGATGGGTTTGGTGCACACATGGATAAAAAGTACCCCATGCCTACGGTTTAATATACTGCTGGATCTTTAATGTTGTGGGCCTATTTTTCAGCTGGAGGTCCTGGACATCTTGTTCAGATACATGGCATCATGGATTCTATCAAATACTAACAGATAAAAAATCAAAACCTGACTGCTTCTGCTAGAAATCCAATAATGGGCAGTGATTGGATCTTCCATCAGGACAGTGATCCAAAACAAACATCAAAACCAACACAAAAATGTGTCACTGAGCACAAAATGAAGCTTCTGCCATGGCCATCCCAGTCCCCTGACCTGAACCCTATAGAAAATGAGTGGAGTGAACTGAAGAGAAGAAGCACCAACATGGAGCTGGCAATCTGAAGGATCTGTAGAAATTCTGCATGAAGGAATAGTCTCTGATCTCTTGTCAGGTGTTCTCCAAACTCATCAGGCATTATAGGAGAAAACTCTGAGCTGTTATCTTGGCAAAAGGAGGTTGCAAAAAGTATTGAATAAAAGGGTGCCAATAATTGTGGCCAACGTGTTTTGGAGAAAAAAATTTATTTCATAATGTGAATTTCCCCCCACTTTCAATTATTTTCCTTCAGTGAAAGGTTGGATTTTTGCTAATTTTATGAATTAAAGATCAAAAGGATAAATAATGCAGATTTATTTTTATAGTCATCTTTGATCACCAAGGGTGCCAATAATTCTGACCACCACTGTGTGTGTGTGTGTGTGTATATATATATATATATATATATATATATATATGTATATATATATATATATATGTATAGATATATAATATTTAAGTCCAAATCTATATTTAAATGAATATATATAAATATTGTCAGAAAGTTGGTTTTGATCTTTTAATGTCCTAATCGAATCAAGAGTACAAACATTCGGCACCCAATTATGACCAATCAATAACCAAACCCTGTAACCAACCAATGAAAGTCTCTTCTACTATTTCTCATTTCAAATATGAGGACACAGAAGTTACAAAGGCACAGCAGCAAAAATGTGTCATTATAAGAGTCAGAGGGATGAATCAGGTTCTAATACAGTGCAGACATCAAATAAACAAAATTATCAGCTGGCACAATTTATACTTGTATACTTTATATTTGTATACTTTATACTTTATACAATTTATACTACTATACTTGTAGTCTTATGCTACATTGTCTATAGTACTTTTCATAAAAAAGTGAGAAAAGATCGCAAAAAGATTTAATGAGCCAAAAGAAATGTTATGTGCTACTTGTAGCTGTTTTGAATACATCTTGATTGGCAGGATGAACTGAAAATATCTACACTACCAAAATCAAATGTTTGTAGTTGGTATGATTTTTTGGTAACACTTTATTTTGATGATCCACTTTAGACATACTAATTATTAAAAGTAACCTTGCAACTACCAGTCATTAGAGTATTAGTAGACTGTCTGCTTAATATCTGCTAACACTTTATTTTGATGCTCTGCAACAGACATTCAACTGACTATAAGAAACTTTGCAAGTACATGTCAACTTCTACTAACCTGAACCCTGACCTAACAGTCTACAGTCTACTAATAGTCTAATGAGAGTTAGTTGACGTGCTGTAGTTGCAAAGTTACTTGTAGATAGTAGAGTGTCTACAGTGGACCATCGAAATAAAATGTAACCAATTTTTTAAAAATGTTTTGGAAAGAAGTCTCTTATGGTCAACAATTTGTAACAGTAATATTGTTTTTTGATGAATAGAAAGTTCTTTTGTAAAATTATGTAATGTCTTTACTGTCACTTTTGATAAATTTAATGCATCCTTGCTTAATAAAAGCACTAATTTCTTAAAAAAAAAAAAAAAAAAAATCTGTTTCCAAACTTTTAAATGGTAGTGCATATATAAATTTTTATTTATAAGCTTTCAAGCATGTAATCATGCTAAAAACAGAGGGCCCTATTTTAACAATCTAAGCGCATGGTCTAAAGCGCACGGCGCAAGTACACTTAGGGCGTGTCCGAATCCACTTTTGCTAGTTTAATGATGGGAAAAATGGTCTAAAAGGGTTGTCCCTATTCTCTTAATGAGTCATGGGTGTGTTTTGGGCGTAACGTGCAATAAACCAATCAGAGTCTCATCTCCCATTCCTTTTAAAAATCCGCCATGGCGGATTCGCTATTTACATAGCGAAATTTGCAAGGGGAAAAAACAAAATGGAAATGGATCTGCTCATGCACAAGGTTAAAGCACACGAGCAGACCATCTACTGGACAAGCTGGATTCCACCAAAGCATTTTTATCTTTATGCACACAATAATAATCTTCACATTGTAATCCTTTTATTTTTAATATTTGGCATGTTTGTGTGCTGCTGCGCATCCCTGTGTGTGTAATAAGCAGGATGTATGCTCGTTGTGCACCCGCATGTAGGCACATATTACTAACACGCTCTTTAAATAAAGAAAACAAATATTGCGGCATTGAGTTTAGACCAGGTTTCAGTTGGCCAATGGTGCAGTCTATTTCAGTTGCCTCAAAATAGCAACACGCCAACAGTGCGCCTGAACACACCTTGTGTGCATGACAATCAAAGCACTGAATTATTTACATGTTCTGGGTGTATTCATTTGCTCAAAAACTCTGGTTGCATGTGATTACACCTTTTGTTTTGTTGAGTATTTTCACTTTTAACCCAGTAGTAATCTGTTCAATTTTTAGATTTTTTCTTTTTCTCTTTGCAATTCGAGCACACATCATGTGGTACTAATACAAGGCTACACATTCAGTGGTAAGTCTATTTTACTCTTCCCTAAGCATTCTCTCTGAATTCATTCAGCTAATAATTGCAACAGGAATATTGGCTTGTTTACTTGTTAGTAATTGGATAATTATGTCATGAGGGCTGTTATCTGGTTCCAAAGAGCTTCTAAAAATTAAAATCCATTCCTACGTGACCCACCACTGTGCAGTCTTATTAAACCTTTTTTTTTTTTTAAACACCGAGTGACCAAAGTGCGGGTTAGAACCAAACTGAACAGAGAAAGGTGGTTTTATTTTGAATATGATTTGTATGATCTCATATATCTATCATTTATTCTTTTTAGGGTTTAGTAAAATGCCACTTCATGTGCATTATTAAAAGGTGTAATTATGAAATAACTTGTACATGAAGTTTCCTCATTGAACATTAATGAGAGAGTAAATGAGCCATGAGAGCGAGAACTAGATCTCATCGATAAGGAGCTATTTCCTCCGAGAGCAAAAACCTCATCAGAATTTTAATTGCACATGGAGTGAACAAGGCCATCATCTGCTGCTGTGTGGGTTTATTCTGTGTATTATGTTTGTTTAGTGTAAGGTGTATCATTAAAATTCACACCTGCAAAACCCCCACTGTGACCAGAAGCATGAGAATGACATTTATTATGACAAACAAATTTATATAAACCTGTCAATACTGTTCTGATTCAACCCACTGTTAAAGGTTGAGACTTCGGCCATTGATGTGGCGTAGGAAGTAAAGGTATGAGTTTTAAAACACAAAAACTAGCATGCTGGATATAAACAAAAGAGAAATCACATTTAATTTCATACTGAATTTAAAGCCAAATGTCGAATTGATCTGTGAGCTCCAGTGAGATATAAGAACATTTGAACTTTGATCAAATAATATACAAATAAAACTGAATAATGTGTAAACTACAGTTTAGAAATTGAAGTTTTCAGCTTTATTTCAGCAATAAAATGACAGTAAAGAACTTCAATGTTACAAAAGATTCCTTTTTCAAATAAATGCTGTTCTATTAAATTTTGTATTCAAAGAATCCTGAAAAAAAAAATATATATATACATTATATATATATATATATATATATTAGGGCTATCAATAGATTAATTTTTTTAATCGCACACTTATCGTGAAATTAAGCATACACCATTTATCTTGTTTAACACATCCATTTTGCCATCATTGCCTTTATCCAGCAAAGTAAACAATCAGATTGAAGTGTGATTCTCACAAAAAAAAATATTTTTCAGCTTTTTTCAAGGTAAATTTAGATGTCGTTCCAAAAAAGGACACCAAATAACCAAATATTTTTTCATATGATTCATACATTTATGTACACCAAAGCACCCATAAAAATCACAGCAAAAAAACGTTTCAGAATTCACAGTGTATAGTATGTGCAACAGCAAAGAGCTTGTTTACATTTTAGACAAGTCAGGTTGCGAAACTGAACAGGACCACATGGAGATGCCAAAAAAACCTAAACCAACCGCCTTTACCTGCATATATGCGAAGTACACAGCAACATACACAGGACAAATCCAAACATTATCCTGAATGTGTGTGAAAACAACCTAAATGTACTGAAATGTGTCTGTGCATAAAGACAATGTGCGATCAGTGCGTCGAGAGCGCTCATACATGATTTGTTTGCGCATCAATATAACGGACTCACGCGTGCTTAATGTACGGCTCCTGTACGTCACCGCAATCGTCTTTACTTTGATTGCAATCTTCATCCATCAAAACTTTCATAGTAAGAAGGTGATTTGCTTTATCCAGCCGAGAAACATAGTTTTCATATCATCTGGCCATACAGCGGTGAGATGTTTCGACGTTCCGTTCAGACAGGAACAGCGCGATGCGGGAGGGCTCGCGCTCTTCAGATACAATGACAGAATATGACAGAGAGTTCGTGTTTTAAAGCGAAACAGACACTGGAATGAATAATTCTCTCTGCCATCTCTGATATAATCAGCATGGACAACGTAATTTACGCCACGTAGCTAGTTATGACGCAATTTCACATGCTTCCCTATTTTTTTTGCATTAAATATGCGTTAAATAATTTCAATGCGTTAAGGATTTTGAATTAATCGCATGCGTTAACGTGTTAACGTTGACAGCCCTAAAATATATATATATAATATTTATACACACACACACACACAAACATTTTAAACAGCACAACTGTTTTGAAAACTGATAATAAGAAATGTTTCTTGACCATTGTCTCGATCGTTTTGTCTTATTTAGTTTCTAGTTTTGGTTTTCATTCTTTCTGTTTTGAGTCACTCATTAGTTGTCATGGTTTCAGTTTAGTCCTCACCTGTTCCCTGTTCAGTTGATTATCATCCTTTGAGTATTTAAGCCTTCAGTTCTCCTCTGTCCTTTGTCTTGTGTTAATGTTTACTGTATTGTGTTGTATTCTTGGTCCTTGTGATTATTTAAAGGATTATTTCACTTCAGAATTAAAATTTCCTGATAATTTACTCACCCCCATGTCACACAGAAATTATGGTTTTTGAGGAAAACATTCCCGGTCTTTTCTCCATATAGTGGACTTCAACAGCTACCAAAGGGTTGAAGGTCCAAATTGCAGTTTAAATGTAGCTTCAAAGGGCTGTACACGATCCCAGCCGAGAAATAAGGGTCTTATCTTGAGAAATGATCTTTCATTTTCTAAAAAAAATAAACATGTATATACTTTTTAACCACAAATGCTCATCTTGCACTAGCTCTGTGATGCGCCACACATTATGTAATCACATTGGAAATGTCACGCGTGACGTACACTATATGGAGAATAGCTTGCATATTTGTGTGCCATTAAACTCTGATTAGTGTAGCAAGAGTCTCTGTGAAGTTATAAAGATGTATAGCCCAATTTTTGTGATGTTAAGAAAGGAACATTTTGAAGCATGATATAGATGAGGTTACATTATCTAGTGGTTCAATTGTAAAGCATGCACAAAACAGTGATACAAAAAGACAACACACAAGACAGTAATAATACACACAATGTCCTGGGTTTGCACCGCAGGAACTAGGAACGATTTTAGTTCTAGGAACTCCTTTTGGGGAACTAAATTAGCTACTTCAGAGTAGGGTCTAAATCAGCACTAAAGGAACTACAAGTGATGTAAGTGTATGTTGATTAGCCAAACGCACGTGAAACACCGGCACCCACCATTTTGAAAAAAGCTGGGTACACACAGTTTATAGCCTATACATTTACTCCACAAACTAACTTTACGAACATGGAAAACAATGATAGATGGTCATCTCGAGTTAAGGGGAAAATCCAACGCAACTTTGAGGGGTCCAAGCGAAACATTGGACATCAACCACATGGCAAACGCTAATATTTTTTCATATACTGTCTTTCTTTGTGTAACCGTTCTATCTAATAACATATTAGACAGGCTGTTAAACAAATCGTAAACTAATGAAGACTGAGAATGTGAGCGCCGTGTGCTCAGGCTCTGCCGTTCTCAGTGCCTTCAAAATAAAGGTCCGTCGAGCAGTGTTGCCAAATGCTTTCAGTTGAAAGTAGCTAAAACTGGTTGCTAAATGTCACTAGATGACGTCATACTGGTGAGTCCACTGATCTATATTAATATAAATATAGATCAGTGGGCGAGTCACGGAATCTAGACAAGGTTTGTCCAAGAAGTTGCTTGATTTGTTGCTAGGCTTTTGAAAAAAGTCTCAAAAGGGGCGGGGAAGTCGCTAAATCTAGCGACAAAATCGCTAAATTGGAAGCACTGCTGTCAAGATGTCAAAATAAAAGTCACAACAACAAGCGCAGCTTACGTCACTTCATAGTTCTTACTGGCGGTGCGAATGCAACCGGGAAAATGGCCCTAGGGGAACTATTAGTTCTCGGGAACCACCCTGGTGGCTAGTTTCTAAAACTAAGTTCCCAGAACAACCTGGTGCGAAAGCCCCTATTATGTGTCTGAACTCTCTCTCTCTAAATTCCTTTTTGTCATATCTTGCTGGTTTGTCTTTGTTGCCATGGTAACCATTAAATGAATAATTGTGTGTCTGATTGGTCCAGCCGCTACACCTATACAAATAGCATAGGCTTATTGCATTTGCACACCTAATTTTCCATCCTGTCTAACATAACCGATATGTTTGTACAAAAACAAAAACTTCCTGTGGAGATTAAAAGAGGCACTGCTTTAGGGAAATGGTCCATTTTTGGCTCCAAGTTGTTGAAGGCATATCAAAATCCTGCTGTGATACAAGTGTACAACCTCCTGTACCTCCATATCCCACAGTGCTTTATGATATTGATATTTTGGTTTAGGTTAAAAGGCTTGCCTGCTCGAGTATGGAGGCGATGCTCCAGTTAAATGATGTTATCATGTCTGCACCTAGAGATTTGCTCACTGGTCTTTGAAGTATGGTATATCTGTGAAGCATTGCAGTGAGTTTAGCTTCAAAAGCCCTTTTAGCACCTCACTGCCATGACGTTCCTTTGATGTGCCTGTAAGTGTGCCCACCATTGGGGCTTGTTTTAACCCTCTGTCTGCTGGGCAGCTTCTTTCTTTGCCTGCCCTCTTTTTCTCTCAATGTCACTTTCTATTTTAAATATATATTTAAATAATTGAAAATGTTATTTTAGTATCATTGTTATCAGTGTTATTTTAGTATCATTGATATACTATTATAGTTTTTGTTAATGTTTTGAATTGGATTTTATTTTTATATTTTGTTTTTATTTTCATTTTAAAGTTTTAGTGATTTTTGTTGTGCACATTATTAATATGTCTGTTTTTATTCAGTTTTAGTTATTATTTTTATTCACATTATTTAGTGAGAGTTATTTTAGTACTTCTACTTAAACTAAACTGGGAAATGTAAAAGAGAGAAATGCTGCCTTGGCAACTATAGGTGAAATAAAATACTTTATTATGATTATTATTTCAGTAATGTTCATTTTATTTCAAGTAATGACTTATTTTATTATTATTATTTTATGGTTTTAGTTAACGATAATAACCCAGATAATGAAACCTGACTTCTGTGACATTGTAAGTATTTGTGCTGTTTCTTCATTACATTTACTGATGAAAGACTATGGAGTATGGAGGTGTGTTTTCCTCCATTATCTTTATATTGTCAAACATTATGAATTTTCAATTTAACCAGCACAGTTCAGTCTTGAAATGTCATCACAAGTGATTTGTTCCATTTTGTTTGGTTATAAAGATGATCAGGCTGTATCAATTTGCTTTCATTGACGTGAATGCTACTTTATATACTTATATATCATTTAATCAGAAAATAACTGATAGATACTTTTACAGACAGCATAGAGAGTTTGGTAACACTTTACGTAAAGTCTTTATGTATAATGCATTATAAATGTATTCATTACACTGTACATTATAATGCATTATATCTTTTCATAAATAATTGTAACCGTAGTTAAATGCATTATAATATTTGCAGATTCCTTGTTACATCTGAAATTGGTTGTTTGTCATGTTTTTAATTTATTATACTTTCTAAAGGCATAACATAAATATTATAATGTGTTATACCTGTGGTTACAATTATTCATTAGATCATACAATGCATTATAAGGTGCATTACAAGGAATCATTATTTCATTAAAATACTTTTATAATGTATTATATATATATATATATATATATATATATATTGTTACAAGTTATTTTTAACAGTTTATGGTGACTTTCATATGCAAATACTGAATGTATTAATGCTTTGAAATATACATTTACATTAGTGTCAAACATTCATTTTAATGTATCTTACTAAACATTCAATATTGCAGCATTCATGTGGTAATTTAAAATGTAGAAAGCAGATTCAGAAATGTGCTTCATCCAGATATTATGCACATTTGGTATGCAGTTTTTTTTTGTTTTTTTTTTTGGAGTAAATAGTACTATGTGGCATCATAGCTGATAGATAGAAATGATCAATTTGAACCATTTCCTTGGTGCCTTCAAAAGTAGAAGCACATTCAACTTCCTTTTCTGACACCATCATCAACTGTGCGTAATGGCTCTTGATGTGCTCCTGATTGCCTGAACATCTTTTATGTATCTCATTGTGTCTGTTTTGAGCGCTGGTACTTTTGTGTCTTGCATTTCCCTTCAGGAATCAATAAACATCTAACTATGACGAATGCAAGGGATAAATCAATCAGCTTCTTACCTGTCATTACTTGGTGTTCATGTTAGTGTCAGCCTGAATTGTGTGGAAGATGCAGGAAGAGCTGCAAGGAGGTGGTGTGTTTGTATTGAATTCTTCAGTGCCTGTATGACCTTTAACCGAGAGGGAGGTTGTGACAGCTGTGAAGGGCAGCTCAGTCTTGTTAAGGCTTAGCTTGAGGTGATGAGTAGATATGAAGTCTCAGACCGAAGGGCTGAGATGTTCTCAGAGAAATATAAGGTGCAGAATTGGCTGTTGCTGACAGAAAACAATGACATATGATGATATGATGACAGAAGAACCAAGTGATTTCTTATGGACAGTGTAGTGGCCATGGACAAGACCACATTCCCTTGAGGCACCAATTTGATAAAAGGTAGACCTTTCCTGCTCATTTGTTAGGACCTGTTGTTCAGATAGAATATACAAACCAGGAATGCATTGATCCAGAAATGCTCTTTGTCAGGATATCAGGGTACTGATATGCATCATTATGCTTATCAAAGATATGGTTTTGTGATGTGTTGTAATCAACCATGTCCTCGATACATTATTAGTGAGTGTGAAACTAAAGCACAGCACTGTATAGACCTGCATGTAATAAAATAACTTATTCAAATGTAGCTCAGCATTCTCTGAGAAAATGGTATAGTGCTGCAGGGAAGGCATATTTTTGGAGGCCAAAATTCAGAAACAAATTTGTATTTTAGCACTTCCAGTTTCATTGTCCTGAAGTCTCCTTTTTGTTATTTTTTTTTTTAATGGAAATAAGAAATAAGGTCTGTGGTGAACACAAGCTCAAGATATTTTCATGTTATTCATGACAAAATACAACACTCGTGATATTTTTAAGCTTTTGTCTTGAAAAAGGTTGTTGCTAACTTGCTATCAAGTGGCTAAATGGGAATACCGAGGTTGATGGGAACATTAAACATCATGCAGAACAGGTAAACTCATCTACTCACTAGTTAGCTTTTTCGTGTTTATAATCACGCTCTTGCAAACTATTCTAACTCAGACTTTCAGGGAAAATGCTTTTTAAATAAAGACTGAAAGAGTTGTTGAAAGCTTAGTGATGGTGATGTTGAAGTCATGCAACCATGGTGTAGTTCTTTTATAGCCTACATTTAGCTTTTTTAATTCTGCTGATTGTATTTATGTAACGTACTTGCAGGCAGGCAGACCAAGGCAGGAGGTACGGGTTCAAAATCATTTAATATAAATCCAATACAGACAGACAGGCAGGCAGTGCAAACACTAAACTATACGGTGACCGGACAAAGAGTGCAGGACAGGGAGCAACTTAAGTAGTGACACAGAAGATTAACTCAAATGATGAACAGCTGATGAGGATGATAGTGTCCATGGTGACAGATTGTGGCGGGAACATAGAACAAAGGAACACATGATCAATGACAACAAACTGAAAGTCCATACAAACTGAAACTAAACAGAACTAAACGTGACATATCGGCCCCCTCCGACAAGGCGCGACCTCGCACCGTGGCAGAACTGAAGGAGGGCCTTGGAAGAGGACGAGGTGAAGGAGAAGGGTTGGTCAACGGCAGATGAGGAGGGATGCTGGCAGGATGTGGCGAGTGGTTGGTGATGGTGGGACGACGAGGCTCCTGCAACAATGATGGTAACACGTCGATGGCACAGACCCAGAGCTCCCCTATGCCGACAGCCCGCGGTGGAGACGAGGGAGGAAGGAGTCCAGGTGTTGACGTGGCTGATGACAGCTGGGGGACGACCGACGGAGGTGTGACCGATGGATCCACAAACGGAGAGCCGATGGGAACGAGCGACATCGCTGGTACTGGAGACCCAGGCAATGCCACAGCGACGACCGTCAAACATGGAGCCAGAGAACCTGAGGGCTGAGGTGGAGCCGTGATCTCGAAGACAGAGGCGACGCCGAGGGGAAGGAGGAACCCGCTGCAGCCGTAGGGGTGGAGGGCAGCAGATGGCTTGCAAGTCCGTGGCGGAAGTAGTGTGACGACTGACCAAGGGGTAGCCAGCGGGACGAGGGGACCTGGAGGAGCTGCAAGTCCGAGGGGCTCCGGTGGAGCCGGAGGTGGGAGGAGCCAAGGCGGAGCTGACAGGTTTGACAGGCTGAGATGGAGTGAAGAGCTCAGAGGCTGGAGGTGGAGCCACAGGATCCTCTCGCGCTGACGCTGTTGGTGGTGACACGACCTGCAGTTCGACGTCAGAGTGGGGCTCCCACGGGGACGGCGCAGGGCTGTGCACATCCAGCAGCGGCTGGGCTAGAGGACTGGCTGAGCTCTGGGATGAAGGTGGTGAGAGGAGACTGGACATGACGATGGTGAGTAGGGTGACTTCCAAACACAACAGAGAAATGGTTAAATCACAGTCCATGTTAGTAGATGGTTCAAATTCTAGATGGTCATTGGTGTTGTTAGCAAAAAGTGCTGATGGTACCAGGTGGGATAGGGTGGGAAGTGACGAGTCCTTGTTTAAGTCCATCAGCCAGTCCTCCTCTTCCGTCGTTACGAATCCCTCGTCCGCAGATGTCGTGGGCTCACTCCCCTAGTCAGACTCACGATGGAGCTCCACTTCCGGGGTAAGGGTCAGCCCTGGCCTCTTCTCCTCGGGCTCTGGCTGACGTGTCATGGTGGGTGGTAGCTCTCCGTCTGCGGGGGGGCACGCACGAGTACTCAGCGGTAGAACGTGGTGATTCAGACTCTGGGTCTGGCGGGGTCCTGGATCGGGGACGGACGCTCTCCACCTGATGATGGCTTCTCTCCAGTTGAGATCGGTGGTGTCTGGGAGGTCCACGGGATGGTGAAAGTTCACCCCGGTCCAGAACATAGATTTCAGGCTCTTGTCGTCAAAGGGGCAAGTGAGTGCAAAGGCTTCAAAATTCATTAAAGGTACATATTTTGTTCATCATGAAGAGTCATAAACATTAGTCCCACTTTTTATTAGTTAACTAATATGTACTTACATTTGTAATTACTTTTATAATTACACTGTTGACCCATCTCTTACACCCTAACCCACCCTTAAATATGCTATTTCATGCATTCTGACTAATTTACACTGTTAAAGAGTTGGATTCTCATGCTAAACATGGCCAAAGTTTCAAAACACGAGTTGGATGTATGACGGAGTATTTCTGTGCCAAGTACTTCCGGTTTCGGACCAGGTTTTGGAGAGTTTTTTTCGAGTATGGCCTGTATGACATCAAAAGAGAATGGAATTCCTTGTATAGGCACTTCTCCCTGATAAGCGTGCACACACACATCACCCAGAGCAAGAGCACGCCCATCAACGCGCTTAGTTCGGGATACAGAAGCCGAGAGCTTTTTTCAACAATGGCTGTGTCCCAATTCAGGGGCTGCACCCTTTGAAGGCTGCATACATCATCGAGGCAGTCTCATTTAAGAAAAATAACCGTTAGGTTGCAACGTAAGAAAGAAATTACAGTATTTTACACCTCACAATGAATGTCAGTCAATTTTATTACGGTTACTTTTCTTAAATATGACATCCTTGATGAAGTATTCAGCCTTCAAATGTGATCTCCAAAGGACGCAGCCTCCGAAATGAGACGCAGCTCTTGTCACCAAAGGAGTGTGTTTTTGGTTGTGAGAGAAAGATTACCTTTTTCAGCTTCCCAAAGAACCCAGCGTCAAGGGAACAGTGGATGAAGTTTGTTTTTCCGGGGCAGCAATGGAGTTGTGCACGTATGTTTGTTTGTTCCCGGGATTTCGGTGACGAATACTTTGTAAAAAAGTCCCAGTTTGGCGCTGGATTTGCAGATCATGAGCGGTGAGTAAAGCTGCATCAGATGTCTGTGTTTTGTTGGCAATTGGCGCGCAAGTGCATGTAATGTAAACAACACAAACGTTTTTGTTCCCTTTTTATCTATAATGATGTCGCAGCTAGCAGACGATCTCTACACAAAAGCTGCGCGCCCTCCTGACTCTTTAGCTCCGCCCACGGCACTGACGGCAGGCATGCCTCCAGGAGCTCGGCTTTTTTCGGAAAGACTCGGTTTAGCGTATCTATCTTTTATAAATATGATAAAACTAAAGACTTTTCGGAGATATGAAGGATGCATTGTTACTCTATATGTACTCAAGATTAACATGAGATTGGCAGAAACTGTGTGTGATACCCCCCCCCCCCCCCCCACACACACACTTTAAACCTACCCATACCACCAAACCTGTCCCTAACCTTACCCATATCCCACCTCAATAGCAGCAAAAGTGTTTTGCAATACAATATGAACATAATAAATACATTGTACTTATTTTTTATTTTATTTTATTTTATTTTTTTTTTGCTGTTGTTGTGAGTACATGGGTGTTAAGGCCACCTAATATAAAATGGGTCTAAACATTTGTTGGTCACAGCTTATTTCCTGCAATAATCTAAAAGCCAGTGGAAAAATAATTTAAAAAAAAATAAAATAAATAGTGTTCAGAAGCTCTACAGTAATCTTAAACAAACAGAGTGGTCCTGACTGAATTTCCGGTTGGCCTACAAAAATACTTCATCACAGAAGCAACTTCTGCTGAAGAAATGAATTACTGACAAATTAAGTACAGAATTGGAGGTCACAGTTTTCACTCGTTTAAAGTAATAAGTATAAACCTTTTCATGAACATAACTCTGCCGTGTAATAAGCCGAATATCTTTGATACCATGGAACTTGCAAACACAAAGCTGTCAAGAGGTTTCAACAGGTGTCATCATTTACTCACCCTGTAAATGAAACCTGTATGAATTTCTTTGTTCTGCTGAACACAAAAGAAGATATTTTGAAAAAATGCCAGTATTTTTTTTTTTTTTTTTTTTTTTTTCTTTTTTTTTTTCAGACAACGTCAGACATTTTTTCCCCCTAAACTATGAAAGTCTGTGTGGCCCATCAACTGTTTGGTTAACCATATTTTTCAAAATATCTTCTTTTGTGTTCAGCAGAACAAAGAAATTCATCTGTCAATGATGACAGAATTTTCATTTTTGGGTGAATTATCACTTAAAATGGCTTAAAAAAAAATGTGTGTCTCATGTACTTTTAAGACTCTACTCTACATCAATAATCACTGATAATTCACTTCCCATCCAATGAGTCAGTGAGTCATTCAGTTAGTCAATCAAAAGAAGTTTAATTCAATTTTGTGAACTCAATTTACTGATGCATTAAGGATTTTAGATACCCCCCAAAAAAGATTAATTAATCTTGAATTTTGGATTTAATGAAGTCAGCAGTGAAATGCCATGCCATAGTAAATGATAAGTTCATAAACATAAGTAACTTAGATGTTTTCTTAATTCTTATGTTTATATGATTGGTTGATTAGCTAACTGTTGATAAGCAGATGAATATGTGTTTTTAATAAAGTGGCCATGTGCAACAGTGGCCTTATTTTTTGTTAGAGCAAATTCTGTATTAAACTTTGTGAGAAAATTTTACAGAATTAGAATTAATGAATCTTTTTTTTCCCCTTCAACATCTCCTGCACGGGTCAGTGAGATATATCGAATCGCTCACTTTAAATAATTTCATGTGTCTTTAAGTTCATTCCAGTGAATTCTTCTCATATTTTTGGGTTAATTGAGTGCAGTGCCGCTGCTACTGAACCTGCCAAAATGGTGAACACATAAAGCCAGTGTTTCTTTGACTGTGCATGTGTGAGGTGTGGGGTGGGCTGAGAAAGCTTTTGAATGCTTCAGTTAGGCATGCATTTGAGTGGTTGTCATGGTGCTGTGACACATGCAGCAGTCTAATGACATCACAAATAGGAACTCATCTTCGACATTGCAGTAATTGCTTTGAAACCTTTGCGTTTGTTGCGCTCTCTCACCCTCCTCGCTTCTTACCTCCTTCACACAGACACAGTCACTTACTGTACACAGCAGCAATGTACATACCAATAAATAAATAAATAAATAAAAGTCAATGTGCTTTAAAAAGGAGTTTTATACACACACACCCTGTAAGAATTTAGCTATTGAAGTTTAGTTCACATGTACTAATATGAAAGGCCAAGCAATTGAAGACTTCAAATGATAATCTTTAATATTTGTATATTATTGTACTTTCACTTAACACCTCACTGATGGTGTGCCTTTGTCAGGGTTTTGATATGTTTCAGTGTGTTTTAAGTTTAGTGACTGTTTGCCTGTGTGACCCAGTTTCCGAGTGTGTGCCAGTTTGGTCCCTTGATTGTATATCCCATTCACCTGTTGCCCATTAATTTGCTCTGTGTATTTAAATCCTGTCTTCTTTCAGTTCATTGTTCGGTGTTTTCAATGTTAAAGTGTATTTTGCCTGTTCCCATGTGATATATTTAGATTAAAGACTGTTTTGTTTGAATCTTCGTGCGCTTCCTAGTAGCAGCACCTGTGACAGTCTTCTCATTAAGCTAAAATATTCCTCAGACGTTTACATCTTGATAAAATGTATATAAAATTTGATAATTTATACATTTTATATTTCCAATTGTATAATTGATAATTTAATGTCAAGTCTTTTATTTATTTTTGTGATAACATACTTAACAAAATATTTGTGGATGAAACTTGTATTATCCATGGTAACAAAGGAGACCATTACTGTCTAATGATGGTTAGACTTTGGTCAGATAACAAGTGTGCATACATATCTGTTAATACTGAACACACACACATACTATATATATATATGTAACCCCTCTACCCAGGTCCTACTCGCCCCACTCCGCGCGGGCCTCGAACCTGGGTCTCCGGCATGGGAGTCGGACACTCTAACAAGGAGGCTAAAGGCTGCAACCTCTAGCATCAGCTGCTAGAGCATCTCTTGAGATCAGGAGGGAGGTTTACTCGCACAGCGACTACTAGCTGGCCTCCGTTACATACATACATACATATATGTATATATATATATATATATATATATATATATATATATAAAAAAATGTATGTATGTGTGTGTGTGTGAGTGTGTGTGTGTGTGTGTGTGTATATATATATATATATATATATATATACACACAAAACTGAATGTAGCTTTGGATACAATAATTCTTTATATTTAAAGGGGAATGCCTCAGCGTGACTGGTGTCTGAAGCAAATATACAAACGTGACAATCATATTGGCCAGCAACAGCCTGTGATGTCATCACTAGTGTGACCGTGAGTATAAAAGGGTGCCTGAGGAATACGTCATCCTCCTCTTCATCTTCAAGAGCCGTTTGTTTGAAGCTTGTACAGTAAGCGACTTTCATCCATTCATTATGGAGTCTGGCGGTGTCAAAGCATTTAGGAAGTTTGTTGGTCCTCGTTATTTGACACCTGATGATACACTAGGGCTGGACGATTATGACCTAAAATCAAAACCTTAATTAACTGAACATTTTACCTCAATTACGATTAATGAACGATTATTTTTCTTCTGTTTTTGTTGTTGTTGTTTTTTTGTTTTTTTTGCCGATAGTTCACTTCTAAGGTTTGTACTGTAAATATGCTTGACTGTTAAAGGTGGGATATTTTTTTTCTATTGAAAGAGTGCTCTGACATGACATAGCTCACTTTCAGCAGTTATTTTATGTTTCGTAATATTTCTGCTTGCTGTAAATCAGATAAATTAGCACGGTACCTAATAACTTTTGAGTCTCTAAGATACTTTAGTGATAAATCACAGGACAGCGCTGACAACTAATTTCTGCTCCTCTCAGTGCGCGCGATCTTCACGTTTTGTGCAGCTACTGTTTGTATGAGTGTTCTTGACACAGTGCAGCTGCGCGAGCACGGTAGCTCGATATAATAATACACATCCGATCGTCTAAATTGCTTTAATGTCCAAACTGGCAAACCTTAAAACACATACATCTGACAAAGTTTAGTGAAGACGCAAGGCTCACCGATCGCGCACCGTCTCTGTGTGTTGGCTCTGCGTTCACTTGCGTGTTGACTGGATGGGGCGGAGTCACATGGCTACACACGCAGTAGTATGTTTTTAAGTGGGAAGTATTAACAGGATTAAAAAAACGAAAATTATGTCAGTTAGAGGTTCTGAATTTCGGTTTCAAATACTTTTCGATTAATCGTCCAGCCCTATGATACACATGACATTTGTGTTATGTGTTTGGGCAAAGAGCATGCACGCTCAGTCCGGGGGTCTGTTTGATTGCATTGTGAGTAATTTCCTCGTTTATCCCTCTTCTCGAGGGAACCGGGACAAACACCTGTACCTCACGGTTCGTGTCCTGCTGTCACTGAGGCACGGCGGAGGCTGACCTCGTGGGGGTCTCAGGTGGACCTTGCAGAGGAGTTTGAGAAGGGTATGGCTCTTTCGCGCTCCTCAGCGACTGACTGCACTGGCTGCTGATGTACCACTAGAGAGTGGTCTGCATCTGTAGCTCCATATAGCTTTGTTTTGAATCTCTTACTATCATTCCTTGTTGTTTATATTATCATTACCATATATCTAATATTGCCTATCTCATTAGTCTGACGTCACTAGCTTTTAATCTTTTAATCTAAATCACTAACACAACGCGTTAGCATTTCGCTAGCTTGTTAACTTGTCATCAGTCTCTCGCGCGCTCCTTTTTCTACTCATGCATCAAACAGCTGTGATAAGTCGAATCAGTCTACAAACACGGTGAGTCATGTCATCCTCTCCTTCTATTGTTACTTGCTCTGCCTGTCACATGTTTAGCATAGTTCTCTCTGTCAGCAACGAGGGATTTACATGTCATAAATGTAGGGAAATAGTCAGGCTGACAGAGAAAATCTCAGAATTAGAGACACGCATCCAAACTTTAATCAAGGATAGTAAGAATATAAGGGCTTTAGAAACTGTTTTGGATGCGACTAGCTTAGTGAACTCTGTACATTGTTCGGTTCCGGCTGTAGAGCTTGCGCAGCAGGGCAATTGGGTGACCGTGAGATGGCCTAGTCGTGGGGAAAAACACCGCTCTTCCGTTCCGATTAGAACATCAAACAGGTTCTCCACATTCAGTGACGCACCCACTGAAAATCCTGTTGAAAGTGACCTAGTTATTGGCGATTCTATTACACGGAACAGGAAAATAGAGACACCAGCCACTATAGTCACTTGTTTGCCGGGAGCCAGAGCACCTGACATCAAAGCGAATTTAAAAGTGCTGGCTAATGCTAGTCGTAAATACTCTAAGATTATTATTCACGTCGGCACTAATGATATTCGACTTCGCCAGTCGGAGATCACAAAAATTAACATTAAAGAGGTGTGTGAACTCTTAAGTACAATGTCAGACACTGTAATTTGCTCTGGCCCTCTTCCTGTTTGTCGGAGTGATGAGATACTTAGCAGACTATCATCACTTAATGGCTGGCTGTCTAAGTGGTGTCTGCAAAATAATATAGGGTTCATAGACAATTGGAAAAGTTTTTGGGGCAGACCTGACCTGTTGAAAAGAGATGGTATTCATCCCTCCTGGGATGGTGCTGCTCTTCTCTCTAGTAATATGGCACATAGTCTTAGAGCGGAAACATGACAAACTGGGGCCCAGGTCAGGAAGCAGACAGACTGGCTAAACCGACCGTCTGCTAGCTGTCTCACGTCACAGAAGTCAGATAAATCCCAACACATAGAAACTCTTTCACCTAGATATCATCACATAGAGACTGTGTCTGTACCCTGAATTAGTAAATACAAAAAACTTTCAAACCCCAAAAATTTAATTGATGTTCAACAAATAAAAAACAGATATAATACTGATGAACAAATTATAAAGCTTGGGTTGCTGAATATTAGATCCCTTTCTTCAAAAGCACTTATTGTAAATATGTGGCATTACTGCTCGGTAAGTATGCTCAAACTGCTCGCAACCCTCCCTCCCATATTACTGTGCACCTTCTGGTTGTCGTCTTCTTTTGTTTCAGATTACCAAGGCTTTCAAGTCCTAGCTGGCATGGACCTCACTGCTGAGAGACACTCATCCTCATAACCAAGCTACAGTATAGACGTCCCACTGCCACATCTACACGTTACCACTGTTTGCTTTTAAAGACATTACTAAAGTGTCTAATTTGTCTATCTATTTTCCAAGTTGATGGTTACATGGTTACATAACTTGTGTTTCAATAAACTCAAAGTAACTTGCCAAAGTGGTCCTGTCTGAACTCTGTTTAGGTCATCACATGAAGTAATATTTATGTTCTCTATATTTACAACCTTTATACTTCATGAAGACTCACAGAGAACAAGCGCAGACACACTGCAGACATTTTTGGCTCATTTTGTTTAGGATTATTAGCTTCGGTAAGGAGAGAAAACAATAAGTGTGTTGTTTTAATTGTCTGAGAACTTTTAATGTTCTGCCTTATTGATACCACATATATTCACATCAGAGGTAATGTATCACACAGACCAAAGGTATATATCGTTTATGGATTTCTAAGAATAAGTCTGGCTTTACTGATTTTTACCTCTATCTTTGTCTCTATAATTTCCCATCACTTCTCTCACTATCCCTATTGTTAATAAAAAGACTAATAATGATTTATACATAATAATGCCTTCACTGAGGCATACTGAACGTACAGCCTGGTCTCATTGTTAATGCGTAGGTATAAATACGTAACTTTCAAAGACACAAAAAAGAGAAAGGTGCTGAAAGGTGCTGAAACATACAATATTGGCGTATTTATAGCACTAAAACGTAAAAATACTTAAGTTTTTTCAGCGGAAAAACGTTAAATATTTACGAATCTAAACCCCATCCAGAACCTAAACATTCCCATTTTATACAGAATGTTAAAAGAATAAAACATAATGGACAGAAATGTGTAGGAAAATGACAATTTTAGTAAAAATATGGCATTAAAACGATATTTTGAGCCACTAATCCTACACCTACCCATAACCATTTCTCAAAATATGAATCCGGCCTCTCTCATTTCACTCACTCACACGCACTCATTTCATTTTTTTTTTTTTTTTTTTTTTATTGATGCTCAAAACAGTACACAGGTAATAACAAAATACAAAGGAAGAAAAAAAAAACAAAAAAAACAAAAACAAAACTGGGGGACAATATAAATTGAACATATTGACAAATTATGAGAATTACATGATACTGAAAAAAGGAAAAGAATTACAAACAGATAATGTTTTTAAGGCTTTTTTTGTTTTCAGACAATTTAATTGAAGTGAGGTATTTTCCAAATTCTTTTATAAAAACAAGAAAAAGAGGTTTAGTATTTAGATATTTAGATTTATGAATGTGGAATTTAGCTAGTCACAAGATCAAATTAATAACATAAAACTGACTTTTTCTTAGATTGCTCATAGTCAACAAAACCTAGTACAACATCCTTCCAATACAACACACAATCATTATAAATTTCATTCCTAATAAATCCTGTGACATCTTGCTAAAACATTATAGTAAAGGGACAATACCAAAAAAAAAAAATAAATAAATAAAAAAATAACTATAGATTCGTCAGAGTTGTCACAGAAAGAGCAACTGGAGGAAATATAATTTTTGAATTTTTTTAAGTAGTGGTTTGCAGGGTAGCACTTATGAATTATTTTAAAAGAAATCTCTTTTACTTTATTGGTTAAAAATATGTTTTGCTGGAATAGTGAGCGGACTGATCTATTGTTATTTTTATAGGGTGAAGCAAAACACAATTTGGAGTATTAACAACAGGAGTATTAACCAAACTCAGAGAGACTGGAAGCTGGGATTGAGCACCTCTCAGTAAAGTAAGAACACCTGATGGGATTGAACCCATTACTGTTGCAAATTCTTTGGGAGAAACAGGAAACTAAAAATGATCTAGAAATTCCTTATATGAGAACAACAACCCTTGAGAATTGAGTAACTGACTGACTAATAAAATATTTTTATCAAACTAATTCTGAAAAAAATATAGATTTATTCTTGTATAAAATATTACGGTTATTCCAAATAAAATATTTATGAGGTGAGAAATTGTGCTTGAATATCAAAGACCAAGCCAAAAGAGCCTGCTTATGAAAAGCAGATAATGTTGCTTGTATTTTTTCAATTTTGTAGTTGCATAACAGAAGAAAATCAAGGCCACTAAACTGAGAAAAGACATAATTGGGAATAAAGTTCCATAAAGACACAGGGTTCTTTCTAAACTGTTTCAGCTAATTAATTTTAAAGGAATAATTTAGAGTACTAAAATCCAAAAAATTAAGACCACCCTTTTCGCTAGTGTTCATTATGACAGATTTTCTAATATAATGATTCCCCTTGTAATTTCAAAGCGGCAGGTTGCACCATGTTTTAGAATAACAGAACTACTGCCATTGGTGTATAAAGTTTTTATGGCACTGCAGAAGAAATCTCCAAATCCAAACCTTTCAAGACACTGAAAAATAAATTAATGCTCCAAAGTGTCGAAAGCTTTATAAAAGTCCAAAAAGAGAAGAAAACAATCATCAGAAATTAAGCTTGAATAATCTAAGATATCTAAAACTAAACGTATATTATTTGAAATGTGTCCCAGATTGAGCTTCATCAATTATAGAATTGAGCACATTTTTAATTCTTTTGGAGAGTATGTGAGCCAATACCTTATAATCATTATTTAATAAACTTATTGGGTGCCATTCATATTTTAAAAGTTCCCAATATCTACCAAATGCTCCTTCCTTTTGTGCCAAATCCCAATGAAAAGAAATTATTTTTTTAAGTTGTAATTTAACTGAATCATGCCTTAAGTGTGAGATATTCATTTTCCAAAAAGAATTATAATGTGGTGCTACAAAGGAGGAGAATCTCATACTTAAATAAATTGCCTTGTGGTCTGTTAGGGGAGTAACAAGAATATTAACCGAAACATTCTCCTTTGAAATACTGTCTGCGACCAACCAAAAGTCTATGCGAGACTGCCTCATGCCATTTTTATTGCTCCAAGTATAAATATTCTGATTAGGGTGCATCTCCCTCCAAATATCAATCAAATTGTATTTTTGCATAAAGGTTTTCAAAGCATTACTGGAAGAACCTGACTGCTTAGGGGGCCATCTGTCAACCATATCATTTAAAGTAATATTAAAATCTCAACCAACCAGCAAGATCGCCTGTGGATACTTATGAAACCAAAGTGAAATTCTATTTTCTAAAGACTCAAAAAGTTTGTCATTCTCTGTATTAAGGTTATACCCATAAATATTAACCAATATAAAAACTAAATTATTCCAAGAGATAAGTAAACATAAATAATGACCAAGAGGGTCTGAAAACGCCTCCAAAACATTTCCAGAAAAAGTGTTCTTTAACGTTGTTACCCATGCAGATCTCTCAGAACCATGAGCAAACCACAAATCATTATTCCACTGTGATCTCCAGAATTTTGCGTCATCGGTTACACAATGCGACTCTTGAAAAAAAACAAAATCAGTTTTAAGCTGTTTTGAGAATAAAAATCAAGCTTTCCTTTTAACAATGTCTCTCAACCCCCTAGTATTAAGAGAAACAAATGATAAAGACATAAAAGAAACAAAACAAAGAAAACAGAACAAGTATTTAAGCAAGTAATTATATAAGCAAGTAAAGGATATCAATTGTCCGAGCAACATTACTTGCAACAGCAAAAAAATAACCTAAAGTCAAGTTTTTTGTAAAGTCTGTAAAACAGCCTGTGCGCTGAAACCAGCAAGTTCAAGTAAACAGCATCACTGAAGAGACTATTGTATGAATGGGAAAAACTTGAGAACCATCACCAGTCTGGAGAAAATGGACATTAAAGCCAAACGGGTTCACATCTTAATTTCTCCATGAATAAACGCACAAGCTCCCGCGAAGATAGACGTTTTCCCCGCATCCCGTGCCTGTTTCACCAATGGCCATAGCTTGGAGTGCCTCTCAAGATCACTTTTTGAAAAGTCTTCCTTGAAGAGAAGTCCCTTAGCTTTGAGAAAGGCAGAAGTCTTAGCCCGCTTCCAGATTTCGTTTCTTATCATTCGCGATGTAAACAGAATAATGATGGGTCGTGGACGGGAGTCAGCTGCACTCTTCTTGCCCAGACGATGTGCAATGTCAATCGTTTCCGAGAGGCGCCCTGAATTTTCAGGCAGCACAGCTTGGCAAATCTTGATGGCCTGCAGATGCACATTTTCATCTTTATCTTCTGAAACACCATACAACCTTAGATTCCATCGTCTGGAGTAAGATTCCATCTCACCCATTCACTGTTCAAGCATTTTGACTGGCTTTTCTAAGGCAAGCATGCGACCTTCCATCTTACACATCTTATTCTCCATCTCTTTAATTTCACCAAAAGCAGCTTCAACTTTCTTACTCAGCTCATCGATTCTCTCAGTATTGCCACTCACCAACTTTTCAATGCTATCGGACCTTTGGTTGATAAGCTAGGACAGCGTGACGATAACATCAGCATCGGAAGAAAGGGTCTTAACAGACTTCGTCGTTTTCTTCTTCGCTGCAGGTGATTCGCTCGGGGTCACCGGTAACTTCGGAAATTCCTTTTCGTCCATAATCATCTCTTCTAGATCATTCCCTTCAGTACAACTTTGACTGTATTCGTGACCACTGCTAAGTAGCATGCTGTCGCTAGTGTTGTCTTGATTCGAAGATGGGTTTAGATTTCGGTTTCTTTTCTTCCCGCCCATCCAAATTGACATTAAAAATCACTTTGGATGGTAAGTTAAGAAGACAGCATTACAGAATCAAAAAATGTAGTATTAAATCAAGTTAGGCTAACATATTTAACTTTTGTGATGACGAGCTCGACAAACAGCATCAGTTCAGGTGGCCATCTTGGTCACGCCCCGCACTCATTTCAAATGTCAATGCACTGAAACACGGCATGTCGCAATCTGTGACGAAGCAGGTGAGAACCAATGAGCGTTCGATATCAGTGCCGTAAACCATGTCGGAAAGGTTCTCGAAGGCGCAAGTTCGCAACTTTCAAATTTAAATCACAACGAGCGCAGGCTTTGACTGTGACGGTCATTGCTGAGAATGAAGATGAAGATTGATGGATAAAAGGGCTGGATTCGGATCTGTTCCTTACAAACATATGGATTTTTTTGGATTTGGAGTACAGCGAACAAATAAAATTGATGTGATTTGTCAGTCGCTGTATAGGAGAAAACGCCTAATGTGTCACACAGCAAAAAAAAAAAAAAAAAAAAAATATTACAAAATGGTTAAACAATTACAGAAATTGTATTCATTTTAAGATTTCAAAGTGTAGTCTTGTTTAACATTATGTAGTCCTCTGAAAAGAGTTTGCAGCACAAGTCACGAACAGAAATGTTATTTTGTATTAAGTAGATGAGTAAACTGCATTCAATAAATTTGACTAAAACATGTATTGATATGACAATTGAATACAACAGATTTAAAACATTAATGCCATGATTTTAATATTAATACATGGAAATTCATACACATTCACACTTGGATACGTAAATGATTTACGTTTTATTGCTGTTAATACACAAGTATTTTTACGTTTAGTGTTATAAAGACGTCAATATTGTACGTTTTTGTGTGTATGAAAACGTAAGTAAATATACGTGTGGTAGAACCACACTTTACGTAAAAATACACACGTATTCTCATGAGATCACGTTGGAATATAACAACATGAAATAGAAAGTAGTGATTACTAAAAGGTCATCTAATTCTGTAACCCAGCATCAAAAGACATGATTAGATTTCCTGGACAGAAAGTAGAGAAGTGTCTTTGTTTTATTTATAATTTCTTATTTCTTTACATCTCTATACATTTATTTTGCATGAAATACAGAAATTAATAATAATGCAGTGAAAAGGAAGGAATGCATGAAAGGACAAATAAATAATCCAACTTATTCTAATTTATTCCTCAGTATCAAGTCAATTTCTTCTCCTGTCTTTTGTTCTGTTCTCTATTCCCCAGATGCCACTGTGATTTAGTGTCAGACCCATTATTGTTTGTTGAACTGTGAAACAATGGCAGTGCTGTGGAACTCCTGTGATACAATCACTGACTCCAACACTGTCTCTCTGCCATCAGAAGCTGTGTCCCAATTCAGAGGCTGCATCCTTCGAAGGACGTGGACTTCAAAGGCCACGCATTCGAAGGCCACGAAGGTCGGACCGAGCGTTGTTAAATGGGATGGTGGCAACTGTAGCTACTGCCTTTGATAAGTGGCAGTAGCATTTGTACAGGACTTTAAAAACAAAACAGACCTCACCACCTATATAAATATGTTCACCTTGGTCCATTTATATACATAATAAAGAGTATGAACTATGTAAATCACATCTTAGTAAGATACGTAAACATTTGAACCGCTTTAAAGGTTTTTTTTTTTTTTTTTGTTTTTGTTTTTTTTTTTTTGCTTCATTAGATATTTGAGTAAGTTGAAAACCAACACTTACGTTTAAAAGTGTAATCCGGCAATTTCTCTCAAAAAAGTTATGTTGTCACCAGCGCGCAATGAATTCTGGCTAGGCCACGAAGGATCCATCTGTTGTGTCCTTCATTGCCCCGGAAACGAAGGACGCATTTCGAGGAAGCATTTGAAGGAGCCTTCAAATTGGGACAGCCTTCGTGAAGCAATCAGCCTTTGAATGCGGCCTTCAGAGGATGCAACCTCTGAATTGGGACGCGGCAGCAGTCTAAGGGGCTGTTTACACAACACCGTTTTCAACTAAAAACGGAAAACTTTTTATGTGTTTTGGCCGTTAATTTACACGACAACGGCATGAAAATGCAAACCTTTGAAAAAGGGTTCAAAGTGCAAGTTTTTGAAAACGGTCTCCGTGTAAACAACAAAAACGTGAATATGTGAAAACGATGACGTCATGCACATCCATATTACGTGTTCAGTCTATAGTGTTTCATCGCCATCTAATGGCCTGCCAGCAGAATACAGCGTTTTTAGTCGTTTTCACGGATTCGTATGAATGGGGATCGTTTTGACAATAGTGTCGTCTGAACGTGGAAAAATCAAAGGAAAAACTTCTCCGTTTTAAGCCTATCGTTGTCGTGTAAACGTACCCTAATATTCTTGTGTTAACATTATTTTGAATTTCAGTTCACAGCCATGGGACCTTGTGCTGCTCAGTAATTTGTAGAGTGAAATTAGGAATATTTCAGTAGTTTCAAATGTGCAATTTTACTTATTAAAGTAATATGTATATATTTACATATTAACTTTACATATTTTTACAGAATTTGGAAAACTATGTTAAGTTATCAAACATACTAATGTAACGATTACATACATAATTAAAATAATAAGACCCATACAAAAGCAATAACTGTTTCTCATTTAAGGTCATTTCTGATTTAAGGTAATTTCAACATTTTCAGGGGCTAGTCAGTGATTTTCTGTGTCCAGAATATTTAATGCAGTTTTAAAATGTGTGTTAAATTAAATTAAGGCTTGCATGACTAATCATTTTACTAGTCAACCAAGTAGCCGGGTCAAATGCTTATGTAAATAAGAGGTTGCATTAACTTATTTCTGCTAATTTCCACATTTTTAAAATGAAATATAAAATAAAAAACAACAACAACAACAACAACAACAAACATTTAAACCATTTAAACCATACCACTTCAATTTTTTTTTTCTTTTTCTTTTCCTTTTTGTTACTATACAGATGTCCCCATGAGAAACAATTACCATCCAAATAGGGTTAAAGGGTAACTCTAAAGTGAGTCACACTGGGAACACCTACACCACTTAATATATATATATATATATATATATCAGTGCATTAGATAATAAAGCAAGTGGTATTTAATATGTAAGGGATAATCCACAGTTAGCTGAGCATTAAAACAATTTTATCCCGCTTATACCATTGTCATTTGCCATCACTGACAAGTTAAAGCTGTTATTGATGTTTGCAGTGAAGCAGCGCAATATTTGACCAGAAGGGTAAAAATTACAGGTACTTTCGTCAGTTACAGCTCGTTAGATCTAGCATTCTGCCCGCTTTAAATCAGACACAGAGACAAAGCAGTGCGGTAAGAATACATTTATTTGAATAAATGAATTATAACACTTATTTCAGTGATTCTTAGCCTTTTTGACTCCAAGGCCGCCCATTGTCCAAGACAATATTCAAAGGCCCTCCTCTCTAAGCAGATAGGTACATCTAGTACTTTAGTTCTCATAAAAATTAATACATTTAAAAGTATTGTCAGTTTAATGATGTACATTTTTATATATTTTTTCCATAATTTATTTATTTGCGTGTTGTTGTTTTTTTATTATTTTTTTTTTAATTCAGATTATGTTAATATAACTAAATTTAAATAATTTTAGAATTTATTGGTATTTGTTGAGAACCACTGATTTATTTGAATGACTTATCTCAATAGAGAGAGAGATGAAAGATTTGTGTATGAATCACCTATGTCTGTGCAGCATAATAGTGAAGCTATTCACTCCCCATTATTGCTGAGAAATATAATGTAGCGGTTTAATAGCAAAGCTATTTTAGTAATAAATGTCATGAGAGAAGCAATGATAACAAGTTTATGTGATCCTGAATGTTTCTGTGTGTGCTTCATCAATGAAACCAGTGCATTAATGTAGGATAGATTAAACTGACTGGAAACCTGTGCATTAAACAGTTTGAATGCACACCTTTAGAATGGAGTATTCAGATAGCACAAGCACACTTAAATAATGCTATGCTTTAGAATTATTTTTCACAGATGCCTTTAGTTTGACAAAAATGCACCATAACGTCATTATGAAATGTATTTGTTACTTTTCTTTTCTTTTGCGATTCTCAAACGTGGATTGAGTCACCATGAGCGCAATGCCTCTCTGCTGGTGTGCCGCCCAACACTATTACTGAAGAGGAGCAATTACCTCCAAACGCTCTAATCGACTTGCAATAGTCATTTGGAAGAGCTTTGAAATGATCACATTTAAATTGAATATTAAAATTTCTGTCACAAGGAATTAATGTCATAAAAAAGATATACTTATTTATTTTTTATTTTTTTTATAGGAAAGACAGCTTTTGCTTTTTTCTTTTCTGCATGTTCACCTTAACTGGTATATGTTGTATACACACACACTCAGACAGACAAACATCATGAAAGATTGAGCATCTGGTGACCTCAAGGTCAGTTTTCTGCTTGAATAATCTGAATCTGTATCATTTTGTACTCATAGGGAAGGTCACTTAGATTACTTAAGCAACATTGCTATTATAAAACGATCTGAAGCATGGGACCATATGTCATATAACAAAGGTCATCAAGTCATCTAATGTAATTTAAATGATGTAACCACAGGGCAGGATCTGGGTGATTTCAGTTTAGGTCTTACTGAAGGGGTGTTAAACTGACCTATCACTCAGAGCTTATTCAAACATGTCTCTCTTACATTTTCACACATTAATTCATTTGATCTAGTAAGAAAAGTCCATAAAAATAGGGCCCAATATACTGTTAATATAAAATAATTTTCCGTATTGATTTTTCCAGCCTGGTCTCATTGACAACATCTAAAATATATGCATGATTATGTATTTACATCTTATAAATAATTTATATCAAATATTTTTGTATAGTTGCATTTTTACCATTAAAGGGTTATGGGTTTAAAGAAACATCTGTAATCTTAATGGATGATATTCTGGCACTGGCAGAAAATTAGCCATACCCTTTATTCTTTTTTTCTTACAGTGTATGGCCATGTATCGCTTTGCTTAGTTTCAAGCCACCTTTTCCCTGTTTATGGCAAATGATAGACAGCAAGTCATTCAGATTGGCAGACTATATTTCACATAAGAACCAGAGAAAAAAACAAAACAAAACAAAAAACAGTTATGTTCAGTTAATCGGCACCAAACAGTTGATAAATGCATTTGATGAACTGCAAAGTTACTGAATTTTAATGTTTTTCATTTGTGTGTGTGTGTGTGTGTGTGTGTGTGTGTGTGTGTAGACATGCAAGAGACTGGTTTTGTAATTGACTTTTCTTAGTAGTCACTTAGCTGGAAAATGGTATCTGATGAAAATGACTGAAGATAGCAGTAACACTAATGGAGATTTGGTGAGGTGCACAATAAATCTGCATGGATGAATAAAATTGATTTTGAGAATAATCTTAAAGTCTCAATAACATTAATGATAAACCTCAGTCCTAGGGCAATGAATGTGCAACTAATGTGGCAATAAGTCAGCTGTGTTAAAAATAATGTAACTTTCCAGTAGCAAGCTACTTTTTACAGCAAGTAGCAGTGTAACATGACAAAATGCTGTATTGCGTAAACTAGTTTTAAAGTAGTTTCCATGTGGAAAAATTGAGAAAATTGCAAACTGAATAAAATTTGTCTAAAATGGTTTGAATGAAAAGAATAATGAACATTTCATGACATGCAGATTTATTAAATATACAATTTGAACACGTTGAACTGACATACTAAAATTTGAACTTCGAAAAAGCTCCACCACACCACTTTAAATGAGTACATCCCTAGTCAATTCAAAGTTCAACCGAACCAGATGTCTCAGCATATGGCAGTTAGAGCTTTATATGGACATAACTGTTGCCACTCTTTAGACACTTACAATCCAGACCTCTTGCGAAGTCATTCATATGTTTCTCCATATGGCATCAGTATTTTCTCACATATCTATACTTTGACATCAGGATAGATTAAAAAAGCTTTTGTGAAAAGGAAAAAAAAAGTTTTGCTTTGCTGCCAAAACAGGCACATTGCATGTTTTTTAATAAGATATGGCAGTGACAGAGCTATTAGTTTTGCTTCAGTGTGTGTAATCTGACACATTTGTACTGTTAAGATGGTCAGCATAACTTCCCTGCTGACAAAACACTAAGTAGAGAGCTTGTTAGGTGACATGATACAAACTGGGTCTCCTTCCTGTGCAGAAATTAGCTCTTGTGCTGTGTCTGACTTGCAAAATCCAGCTTAGTTTTTAACTGGGACAATCACTCAAAGATAACAACCATAGCTATTAGCCGCAGCTTCTTTTCTCTGCTAATTTGATGCTTCTATCATGTGGAAAAACTTCCACTGTTCCAGCCAATTCCCTATGTAACTGACAATTTCATTATTTTATGGTTTAAAGGGATAGTTGGCCTAAAATAGTCCTTATTTACTGACACTCATGTTGTTCCTAACATGTATGCCATTATTTCTTCTTAAAATAAGCATTTTGAAGCAGTATTTACAGTAATGTGAAAAAGAAAGGACACCCTATTGAATTCCATGGTTTTCCATATCAGGATATAATAAAAAATCATCTGGTTCCTGGCAGGTCTTAAAATTTGGAAAATAAAACCTCAGATGAACAACAACACATGACATATCACACTGTGTCATTATTATTTTTTTTTTAACAAAAACAGGCCAAAATGGAAAAGCCATGGGTGACAAACTAAGGACACCCTTACTGTTAACATAGGAATTAAGAGGGTAAGTAATGGTCAGGCTAATCAGCAAGGGTGAGAACCTCTATAAAAGCAGAAGTTTTGTCAGTTTGCTGGCCTGGAGCCTTCAGGTGTGTGTTAACACAATGCCAAGGAGGAAAGACATCAGTAATGATCTTAGAGAAGCACTTGTTGCTGCCATTAATCTGGGAAGGGTTATATGGCCATTTCCAAACAATTTGAAGTCCATTGTTCTACAGTAAGGAAGATTATTTATAAGTGGAAGACATTCAAAACAGACACCAATCTTCCCATGCACGTCCCAGCAAATTCACCCCAAGATCAGACCGTGCAATGCTCAGAGAAATTGCAGACAACCCAAGAACCACACCTCAGGCCTCAGTTAACATCTTCAAATTTGAAGTTCATGACGGTACAATTAGAAAAAGAACAGACAAGTATGTAGGGCCCTATGATTTCCGCAATGCAGAAAACACAGACGGAATCGCAGAATCCAGTCATAAAAACGGAATTTAGTATATAACGCGGAATGTCATAGAATTTGTCAAATTTTTGATTAATGAATAAAAAGCAGGTCAGTACACTTCAATCAAATTGCGATATAGACAAGTGTCCTTGAATATTAAAACGCAAATAGACTAATAGATATTAAATATGAATCCTGCATGTCTGTGTGCCTCTGAAATGAATGACGCGGAAGCGCGGTTTCATTTACCTCGCACACACACTGAAGCACGTGCGACGCTCGCGATGTTTTCATCCTCTGTCAACAATTCTTTTTTTCAGATCCTCAGAGAGTTCTTTGCCATGAGGTGCCATGTTGAACTTCCAGTGGCCAGTATGAGAGAGTGAGAGCGATAACACCAAATTTAACACACCTGCTCCCCATTCTACCTGAGACCTTGTAACACTAACGAGTCACATGACACCGGGGAGAGAAAATGGCTAATTGGGCCCAATTTGGACATTTTCACTTAAGCCCGGGAAACACTGCACGATTTTTGCAATCCTTTAAGATCATTACAAATCACACTGTGCGACATGGATCCAGTTGAACTCGGGCACGACATGCATGTAAACTGTACAATGATGACACCTATTGACTTGTAGGCTATGATGCAAGTTTCTATAGAAGAATAAAACGTCATCAGCATGCGCTAGTGGTTAACAAAAATACCATGTTGAATCACACTTTGGCAGTTGTAATTTTTATGTGTGTTGAAAATAAAAAGGAAGCGGCGAAAGAAGAAGGGAAAAGAGCTTGAGGTAAGCAGTTTTAAGTTTTAGCACCATGTCGCTTTGATTTCATGTCGCATTTTTATTGGCTGGTCAGTAGACGTAGGTCGTAGCAGCAAACACACTGTGCGATGATCATGCTGAATTTCTGACACTGTCAGAAAATTATCATAGGCTATCCTTGTCAGCTAATGTTTTACATCATGTTATATTAATATGCAAATGAAACAAATGATCCAACTCTGAAATGGCAGTTTATTATTGAGTCAACAAGAATTTACAAACAATGCGAAATCTACGTTAATTACAATGGTTGATTAACGTTACAATCTTCTACAGGTGTTATGTCGAGTTCTGCATAACGTCACACGCCAAGAATCGCATGTACCTCCATGTACTGTTTAAAAACGATATAATATTTTTTGTGGGGTTCATTAATGGTGATAAATAATTCGGCAGAACAGATGTTGTATAGGCTACCTGCAGAGATTTGCATCCACCACTTTTCTCAGCATAAATGACTGTTACCTCCTGTGAGGTGCATGTAGAACTCGGGACATTTTAAAACATTTAACGTGAAAAAGCTTAAGGTGAAAAAGCTGAACGTGGCTTAATTTACTAAGACAGTGTTATTAACAAACCAAACTTAGTAAACACCATAATAATAAAGCATACTGTCACGGTCACTATCTGTCTCACCATCCCTGAACTCCATTTCCCATCATTCCTCCTCCTGCGCACCTGGTCACGTTCTGCAATCACCTGCCCCTGATTACTGATCGCCATCACCTGTCAGCACTCATCAGTACTGCAGTATTTAAGAGCACTCTTCCCCCTAGCACAGTGTCTGGTCTCATTGCTATTATGCTGCCAAACCTGACCCACTTACCATTTGTGTCTTACCTGTTGTTCCAGCGTTCCCTCTGTGTTATCCACCGCTGCAGATCTCCACCATCTCCACGCTGCACAGTTCCCTCTGGATCCCCTGGAATACACTAAAGGACTATCAGCTTCAGATAAGCCCCATATGACTTTCCTTTTCCATGCCTGCTTTCCTGGATATTCCTGTCATCTGTGTTTCACCGTTGTTGTTCAGTAAACCTGCTGTTCATATCACTTACCTCTGTGTCCCGTGTCTGGCAGCTGACACATACTATGTACAGAAATGCAGATGAGCCCATAATATGAACACAGCACGTTTAATTAAGCATTGTCCTCCCATAAAGAAAACGCTTAATGTACTAAGACCGTGACATTAAAAGACCAAACTTAGTAAACACTATACTAATAAAGCATACTATACAGAAACATTGATTTGTGCAGAATTTGATCTTTTAATATCACTCTCTTTTAATATTAGTAGGCTACATTAAGCGACGTTAAGCTTTTCCTTTGTAACGGTTTTCTATGGGAGGAAAACAACATGTAATTAAATGAACTGCGTTCATATTCTGGGCTCAGCTGCTTTTCTGTACATTGTATGGTTTATTAGTATGATGTTTACTGAGTTTGGTCTGTTAATATCTCTGTCTTAGTATTTTAAGCCACGTTAAGCGTTTTTCTGGCATAAGACTCCTTAGCGGTTTTGCCTCCTGAATGCGCGCGCATCCAGTATTGTTTGTATACAGGAAACCCGTCTATAGCCCGTCTGCTATACGCCACTGTGAAGGGATAAACGGTGTTCAGGCACGGCATCAAAGCGATTGCCTGTTTTATCCAAATCCACATGCATGGACCGTTCAATGTTCAATACTGCAATGTACAAGTCTCTCCTGTCTCATGATGTTTCTCATGTGTTTTCAGTCAGCGCAAACAAGAAACGTTTACTAGACTGTGTGGACTAGCTTTGACTCTCTGAACAGTGGCCGCGTTTTTTTTGTGACCGCGTGTGCATGGGCTGAACGCGTCTTTCCGCACTCACAGGCAAAGGAGTATCTCTGAAAGAACGTGGGAAATGAAGTATACCCGGGCCTTAACTTCTCCGAATTGTAGTTGACTGCAGCTGACGGCTCACACCGGGAAAAATATGGGGGGCATCTGTATATATATATATATATGTTATAAAGGGGGACTATTATAAAGTTTTATTATCATTTTATAAAGACTAGCTTTATGCAATAGTCAAAGTTCATTATTTTCATTACACAGTATATCTCTCGCTCACACACACACACACACACACACACACTCAGTCCAGTTCTTTCCAGTGTAGGCCACTGAGTACAGATAGGACAGGATGTCTGCATGCAAGCCCAAGGCTAGACCTGAAGCTGATTGACTGTAGAGGCGTACAACTGGCAGTCATAACCCACTCACTCTCAGCTTCAGGCTTCTGGCATTACCACCCTCAAAATATCCAGATGAACACATACAAACTGGTCTTACTGTCACGGAGTCACAGCCAACACCCACCAACACCAACGCATCGTCACCAGATCCTCACGCTCCACCCACTCGTTCACAGTCTCCCGAGTACTAATCACCTGCACATCATCATCAAGGACACTATAAAGTCTCACACTCCCTTCACATTGTCTGGTCTCGTCTCACGTACCTGGACTCCTTACCCGATACTCACCTGAGATTCCCGTGTCTTCATCCAGTTGTCTTCTGTCTCCTGTTCTCCATTCTACGTTGTTCCTCCACCTGCATGTACAAACTTCTGTTAACCTTCAGCTAAGTGACTGTTCTGAAAGTGCTTGTTCATTGACTCACCTGCATCCACCGTTTACCTGTGTTTGTGCCTCTGTCTAAATAAACATCTGTGTTCACTTACCCCTCTGCCTCCGTCTGTGTCCTAACACTTACTCTCTGGTTAGGTAAGTCAGAAAATTTGGTGCAACTCAGCGCTCACAAAGGTTTTTGGAAATATCTGTTCATGCTGTTTCATACTTTGCTTTATGCTTTAGGAAATCAAACCTTTCTTGAACTGACTGCAATGCTTTACTATGGCCTCTTCATCTCTAGTGTTGCGCTCAGGTTATGGGAGTACATGTCAATACAAAATATGAGTAAATGTATTCAATAAAATGTAATTCAGTAGCTGGTAACTGTTACTGAAATGATTACGAAGAATTAAATTGTTGTTTAACGTTTAAACGTTTAATGATCATGCTTCTATAAATATAGCTTGACATAAAACCATCAGAAATGCTTTAACAGATGAAACGTCAATCCTTTAAAGACAATACAACAATATGTGATTTGTCTCAGAAATTTTGTACAAGTAGCTATAAAGGATGTTTAGCATTGTATGTAGCATTGTATAGACATCTACAAATAATGCATTTTCTGCCCCATTAAAAAGATTCTACATATAATCAGAAATGTTGTTTTATACACAACTTTTATTCACAGATATTTGAAGTATATTTTGAGCAGCAGAAATAGTTTAACGGATATAAATAACCATGCTGAGCTAAAATGCTATTACCAGAGCTTTAAGCAGAAACAGTTTTATTGGGCAACACAGTACAGAGGCAGGTAAGCAATACAGCAATGAGGTGCACACACCTCAGCCATGGGGAAGAAGGTAAGCAGGTAGATCTCTTCAGTTGCAGATATGGAGAAACTGGAACACACTTTGGGAAACCGCAGAGAACAGGTAAGTGAGTCTGTCCTCGTTCAAGGTCAGATGTTTACCTGAGGCTGAGGTGTTTATATAGTGCGCTGATGAGGGTGTTATTGATAACAGGTGCTGGTGATTAGTAGTCTGGTGACAATGATCTCTGTGTGGTGGAAGTGAGAGAGCCTGGTTGATCTGTGACACTTACATGCACCTATTATCAGGTATGATTATATTTTATGTCAATCAGATTGTGAATGTTTAAACAAAGATATTTTATAAAAATCCATAAACTGACTCTTCACTTATACTTAAGTATGTACTGCATGTGATTTCATATCCTAGCTAGAAATTTTATTGTTCTAAGAATGTTTTGAGAACATTATGCTATGTTCTGGTAATGTTTTCAGTGGCAAGTTTTATTTTTGTTCCCATAAAATTCTCTTAAAAGGTAGGATAACATTCTTTAAAAACATTCTAAAAATGTTTAGTGATAACATTGTTAGAACATTATCCCATAACATTCTTATACTCTTATACATTCTTATACATTTTTTCTCTTATACAAACAGGAAGTTTCCCATCGGGCACTGGATGTGGACTCAAATGTTGTTCAGACATCAAATTTTGGTTGAAAATGAAAATCAGGATGACATCTAAACCCAACATTTGTTTGATGTCAAGCTCCAACATCATTAAACAACTCCAAAAAAGCATTACCAGTTTTACTTATTACAAACCAGATTGATTTTATTTCTGTGATATGTGTATAAAAGTTCTTATTGAGATTAAAAGAGGTTTAGATGTCTGTTTGAAAGTAATAGTTTGGTTTGATGTCACCATTATGGTGATCAGTCTTTGCTTTAGTTAGGCAGTTTGACTCGTAACTTTTTAATGTTGGTTTTTCTTTGGCTGCTGTAACTGTTTGTTATGGCAAGTATAGCAAAAGAAAATGTGATCAGATGATGTTAGCTATTTGTTGATGATAAAGATATCATCATGTAGCGGTCTGATTACCTGATTTCACCCAGTCTATGGTATTCATTTCACATTATTTCTTATAGTAACTCTACAGTTTTAGATCCAGCAGTGTTTTAATCAGATAATTTCAAAGATTTAAGGTGTTAGGTTAGCTTATTTGGCTTGCTGTCCACTGATGAGGGGCTCGATGAAGCAGCTTCAACTCGAGCTCTGATATACCCCCACAATGAATAAATATAAGATATGATTACATAGGGCAAGGTACCTGAGATGAAGGTGTAGTTTGGGGTGGTGGAGGGATGCTGGAACAGCTGAGACTGAAGAAAGGTAAGCAGCTGCTTATATACTCTGGCTGTTGATTGGAAGATTAGATGAGCTTACTCCTCCCTAAATTACATTTAGAAATTTCACTTAAAAAAAAAAAAAAAAAAAAAATTGTGCACAATTTTTAAACTCCTTCGACAATAAGACACACAAACATCAAGAATCAGCATATAAATCTCAACAACGGTGTGACATGTTTCATGCTGCAATGCATTCTGGGTGTATCATACAAAACTCATCCATGGCTCCCAGAATACATTGCGGTCACTATTGTTGAGATTCATATGTTGATTTTTGATGTCTGTGTGTGTCTTATTGTCAAAGGAGTTTAAAAATTGTTGTGCACAATGTGTTTTTTTATTTTTGAAATTATCTGATTAAAACATTACTGGATCTAAAAGTGTAGAGTCACAGAGTTGCTATAAGAAATAATGTGAAATTAATACAATAGACTGAACTAAAGCAAATACTGATCACCATAATGGTGTCAGCAAACCAAACTATTATTTTCAATAAAACATCAACATCTAAACCTATGTTAATTCTCAATAAGAACTTTTGTATACGCAAGACAGAAATAAAGTAAATCTGGTTTATAATAAGTGAAGCTGGTAATGTTGTTTTTGTAGTTATTTAATGACATTGGAGCTTGATGTCAAAGGTTTGAGTTTTCACTTTCAGCCAAAATTTGATGTCTGAGCAACATTTGAGTCCACATCCAATGCCCAATGGGAAGCTTCCCTCTAAAAACTGTTATGTTAGGGGATAATGTTCTAACAATGTTATTAACAAACATTTTAAGAATGTTTTTAGAGAATGTTATCCTACTTTTTAGCAAAAATAAAAAATTTCACTGAAAACATTCTCAGAACATAAAAAGCTTACGCTGTATGTCCTACGCCTTCCCTATTCTACTTACGGAAAAAATGTAACTGGCGCTGCGTTCGTTCTGTAAGTTGAATAGGGAAGGCGTAGGACATACAGCATAAGCTTTTTGAAGAATACGGAAGTACGGTTTTGGCGGAAGCACTTGGAAGGCGATCATTTGTTTATATAAAGCATATACGTTTACATTTATTTCAATAATGACCGATCGTTTCACTAGATAAGACCCTTATTCCTCGTCTGGTATTGTTTAAAGCCCTTTGAAGCTGCACTGAAACTACAATTTTGACCTTCAACCGTTTGGAGGCCATTGAAGTCCATTATAAGGAGAATAATCCTGGAATGTTTTCATCAAAAACATTGATTTCTTTTCGACTGAAGAAAGAAAGACATGGACATCTTGGATGACATGGGGGTGAGTAAATTATCAGGAAAATTTTATATGAAAGTGAACTAATCCTTTAAGTGGTCATCCCATTCCCCACCTTTGGTTTAAAGATATTTTGCAAGCTGATCTTTTATGGATCAATTGGCACGTTCTACCATACCGTCCGACATGGCATGATAGTACAATGGTAGTCACAGTAATTTGAGCTGTGAAATGTACAGGGGCAAGTTGAGATGTGCTTAAAGTCTGATGATAAAGGCAACACAGTCCCTTACCAACATTCAAGATTACCTGGTGCTTCTGGAGAAAATCCCAACAAAGTATGATACCCTGACTCACATTTCTGATGACCTGCATGTCATGTTGTAATGTTGTAATGTTGTAACGTTCAGCCCTATTGGTTGAATTTACATGAATTAAAATGGGGTCAGATTAACCTGTTTGAGGGTTTGGAGTGTTTAAAAAGATGAGACGTACAACAGTTATATAGTGAATAAATGAAATGTATTTACAATAAACACAACTTAAAACTTAAAACAACACAATAAAACTAGAATAACTTAGGCTGTTAAAAGTACAGAGTCTGTTTTCACCATACCATAAAACAGTCCATAAGAATCCTAGCATGCTGCAAGTCCCAGTGCAAAAGTGAGAAGTGTCCACCGGTGTATATACAAAGTCCACAGAAGTGTTGATCCAAATTGTGCTGGAAAGGCAAATCCTTTAAAAGTGACTCCACAGTCCAGCCAGATGGTGATCACCAGTTTGTGAGAGATTGTCTGATTACCATGCTACGTCCTTTATGCTGGCTTACTTCCTGTATGACCCAGACCCAGACTCATTTAAAGACATACACACATTAAAACAATTAAGAGGAATAAAATGGCTAAGACAACATGTAAACCAATTAAAACTCAAATATACATAAAACCATCATGTTATATATTTTGAGCGGTAACACGTGTCCCGTGTGACAGTGTCACAATGTCAGTGTACCTAATCTCAGGTTAACAGTCACAGTTCCCAAAGTATCTAGATTCTGACCAGTTACAGACTTTGACAGAATGAAATTACTCTTTAGTGGTCTTTTGCACAATGAAGGAATTGCCATACGAGTAGTTTCAAAAATGAATGAAATGCTATAACCATGATGAGCATGTCAGTACCTTCAACAATGCCAGTGATGTGTGCTGTACAGTGTCCATCATGTCCGTAGCAGGACAGTGTTCAGTCTCTGGATGGCTGGTGTATGTGGTTGTCATCTGTACGGTGTCGTTTGGGGCTGGTGGTGAAACAGCTGATGTGTCCCCCGCCGCATCAGCTAGTAGAATTTTCCCTGATGATGGCTGTGATGATCTGGGTAGACGCTACGTGGACCACTCTGAAGATCCAGGCTGTGCTGCTGAGGTCTGTAATGATGGCCTTTGTACTCCTCAAAAGTGACATGCTTGTGATGAGGGCTTGGACTGCATCGTTGAAATGACGAGCTGTTGTAAGACATGGTGTCATTCCGTTGTCTCCGCCTGTCATCCTCGTAGTAGTCAGTGCAGACTGCAGTGGAGTATTTTGGAGAATAACCTCTCCCTATGGTGAGGCGAAAAATCCACTCTGTCATTATGCTGGTATATGTCGTCCCATCGTCTGCAAAGGTCTCTGCAATGGCTGGGAGATCTTCTGTAGCTGTCAGGTGAAGGAGAACGAACATCTGAATGTCTGGTCGGTGAATGTCCATACGGTGCATTCCATGCCATAGTATATCTTGTTGGACTGCACCGATGTGGTGATGGAGTTTGGCGTGATCGGCTGCGTTGATCATGCAACTGCAATTTCAATGCTGATACATACTTACTTAAGTCTTTAACATTCAAACATTCACTGTCTGTGCTGCTTAATTGTCTCTTACCGCAGACAAAACCCGCTTTACCAATCTGGTGGCCTGGCGTGCCTGTTCAGCTTGAGTAGCGACTTGGAAGGCATCTTTGAATGTTTTTACACCCCTCTCATGGCACTTAATCTGGAGGTCTTGATCTAAACCAGCCAGAAATCTCGACAGTTTAATGTATTCAGAAGTGTTCTGTTTAAAATCTGAAAAAGCTTCTTTGACTTCCATTGGTTCATTACACAATTTTTGGCATGCATTTGGAAATTGTTGAAAAGATGCAATTGCATCCTCCTTGTTTTTTCGCTGAATTTCGGTTGGAAAATTGTCCCAAACAATAAACAGTTCAGGTGGCAATCTAGTAGGCAACTTTTTTGCTAACACTGCATCCATATCAACACCGCTATCTTTATAGAGAGCCTCTTGAATTTCCTCATAACGACGGGTCCACAGCTGAAAAAACTCAGAGCCATCATTGCGAAATGGCGGAGATAAAGGAATGTCTTTTGGGGTGGTTTGTGCACGGAACGTCCGCAAGGTATGAGCACTGTTTTCCCGCGGCGTTTGTACTTCCTCGTCTAACATAGCTGAAGTTTATTCACGGCACATTGACTTTCACAGCGTCCCTCTGAAATCACAATACTGTACAGACTGTGTTTGCACGAAGCTTTGGCATAAAAAAAAAAAAAGTATATGTAAAAAAAAAACTTACGGAGCCCCTAAAGGGACATGGTGGTGGAATGGTGGGATGGGAGGAAATTTCTTTTTTCAAATCTTTTGCGTTCCCTCGCAAAACTTTTGCGCTCCCTTGCTGTGAGCTTGGACAAACACTTCCTCTTTAATGTCCCGCTGGCTGGCAGTAGTGTTTCATACGTTAGCTCCATAGCTTCATACGTTAATAATGCACACAAATAATGCGCGACTCATAGAGTTTGAACTTGTTGGACTCAAATATAAATAAATGCAGTCAATGTCAAGCAGTTCAGTAAAGTTGGCAATATATTCACAGATTCGAGCTTCCCGGATCAATAACTCGTGAGCTAAACGTTGTTAAAACACAAATGCAGCTATTTCCAATCATAGTAACCTAGACAACGAGTTACAACAACCCAATTTTCCTCAAATGTGCTTTATAATATATAAATTGGTCTCTGAGCAGGCGGCGGAGAGACAAGTCTGAAGGGACCGTCTGAAAAGTGCAAAACCCCAAACCCTTTTTCTCATTTTATATTATGAAAAATACTCAGTAACTTCACTGTAACACACTGTACTGTCACCAAATTCAGTTCATACATCACTGCTCTCCTGCTGGTTATAGGTACTACAACACTTAGTTTGGCAAGTAGCACATAAAGGCCTTCTTTACACAAATGATGTTGGTACACAGCTTACATACAACAGCTTTTGCATGATAATTGCTTACTGAATTTGATGGCATTACAATTTATTTAATATTTTTACTAATAACAGTGAAGTTATTGATTTATTTAATAATTAATAATCATAAAAGTTATGCTTTTTTTTTTTTTTTTAATCAAACTAAGTGTTCCAGTACAACCAGCAAGACAGCAGTGACGTATGAACTGAATTTGGTGACAGTACAGTGTGTTACGGTGAAGTTATTGAGTATTTTTCATAATATAAAATGAGCAAAAGGGTTTTGGGTTTTGCACTTTTCAGACGGTCCCTTCAGACTTGTCTCTCCGCCGCCTGCTCATAGAGACCAATTTATTATAAAGCACATTTGAGGAAAATTGGGTTGTTGTTGTAGCTCGTTGTCTAGGTTACTATGATTGGAAGTAGCTGCATTTGTGTTTTAACAACGTTTAGCTCACGAGTTATTGATCCGGTAAGTTCGAATCTGTGAATATATTGCCAACTTTAGCTACTGAACTCCTTGACTTAAGCACTGACTGCATTTCTTTATATTTGAGTCCAACAAGTTCAAACTCTATGAGTCGCGCATTATTTGTGTGCATTATTAACGTATGGAGCTGACTGAAACACTACTGCCAGCCAGCGGGACATTAAAGAGGAAGTGTTTGTCCGAGCTCACAGCAAGGGAACGATAATATCTTTGCGAGGGAACGCAAAAGTTTTGCGAGGGAATGCAAATATCTTTGCGAGGGAACGCAGTTTCTCGGGGGAACGCAAAAGATTTGGAAAAAAAAAAAATTCCTCCCATCCCAATTTTTTTTTTTCCACCAGCACGTCAAATTTCCTCCCTTCCCAATTTTTTCCCACCACCACGTCCCTTTAGGGGCTCCGTAGTAACTTGAATATCCAACGAAAAACACCGCTGCCACCAGTTTAATATTTGCTTGTGGGTGTTCTTGGGGCTTTATCCTAAGATAACTTTAGGAATATACAAATAAAACCCTCAGACACTGACGAGATCTTCTTTCAGCCACTTTCTAATTTTTTTTTTTATTTTTTTTTTTTAACTGTTTTCTCTCTCCCCTTTCCATCCGCTGTCCTCTTACTATACCACCCGTCATAATAAAAGTCATCACAACAACATCCACTTTAACACAGAATAGATACTGCTGAATTAACATTCAAATATTGAAATATGACATCAGCTTTCATCTTTTAACAATGTGCTAAACTTTTAACTCTTACAGTAGTAGTCACTAGATATATTGCTTTCTCTCTTTTATTAGTTCCTTCTGTTTGTAGTATTCTCATTTGTAAGTTGTTTGGAAATGTATTTTATAAATGTAAATGTTGCATTTACTCTGTGTCTAGTCGATTGTGGCCTAATTGGACACTTCGAAACAGACTGTCTGAACAGAGACACTTAAGTCAGCCTTGACAGGGAGGGAGCTTTGAACTCATGTTTCATTTTTTTATGCTTTGAAAACAAATGTGTATGACAATTCTTTTATTTCGGGGCCAAGTAACTGGATTCTGGATATAGATATAGGGGTCCTTTGAGCTTCAGCACAGATTGGACAGCTTGGTAAACACTGCATCAATCAGTATGTCCGTGGAGGGTGGAGAAAGATGAGAAGCTGTAGGCGACACTCACATCTCACCATCTCTTTGAGCACTTCTTCACCCCACAAGAGAGCTTTGAATGGCCCTTCACCATTACACAGCCTTTATTTAACACACACATACAAATCGAATCGCTCCTATTTCAATGCTCCATGTCTTTGTCAAGAACACAAGCGGTTCGCATGCAGTTCACTGTAGCTGTTAGCGCTCATGAATACAAAGACTGTGTTTTTTTTTTTTCTGCTATGGTTTTAATTAAAATTGATGAGTTGCCATGGAAATGAGAGCTAGTAATTAACACCGATTCTTGAGAGGTGGCATTTAAAGTTCATTATTGTGGTCAAGGGTTACAAAAATTCAAAATGGTTCTTCATTTGTACTCTGAGCTTTGACCAGTGACATTAAAATAAGAATAAAGAATAACCTTGCTCTCATTTACACTCATGTTGTTCCAAACCTGTACTTACTTTCTTCTATGCAACATGAAAGGGGAAAATTTAAAGACTTGCTGGTTGTTTCTGTGCGATTTCAAATGCTCTCAAGTTTAAAACATGATGTATCATGAAAGTAGTAAATATGACTCAAAGTCTTCAGAAGTCATACAATATGTGTGAGAAACAGTGAAATTTACTTAATTTTTTGATAATCTTTCCCTCCAGTGAACTTTTAACTATTGCAAACCGAATTTTCAGTCAGTAAGTTGAATTCAAGAACATGACTGTCAACCGATTCATTAAATAGATCCATTATACATTTATGATTGGACTTTACTCAAGACTTTAAGAGAATAAAGACTTAAATTTCTGTTTGTTTCAAACACAATATTATTGCTTATGAGTCATCATATGAACCACCTTTTAGTGCTTTTGTGTCCTTTTTGAAGCTTGCCAGTTTCAGTCCCAATTCATTGCTATTGAATGGAATTCAGAAGGCAGTTTTCAAATGTTCTTCTTTCGTCTTCTCTGGAAGAAGGAAAGAAAGTAAGTGAACATGAGGGTGAGTAAATGATGACAGAATCTTCATTTTCAGGTAAAGTATGACTGAAAAATAGAAAGCATTGTGCCAAGAAACTTTATAGGTCTGAATGTGAAAATTGAGTCACAGTGTTCAAAGAACAATGCCACCATGCTGGATGTAGTATGACTGGGAACGTATTTATACTACACACATTCATACCTACAGAGTGTACTTCATCGGCATTCAAAAAGTAAGTTCTTCGTTGAATTCAGTACATCCTATGAAAGTACAGTAATTAAGAGGCAATGAAAGAATGGTTTGTGTTAAGCAGAAATTATACTTTTTTACATAGTCGAAAACAGCCTTGCAAAGTATACTTCACTTGACTTCGACGCATGCGCATTGCGACAAATTGCAATACTTCTATGAGTTACAACCCATATAAACATCTTTGTATTTTGTCATGCTAGAGCTGTACAAATGAGGGTACTTTCTAACCTCTTCGCACAATCTCTCATCTGTGCAGGCCTCCATTGTTGCTGTAGCTTGCACGCATTCTGTTCTGTTCTGTTCTATGTAGTTTTTCTTCGACTACCTTGTAAATCGACGCCCCCAGGGCATGGTTGCCGCCTTGTGAATAAAGTAATTACTGCAAAAAAAAATTAAATGCACATGTGCGACCTACGCACAGTTTCAAAAATTCGCCGGTGTGTGTTCAGTACCCGCATACTATTCTGATGACGAAATTTGTGTCACGCGCACTGTACGTTGACCCTAGTGTACAGGTAAAAAGTGAAGTATACTTTGGCCTTTAGACAAACTGCCAAAGCAGCAGTGCTCAGGATTATGTGAGAGTATAAGTGTGTGCATTGAAATGTGCAGATCTGTATCTATTCATTCCTTCACTGAATTCTCAGGAACAAGAGTGAGGAAGGAAACCTTGAAAAAACAAGTTGGAAAAGTAAAACGTGAGCTATTAAGCATGAGGAGCCAGGGGACAAGGTTTGTTTCTCACAGGGCAATGTACTCAAATGGTAATTGCTTGGCATTCAGAATCTATTCCTGGCCGCAGAGGCAGAATAATGCGTCTGCATTTGTACACAGCACAAAATGGAGCAGCAGTTGCAATCTGTGAAAAGAGCATTGGGTCAATTCTCTGAAACACAATCAGTCCAGCTGAGCAATTAAAATTGCAAAGTTCTCCATTAATACTGAACCTGCAGAAAGATGTGCACTAAACAGTTAAGAGTGGACACTTTTTGACTAGAGTTTTTGGTACTGACCCCAGTCCATTTGGCGTCAGAATTTGGTTGATGTTGAAGTGGTTTTCTTAACCAGGATATGCATGTAAAGAACACCCTTGTTTTCTATTATTATAAGAGCAGTCTGGTTGACATAATTTTTAAAGTATAATGCATTTCACATAACTGCTTGTTCATTGAATAAATTGTATTTGGAGAGCAGCTCACATTTTTTGGCATTCTCTTGCAATGTGGCAGACAAATGCAAGTAATGGTCTGAGTATACAATTTTGGTGGGAAATCCAACGGGATGCGTAACTCAGTAATAATAAAACTGCCATATTTTCTCCTCCTTGTTATGTAGGGTGTTTTATTTCTTTTTAGGGCAAAAAATTATGTTTAATAGTGAACATTTTTAAGATCTGTTAAATCCAGCTGCCTGGTGTCCAGCCGATAGATCTGGAACATCTATACTGTTCCAGGTTGCAGATGGAAAGCATCTTTACAGTTTGTTGCATCAGAATGATTTCTTGTTCGTGCAAGGTTTACCCAACACTCACAAATATAGGAAACAGATAAAAATCACTCTCCCATCATCCGTTATTAATATTGACCAATCTAATGGATGTCACGGAATGTAGACTCAGACACAGATAATAACAGTCAATGAAGAGTTTTATTGACAGCAACTGAGCAGATCGGTTTAAACGGGCTATTAGGCAGTTAAATGAGTATGGTAACTTGGTTATGTAGATATATCTTGTCTTACAGGTCCAGGAGATCATGGATGGGATGACTGGTTGCAGATGGGATGCACACACCTCATCTGGAAGGGTAAGTTTTCTGGTATGGTTACTTGCAGGTGTACACAGGAGACACAAGGGAGAGGAAGACGCTGGAAAAGGATCGCTGGAGGGAAACACTGGAGAATGTCACTAGAGTTAATGCTGGGGAAATCACCGGAGATCAGGTAAGTTGTCCACTGCGTAGAAACGAGACCTGACAATGAGCTTAGATGAGGTGTGTGCATTTATGGCTGGCTTGATGACGGTGCAGAAGAGGTGCAGGTGTGCGTGATTAGTACTCTGGTGAGGGAGTGCGCTGTAATTGGCTAGTGTGAGAGCCTGGCAGATCCATGACAGTACCCCTTCCATTCCATGGCCCACTCCTAAGAGCCAAGGTCCCTGACGTCGTGGTGGCAGACCTCTTCCACGGGGCACAGGACAATCTGGATTAGAAGCGTGGAAGGCAGCAAGCAGTGTGGGATCAAGGATATCATCTCTGGAGACCCATGAGCATTCTTTATGTCCGTATCCTTCCCAGTCGACTAGATATTCCAGGAGACCACCATGGCGCCGGGAGTCGAAGATCTCATGCACCTGGTAGACAGCTCCATTCTCGAGGAACAACGGAAAGGGGTGTTCCTCTGCTGGGCCAGGTTCAGTGGGAACAGAAACAGGAGATAAGTAAGGTTTGGGGAGAGACACATGGAAAGAAGAGTGAATCCCGTAGTGTGAGGGGAGCTGGAGCTGATATGTGACAGGGTTGATCTCTCTGAGGATGGTGAAGCCATGGGCCAGTATATCTGGGATTCAGCTTCTTGCAGGGCAGGCACATCCTGATGTCCCGGGTCAACAGCCAGACCTTCTGACTAGGCTGGTAAGATGGAACTTCAGATCGTCGACGGTCTGCAGTGATTCTGTGTCTTTGCAGTGCCTACTGAAGCTAATAGTGAGCTGCGTCCCAGACCCTCTTGCTCTCTCGGAAACAGTGGTCGACGGAAGGGACATCGGACAGTTCTCCAGACCATGGGAACAGCGGTGGCTGGTAGCCAAGTACACATTGGAAGGGCATGAGTCCAGTGGCAGGCTGACAGAGGTAGTTCTGCGTGTACTCAACCCAGGAACTGGTTCCAAGAGTTCTGGTGGCAGAGGCAGAAGGTTCGTTGGGAGCGATCTCCTGGATCTTTCTCTCTGTGTTCCCATTCAACTGGGGATGGTAGCCTGAGGGGAGACTTACGGTAACACCTAGGAGGGTAAAAAAGGCCTTCCATACCTTGGATATGAATAATATTCCGTAATATCTGAAGACATGATTGAAGAGAAGCTCTGCAGTTTATATGGCCGTTGGGAGTCCTTTGAGAGGAAGCAGACAACATGACTTTGAGAATTGATCAACTACTACCAGAATGCATGTGTTACTACCAGAGGGGGGCAGGTCAGTGATGAAATCCACTCCTAGGTGTGACCATGGCCGGTTGGGAACAGGCAGCAGATGGAGTTTGCCAGTTGGCACAGTCATAGCAACCTCGAACGAACCTTCTCACATCCCTGGCCATTTTGCTACTGGCTCCTGGGTGGCCAGTGCCTAGTGATGAATGCACATAGTTAATGAGTGGCATGCTTTGTGTCCTGGGGACATATTGAAGCTCAGGTGGACAGCCTGGCAGAGTGGTAGTGGAGGCACTGGAGGAGGTGGCTGGCTCAGGAGACCATTGGATGGGACTCACGATCAGACGGTTGGGAAGAATGGGCTCAGGTTCTTCGCTGACCTCTTCAGGAGCATGCAGATGGGAAAGAGCATTAGCCTTAACATTGTTGGTACCTGGACGATAAGAAATTGAGAAATTAAAGGGATAGTTCACCCAAAAATGTCTTTTAGCATCTCTTAAGTATTCAATATTCTTGTAGTAAGTTAACACAGTGTTGTGCACCCTCCAACCAATGCCTCCATTCCTCTATGGCCAGCTTGATTGCAAGGAGTTCCATGTTGCCGATGTGGTAGTTCTTCTCCGCCAGGCTGAGCTTCTTGGAGAAGAAGGCGCATGGATGGAGCTTGGCTGGGATCCCCTGCTGCTGAGACAGCACTGCTCCTATCCTGGTGGTGGATGCACCCATTTCCACAATGAAAGGCATATTGGGATCTGGGTGGATTAGGAGCGGTACGCTGGTGAAGGCCTCTTTGAGTCACTGGAATGCTTCAGTGGCAGATGGTGACCAGGACAGAGACTTGGGCTTTTTCTTCAACAGACTGGTGAGTGGGCAGGTGATGGTGCTGTAGTTCTGGATGAACCGTCTGTAGAAGTTGGCAAAGCCTAAGAAGTGTTGGAGTTCTTTAATGGTGGTTGGAGTGGGCCAGTTCCTTATGGTTCCTCTACCTTCCCCTCATCCATCTGTTTGCCATGGCTGCTGATGTTGTAACCAAGGAACTGCACTGAGGATTGGTGGAAAGAGTATTTTTCAGTTTTGAGGAAGAGGTGGTATTCTCTCAGGCATTTCAGGACCTCTGAAACTTGCTGGCGATGTTCGGCCATGCTCCGGAAGTAGACGAGGATGTCATTGATGTAAATGAGCACAAAACAATGGAGGAACTCATGGAGCACCTCATGCAAGTCCTGGAATATGGAGGGGGTGTTGACCAATCCATACGGCATCATGAGGTACTCATAGTGGCCTGTAGGTGTCACAAAAGCTGTCTTCCACTCGTCTCTCTCACATATCCGGATGAGATTGTAGGCGCTGCGGAGGTCCAACTTGGTGAACACTGTGGCTCCGTGGAGATGTTCAAGTGCCGCTGGGGCAAGGGGAAGTGGGTAGCGAAACTTAACTGTCATCTTGTTGAGAGCATGATAATCAATACAAGGCCACAAGCCTCCATCCTTCTTAGCCACAAAGAAGAAACTCGAAGCAGCACGGGTGTAGAAGGGCGGATGTAGCCTTGTTGTAATGCCTCTTCTATATACTCCTCCATGGCCTTCTGTTTGGGAAGAGACAGATGATCAATCTTACCGCAAGGCACTGGCTCACCCAGAATCAGATAAATGGCATAGTTCCATGGCCGGTGTGGAGGCAGCTTCTTGCATAAGGGTTTTCCTGTTACCGATTGGACCTTGCGATCTTCGGGAGGTTGAGCTGGCGGCAGAGGCTTCCGGCAATGAAATTCCCAACTGACCCAGAATCGAGGAGGGCATGGACTGAAATAGAGACGTTAGAGAGTGAATCAACTACAGTGGTGAGTGGCTTTAAATTGACAGCTGGAGTATTTACAAAACTCACCACAAGTTGTGGAGGATGAACCAGCACAGCAGTACAATCCACGATCTCCTGGAACTGGTCTGGCAAGCTCATGTTGCTGTTAACTGTTGTGTGTCCGGTGTTCTGTTGCGGAATGTAGATTCAGACACAGATAATAACAGCCAATGAAGAGTTTTATTGACAGCAACTGAGCAGATCGGTGATAACAGGTAAGTAGGCAGTTGAGTGATACTTTAGATGCAGAGTATAACTTGGTAATATAGATATATCTTGTCTTACAGTTCCAGCAGATCATGGATGGGATGACTGGTTGCAGATGGGAAGCAATCACCTCCTCTGGAAGGAATGGGTTTGCTGGTATGGTTATTTGCAGGTGTACACAGGAGACACAAGGGAGAGGAAGACATTGGAGAATGATCGCTGGAGGGAATTGCTGGAGACAGGTGCTGGAGAATATGACTGGAGTTAACGCTGGGGAAATAGCTGGAGATCAGGTAAGTAGTCCACTTCATGGACCGGACAATGAGCTGAGACGAGGTGTTCGCATTTATGGCTGGCTTGATGGCGGTGCAGGTGTGTGTAATTAGTACTCTGGTGAGGGAGTGCGCTGTGATTAGCTAGTGTGAAAGCCTGGCAGATCGTTGACACTGGACCAATTTAGCTCATCTGTTGCCACCAGATAATGCATGTCAAATATTTCTGTAAGGACTACCCACCCGTCGGCCCAAAAACGGATACCGATATTTTTTTGAATAAACACTTTTATTCAGCAAGGACACATTAATTTGATCAAAAAGCAAAATAAAAAAAAAATAAAAAAAAGTTACAAAAGATTTCCATTTCAAAAATGCTGTTCCCAAAAAAAAAAAAAAAAATATATATATATATATATATATATTATGGTTAGTCAACTATTAGACAGCACAACTGTTTTCAGCATTAATAATAACAATTTCTTGAGAAGCAAATCAGCATATTAAATTGATTTGAGACACTGACTGGACTAATGATGCTGAAAATTCAGCTTTAAAAATTACATTTTAAAATATACTCAAATAGAAAACAGTTATTTTAAATTGTAATAATATTTTAGAACTTTTAAAGGGGTCATGAACTGCGTTGTTTTTTTGTTTTATAATGTTTACTGGGGTGTATTTATAATGTTAGTATGCTTTTACATCAAAAATTGTCATAATTTATAAATAAAAGGCATTTTTCCTACCCTGATTTTAGCCCACTGATTTGAACGCTCTGTTTTAAGGGCGTGTCTGCTGTGAGACTTCAGTGTAAATGCCCACTGCTGTGATTGGCTAACATTACTCTCTCGAAAACATTTAGCATGTTTTTACTATTGCAGCTCTCAAGGTTAACTAACCATGAAAAGTGATGATTATAGCATTACACAAATCTATGGCATTATATTTAGATTGTGGCATGAAAGGTTGCAGTGATGAACATTGTAGACACAGACATGTTGTTGAGTGCATGCAAACAGTGATCTCGTCATTGCAACTCAGTTTCTGCACACTGTGTGCTTTCATCATAACTAACAATGCAAACTCAATGTAAATAAGAGATTCGTTGAATAAAATGGGTTTTGGTGCGAGTCCAGAACTCAGTCACTGATAAACTCGTGCTATTTGATTGACAGCTCCAGCGATTGTAAATGGAGCGTTCTTTGATTGCTTTCTATACATAATTTAATCACAGTCTAAATAACAGATTTTTCATCCTACTAAGAGAAACAACATGAAGTTGACCGTTTAGTCACTGGTTTGATTTACTGACACATAGACAAAGAACATCTGACTGTACATGAAACATTACAAATCAGATCAGGCATTAGACTGATTAAACATCAGTGTATTTTTGCAAAATGTATGATGTATATTGTGAATGTTGTGCTAATTTTCTGCATGGAAGTAATACAAGTCTGTAATATATAATTTTGAAGATGATTACTGTATTAGACACTTGCAGAATTAAACATGCAACATGATGAGGTTGTGTCATTAAAAAAATATTGTAGCATACTACTTTTTGAAACGTTTATTGTTGTATGTGTGGTGTTTTACATAATATATACTAAATAGTCAGTGTACAGGTGGGTGTTTTATTGTGAACTTCTAAACCAGTGTTTACAGCTTTCATGCTGGTGTGACTTACTCTGTGTGACTTCCTCAGCACAGCTGGACATGTTGTATTATGGTCTGATAATAAGATTACAGTCCAGGCTTTAATCGGCTCCGTTTTGAAATGTTTTCATGCTGGGATTATGATGACAAGGCTAGTTTGTAAAAAAAATACCCTCTGTTATTCTCCTGCGTCTGACCACATTGAGAGCCTAGATTATGATGAGGGACATAGTATGATGGGGAACGTGAGAAAAAAGCCATCAGTCATGAAATTACATTCTTTTGAAATAAGAAAGGTAAATGAGCAAGAAATCAGGAGACACGAGTATAAGCATACATAGTGGCTTTTCTAAAGCTTTGATCCACCCAGTGGCTTTCATGGCTAAATGCCAGAGTGATTAGTATTTTATCACTTCATATTTCATCAGTCTTTGATGTTCATTTTCCTTGAAAGGGACACTCGATGATTTTCATTCAATGAGCCTTGTTACACTTACAGAAAGTTTCAAACAATATGATTTAATGTTATTTAAAATGTCAGAAATCGGATAACAGAAAAGATTAGTTTGTGAGAATATGATGATATAAGAGCCCTCTGCTCCGTCAAGAGGCTTTTAACAGCAGCTGTTCTTTGCTATTATCACAGGTGGTTCAAACCAGCACTGAAGCGCTCAAAAATTATCGCCAACACTGATGGGAATCTTTCAGGTGTTTCCTCGGCAACCGCTCGGAAATGTGCAGTTGCCTGGAGATGTAACTTTTCCCTTTCAGCCGAGCATACTGAGGTCACGTACAGGTTTAGGGACATAAAAAACACTTAACTTCTTGGTAGAGCGTATTCCCTTACACCTCTCTTCAAAAACAAGGAGGGGAGGGGGGGTCACTGTTGCAAGAGCATCCACCAACAACTTCAAAAGAAGAGGGCAGGTTGCTGCCATCCTAAGACTAAGCATAGACCAACACTTTTTACTCCACCGCTATTCCAGCTCTCACCTTCATCCTTATCACAATCCCGAAGGGTGAAGCAGAAGAAGTGGAAATTTTTAGTCAAGGAACTTTAACAGAAGAAGACAGGTATTCTTGCAACCGCCATATTAGCCGCAACCCGTCTCAAAAGCAACCCAACCAAGGGAAACAAAACCTGAAACCCCATGGACAGGAGAGAACATCTTAGCTCTCTCAAATGCCTGCTCAACCCTCTGTCCCCCAAAGAGCACCTAAAATTTCGAGCACTTCAGAGTATCTTGCCTGGAAGGGCAGCCAACGACTGTGGAGCTGATTGTCAACTCAAAATCCTCCTGATCCGAGGCCACTTTCCTAGCAGACCATCAGGGACGCAGGCAGACCTATGACCTATGACCATGTTCACCTCCGAGCTGGACCAGCCAGATGGGGGCAACACGGAGAGCAGAGATAAATTGCTCTCTACTTTATTTCCCTTCCCTGGGCGTCATCTTAAAGGCTCGTACTGCCGACCCCCAAGGGCCCACTACAACTCATCCACTGGCCTTAGCCATGGCCAAATAGTGGAAGATGTCGATGTTGTCATCACATTCAGTGTTAGCAGGGCAGTCTGCAGGATGCTCTAGACATACAGCTACAGTCACCACCCTACCTCTACACTGGCACTTCAAGATTGCTTGGAGGGGCAGAGGGCTGGATGCCTGAACATCCGCCAACACCGCCCACCATTGACACTGCACTTATGATAGTAACCTATTCTATTATTTTGGCTTACTAACACCAGAAAAAAAAGGAGGGGCAAATGAGAAAGTGGGCCACCAGAAAATGGCTTGCTACCTCTCCACTAGTCACCCTGATCGGCTACACTGATTGCTTTATTTGGAGAGTTCTAGAAAGGAGGCATGCTGATGCCTCACAGCGACCAGCTTTGGTGTTGAAGGGGGCAAGAAAGGAAATGGGAACTTAGCCAGCTAGGGAGGCCGCAGCTACGCACACATCCACCAACAACTTCCAATGGAAAAGGGCAGGTCTAGACTCTCTCCTCCAGCACAGTGTTCGAGGGGCAGTCAAAAGCAAATGGGGATTCTCCCATTTCGCTGCTTATGAATCTGCCTCTTCCTCCTTCACTCAAAAGAATGTGCAAAAAGCTACATCCATGTCCAATTATCACCTCCAGCATAAGGGGGCATGAGATGAGTGGCTTCTATCACACCAGACATAGACATAGCCAGACAACACTGTTGCACAGCAGCAGGGATATTATGTCAGAGAAACATGAGAAAGCATTTGTTTTTTTTTCACTCAGTCTCTGTCTACCGATTGCCATCCCCTCATAAACTCCCCAGAGATGCACGCTAACATCTGCACGACCACTTCCAGACTAATATGCTGGAGGGAGGCCAACACTTTCCTGGTGGGGGCCAGGAATGCATCAAACCATGGCAGTTGTCGTCTGCTTGGTGGAATGGAGGGCTAAATCTGTGGCCCTGCCTCGGGAGACAGTCTCTTGCTCTGGTCCAAGTCCTTCAACAAATCTGTCTGGTAGGCCTGCAGCACTGCCATACTGTACAAGGCCCAACTAGCTTGGCCCACCGCTGCGTATACCCTACCCACGATGTGTCTGCCACGGCTTGGAAGGTAAGACTGGAGTCTTCAAAGAAGACACCATGCCTGGGGAGAGATGGCTCATGAGCATCTTTTTGTACCCAAACTCGCACAGTCCCTTGATGCTACCACGCGAAATGAATATGGTTTCTCCCACTATCTTGACACTTCTAGATAATAAAATTTGTGAAATTCACACATAGTGCACATTCTAATTAGTTTGAGCCATATTGGCACAGGCACATAGCAGGTTTAGGTCAATAGTTAAACAGACCTACGAGTATGGCACCTAGGTTCACATTGTTAAAGTCACTAGTTAAATAACTCTGGGCTTCACTAGCCCAGTTACACATAAATAAAACCACTAGATGTTAAGCCATGTTAAGCCTGTCTTCCAATATCAAACCTATCTTAGGCTGGGCTGTGTAGTTGTAATGATCTCTTAGCTCTGGTCTCTGTTTTGGTTTCTATTTGCACTTTGAATATTGAGAGTTTGCACCTAGTGCCAAGTTTACACTACAGGATTTTAAGCCCGATTTGCAAGTTAACGAGCTTGCCGACAGGTCGGGCTGTGATCGGGGGGAAATCAGCAGGTGATCGGCGCTCGCCAATCTTTATGTGTGAACTACTCAACGATGCATCAAAGACAAATATCTAGCATGCTAAATATCTGGAGCTGTTGGCCGACTCGATATCCTGTGGTGTCACGTGTCGCGACGCAACAGCCAATGAAATATATACTGATGTCTATGGAAGCAGCAATAACAATCCATTCAAATAAAATTTGCCGACATTTATTCATATCAGATACACATTGTGTAAGTAACTATAAAGCTCACTCTATTTTTCTCCCAGTTCACCGGCCACATGTATTTCGGTACAAATGGATGAATTCACGTGCTGTAGACTATAAATCCGACTGACAGGACTCTCTGAACTAAAGCGCAAACAAACAAGGCGGCGCCCATCTTGTGTTATAGATTAAGATCAAGATCATGATGTAGGTTTTTAAATGACAAAACACTCACTTGCACATATATGAGAATCGGAAAATCAGATAGTTGATGACATGGTGAAAAGCAATACACCTGTCATACAGTGTGGCCGCGGTGTGTCACGTGACAATCATGACGTGTCGTCATGGAAACAATAAAGGTAAAGGTTCTAATGGTGGCCTTAACTCTGGGAGGTCAGCCAGAATATTTTAAACGTATGTGTGAAAGGGTTAATTCAAAATTTAATCTAATTTCTTATCAATGTCCATTTTCAAATAAAGTCGTTGGGTGACAGTTGTCGTCAGCTTGTGTAGTGTGTAACCTCCTGTTGCGGATCATTTACGTAGTGTCACGTAGTGTGAACACCGCAACGACTTCAAGACTCCACAGCAAGTCATGTAGTCTGAACAGCACAGCGATCTGCTGACGTTTAATGTCCTGTAGTGTAAACTTGGCATAATAAGACTAAGAAAAAAATAAATTTTATTTATTTTTGTTATATTTTTTTTTCTTCTATATTCAATTTGTGCATCAAAAAATATATTGTATGCATTCCAAAAGATAACCAGTCCGTTCTCAGGAGCGTAAATCAAGAAAAGCTTTAAGAGATGTTTTTTTTTTTTTTTTTTTGTGAAATCACCTACCACCTATTGATTGAGCTCAGCTGGTAACAATTAGTAATTGTGTCTATAGTAGAGTGGTGTTGCTGTTTGTTCCATGATCACTGAAGAAAGAATGAGCTGAAATGTCTGCTCTTTGGTCTGTAAGGAACCCCCCATCGGCCCAAAAACGGAATCCGACGGCCTGGGCGAAGGTTAACGCGTGTATGCCTTTTCAGCGCCTCCATGAAGTTCACTTAATTTCACTCGTTTAATCCGACTCCAATTTCAAATGATTTACTCTTAGGTTGTTTCTCCAATTAGAAATTAATCATTGGTTATGCATTAATTTAGATTTTTGATTATTCTGATTACCTTATATCTTCAATTATTCGTTCACTGTGGTCTCGGTATCGCTTTAAAAAAGTCACTTCGGCCGACTGAGTGCTCTTCTCGGACACAAACTCGTCAGTTCTGACCTTAAACATTGGATGCACGGTAAATATCTACCTTTAAGTTGGTCGCGCTCTGCTTACTCGTAACAAAAAGCATAGTTTGAAATAATGAATTAAAAATAATACAGAATAAATCAAATATAACATTTTATTTGTCAAGTAAAAATGTATCATGCCAATTACATTACAGTTAGACAATTAGAAGCCAATTCAGAAACAATAAATGCATAACATCAATTATTCAAAGAAATGCATATACATAGTGATGTGTGAATGTCTTCAGACATTCGCCCATCTCTGTATGGGGGCTTCTGGCTACAGAAAATCCCCCATGGCTGCTTTGCACTTTACGTTATATACTCAGACCAGAACAAAAGGATTATAAATATTTACTACACCAACACCTGTTTTGGGGGAGCGGAGTGGGTTTTCACAAGAGACACCACCCAAAAAGAGGACAGAATTCTCCTTAGTTTTCAATCTTCTTCATAATACCAGTGACTGCTGTGAAATTGAGACCATTTTACCAATCGCACGAAGACCTTTAAAATGATGCATACTGTAGATGTGTGAGGACAGTTTAGGGCAAGGCATTGTCCTATGCTATTTCTTTGAGATCTTCTCTCCAGATGAGTTTTATTGCTTTATTGCATGGCGCTTGATCTCAGTTTTTGTCTTAAAAAAAGACTGTAAGACTTGATTTTCCTTCTAAGACACTTTTCACTTTTTGCACATTTTTCACCTTGTAGATTTTTGTCTCTTTCCTGTGAACCCAGTCTCGTGTCTCGTCTCGTGAGCTAAATGTCTCATCACTCCACTAGGATTTATGTCTAAGCAGCAGCAGCACACCTTACATACTCACAGCATCATGTCTGTGTATCTATTAGCAGTAGCAAGTCCATACTTGCTCTGCAGCTGCTGCAGCAATAATCAACAGCAGCAGCAGATCTAGTAAGCCAAGAGCAAATACATTAACATTGCCATATTTAATAACATGTTAAAACTCTTCAGAGAGTTGTCATAATTGAAAGGCAGGATAGATCCATGTTTTCATGTTGTTAATGCTAAATTCTGACCCTACCATCTGAATGTTGCGGCAGAAATCGAGACTCATCAGACCAGACGGCCATTTTCCAATCTTCTATTGTCCAAATGTGGTGAGCCTGTGTGAATTGTAGCCCAGTTTCCTGTTGTTGGCTGACAGAAATGCTGCTGTAGCCCATCTGCTTCAAGATTCGATGTGTTGTGTGTTCAAAGATGCTCTTCTGCATACCTCGGTTGTAATGAGTCTGATCATTCTCCTCTGACATTTTCGCCCACAGAACTGCTGCTTACTGGATATTTTCTTTTTCTCTGACCATTCTCAGTAAACCATAGAGATGGCTGTGTGTGATGAAAATCCCTGTAGATCAGCAGTTTCTAATGAACCTTAGATGTAAAGAGGCAGAAAATGACAATCACAACACAATATCAAACAACAGTAATCAAAAGTCTGACTACACAACCTTGTGCCTTGATGAAAAAGCTTGATTGTAGAGGTGATGGTGTTAATCAGAATTCAGAAGTGGTGATGGTGTTAATCTCTGTGTTGCTTCTCAGAGGCCACAGAAAGCCTGCAATCATCCATAAAGAGTGTAAAGGGAATAATTGTCTATCTCTCTCTCTCTGTGTGTGTGTGTGTGTGTGTGTGTGTGTGTGTGTGTGTTAGAAAATGAAAGTAGTAAAGTAAGTCTTAATCACCATGATGTTGTTTGGCGAAGGAAAAAAAGAGGTCACACTCTATTCAGCACTTTGCCTGAGGTGATAAACGAGTGTGTTCAGTGCAATGGCAAAAATGGAAGAAGACACGGTAAAATAAAGAGGTGTCAACATCTCTGTGAAAGGCAGAGTGAGTTGAGAGAGAGAGAGAGAGAGAGAGAGAGAAAGGAGGGGAGACTGATAGACAGAAAGTGGGAGTGGATGAAAAAAGACAGTTTGCCTCTTGAAATGAAGAGAAATACAGTTAAGACAGATGCTAAGACAGTTATTTGAAGGGAAATTTAAGAATGTAAAGTAAAATTCAATGTATTTAACATATATAACATACATTTACATTAAACATTATTTAACATAACTTTTAGTGTCCACAGAAGAGCATCATCTGTGTCCACATGTATCAGTGGCAGAGGTGTCTGTGGTCTAGTCTGTGTATAAATAGAGCAACGGCTCCAGGGAAGGCCACTGTGTCAATATCACACACACACACACACACACACACACACAAATGTTTGTTTGTTCTTTTGTCATGTGGAAAATTTCTATGGACTTTTAATGTTTTCATACAGAGCTAATGATATATTCGATCCTCTAAACCTAAACCCTCAAAGGAGTTTCTTTAAAAATGTTTTAATGATTATTAAGCTGTTTTTGACAACAACGATGGTAAAAATATGTAAATTGTGGGGGCACAAAAACAGCTTACATAATAATACAACAATAGTCAATGATTGTATTTTTAGGGTTTAAAAAAATCATTAGCTTTGGATATTTGGGCCTCACGATGCAAAACCTGATACATACACAAACAAATTATGTCAGAATGTGTCAGCGTTTTATGAGACGAACAATATCCTGTGTGTTTTTAATGAGCAAGTAATTTCATCACAGACCTGTTCTTGTAACGCTATGTGCTCAGGCAGATGAGGACGAAGACGAATCAAGTTCAAGCACAGTTTAATATAATAATCCAAACAGGAATCAGAACAGGTAACAGGGTATACACACATGACTAACTACGAGACCGGACGAAGAACAACAGAAAGGCAGGAACTTAAGTAGTGCAGATAACAAGGTGCTAAATGATACACAGCTGACAAACGTGAACTCATAATGATGGTGACCATGGAGACGGAAGACAGGCGGGAACACAAACAAAGGAACGTGACAAATGAAAACAAAACTGAAAGTCCATGAAAACTGAAACTAACGTGACATAACGCCCCCTCTGGCAAGGCATGTCCTCGCGCCATGGAAGGAAGATGACAAATGAAGAGATGGCGGAGGTTTTGGAGGAGGACGAGGATGTGGCGAAGGGCTGGAGAGAAGGGGAGGCGACGGGATGGCAGATGCAGGCAGATGGGACCGTGGAGGCGCAGATGGATGGTGCCAGATGTTGTCGACCCAGAGCACAACCAGGACGATAGCCCATGGCGGAGTAGATGGAGGGAGGAGCCATGATGGTGACTTACAGGGCATCATCCTGGTGACGATCGACGGATGGGCAGCCGCTGGAAGAAGAGCCCCTCGCGCAGACATAGAGCCAAGGAAGCGAAGAAGCGCCGATGACCCTGGTGACCGTGGCTGAGCCGCAGCGACGACTCCCCGAGAAGGAAACGGGGATCCTGAGGGCTGAGGACGAGCCGGTGTGACTGAGGGCGGAGGTGAAGGCGGAGCTAGCCGGAGCCGAAGGGGTGGAGGGCCGGAGGGCAGCGGACGGCCCGCAAGTCCGCAGTGGAGGAGTGGTGAGGTCTGACCCAAGCTGAACCGACGGTCCGAGGGAGCCCGGCGAGGTCGAATGGCCGAAGGTCAACGCTGGAGTCGAGAGAGGAAGGAGCGAAGGAGCCAGGGCGAAGGGTTGAGGTGAGTCTGAGCACTCCGAGGCTGGAGGCGGAGCCACGGGCTCAGACCGCCCAGGAGGGATTGGCTCCTCGCAGGTCCAAGGTGGAACCACGCCACTGAGAGGAGGTGACACTGAGGGACCAGTGGGAGACGATGACGACTGGGTGGTATCAGTGGCTGAGGACTGAGGACGAAAAATGTCCATTGAGTCTAGCTAGTACTCACTCTCAGTGGCAGGAGGGTGGGCGTGGCTCACTTCCATTCCCTCGAACTCCACGAGGACTCCAACGGCGATGGACAGTGTTGCCGGCTCACACCCCTGGTCAGACTCTCCGGGATGCTTCGGCTCCGGGGCGATAGTGGGCGCTGTCCTTCCTTCATTGGGCTCTGGCTTACATGTCACGGCAGGCAGAAGCTTCCAGTCTGCGGGGGGCTCAGGCGTGAAATCCGTCGATCGGGGTGGTGGTGATGGGCTAGGCTCTGGGTCGGGCTGTGGCAGCTGTATGGATCGGGGGTAGACACTCTCCAGACACTTGATGACGGCCTCCTTCCAGCAAAGTCCTTGGGTGTCTGGGAGGTCTACGGGATGTTGAAAATTGACCCTGATCCAATACAGCGATTTCAGCGTCTCGTCGTCATAGGGTGAACAAACGGCGAGACGGCAGAACTCCACGGTGAAATCCAAGATGTTCTGACTGCTATTGGCCAATGCAGCCATTTTTGTTGCAAAATCCATATTCTTGGTCCGGTCTTCTGTAACGCTGTGTGCTCAGGCAGATGAGGACGAAGACGAATCAAGTTCAAGCACAGTATAATATAATAATCCAAACAGGAATCAGAACAGGCAACAGGGTATACACACATGACTAACTACGAGACCGGACGAAGAACAACAGAAAGGCAGGAACTTAAGTAGTGCAGATAACAAGGTGCTAAATGATACAAACGTGAAATCTCACAAACGTGAATTCATAATGACGGTGACCATGGAGACGGAAGACAGGCAGGAACACAAACAAAGGAACGTGACAAATGAAAACAAAACTGAAAGTCCATGAAAACTGAAACTAATGTGACAGTTTTGACTTTTTTTTTTTTTTTCATTTAACACAATATTCGTAAGCAAAAAAAACAAGCAAACAAAACAAAACTACAGACACTATAGTGTCCTTTATTTGAGATGCTATGTCACACCCACAGCTGTCGATTCTGTTGATTGACATTAAGAGCCTCTCTTTTCAGTCTCCTTCCTCTTTTTTTAAGAGGAATAAATTCAAAGCGAGACTGAGAGGCCATTAAGACAGAGCTCATGAGAGGATTGTGACCGCTTGAGATGATACAGCCAATCAATCCTGATTGGTACTCCTTCACTGATTCATTTGAGGTAGTACTGATACATTTTTTTTTTTTTTTTTTTTTTGAAACACATATTCTAATTTACTCTAAATTTATCTAGATTTTAAATTTTTTATTTTTTATCCATTTTTTTTTTTTTTTTTTTTTTTACTTATTTTTTTTAAGTAATACTTCTACCAATAGTTTTCACCAAAAATGAAATATTTAAATAAGTACTGTTATTCGAACTTTCTATTAATCAAGAATCCTGAAAATATAAAAATGTTGATAATAAAACATTGATAATAATAAGAAATTTCTTGAGCTGCAAATTAGCTTTGCCATCACAGGAATAAATTACATATAAAATATATTCAAATAACAGTTATTTTAATTTTGTAATAATATTTCACAATATTATAGGCCTGAATTTACTAATTACTAATTTTTATTTATTTTTAATCCTGTCATTCTCTTTCAAACTGCAATCCTCATAATGTAAGCTATAATCAGTTTGATTCAAATTCCAAATTGTCAAAATTCCATATTTGTTTTTCTTATTAAAAATGGTCTTATTGTGCACGATTCATCAGTGCATGTTTTAACAAAGAAAAAAAAAAAACAGTTTGTCTTTGTAATCGTTCATCAAAATTCTTTTTCTTCTGAAAAGACTTTCTTTTTTTAGCTCTCCCTCCACATGACTCCAAAATCCAGCACTATATTTTTTCTAATTATGCTGTTTCACTCTGAAATGCTTCAAATTACATAAGTAAATAGGTGGGTACATGTTGGCTTTGACCAACAGAGCAGTTTACCGCAGTAATGGATGATGCTCATACAGCAGTTCTCTATATTTAAAGGACACATACAGTACTACTTTCACACAAATACTGAAATATTTCTCTCTCTGAGCATCTTCGAGAGTGGCAGCAAATGGCTGACGGGTTTCCTCCTTTGAGGCTTTGATGTTCTGGAATAAGAACTGAAGGCTGTTCCCCTAACAAGATGTTTCAGTGAGCTTCCTGAATTTGAGACCTAAATAGAAAGACTGCTCTAAAAGTTTGCATGATCTCTCTCTCTATTTTTCTCTCTTCTTCCACCTCAGTCTCTGTTCTCTTTAACCTGTCCTCTCCTCCCAGACTCTTTCTCTCTCATCTGTTTATCTTCTTACACCCTTTGAATTCTCTCTCTCTCTCTCTCTCTCTCTCTCTCTCTGTGTGTGTGTGTGTGTGTGTGTGTGTGTGTGTCTGTGTGTGTTTATTATGGAGATGTTCAGATGTGAGTGATAGACCAGGCTGAGCAGTGCTCATGCATAATGCAGGTGGACTAACGAGCATCCACCTTCACATCTCAACCAACGCAGGCATTTACAAGCTTATCAAGACCACTGCTTAATCTATCTTATGAATGTGTCCATGAGATAATTATAATGTGAAACGAGTAGATTTTAATAAAAACATCCCACACACTAACAAAAAATACAATCATCACAGTATGTTGTTTGTTGTTTTGCACATTTACCATGGTGATACCATGAATTTAATTCACTGAAGCAATTCAAAAGTACATATACACTACTGTTCAAAAGTTTTTTTTTGTTTGTTTTGTTTTTTTTTGTTTTTTTGAGAAAGAAGGAAAGTAATACAAAGTTCTGTCATGAAACTCTAGGTGTCACAGGCTGATTGGTCCTTAATTCAATCTGCTTGAAATCACATAGTCTCTACAGGGCACAGCTTGCTGCTCAAATTTTTAAGAGGCTTGTTTGAGATGCATCGGCGCTGCGCAGGCTGATCGGCGCATGACATCAAAGTACCGCGAGAGTGATTGGAGAGCATACGACTCCTTATGCTTTTGAATCGCTCTCGCGGTACTTCGATGTCATATGCCAATCGTTTACCTCCCCCAGCTCCACCTGCTATGGGTAATTCATGTATGCTATATTGTAGAGGTCTGCGCGGGACTGTTTTTTTCGTCCCGCTCCCGCCCGCTCCCACAATGGTTCTATTCCGCACGAACCCGCTCCCGCCTAAAATTCACTCTGTGTTCACCCGCTATCTGCATATAGTGATTTTCTTCCCGACCCGACGGGTCCCGCAAAAGATTGTTTACAGAATCTCACGTTTAAACTTCCCCTAAAGAAAGAGAGTGATTGGGGATAACAAATATAAAATGTTGCATATATACAAGATTTGTTATTTGTCTATGATGCTGTCAACACCCTAAAAAATATCAGAGAAAAAATGTTGGCTTACTAGCTATACTGCAAAATGAAATATTTTTTAACATCCACGCAAGAACAGAATGACGCTGACTGATGACCGTTTCAGAACGTCTCTCCTCCAAAATTCGATCGCAAAGGTTGAATGTTCTCTGAAGGTGCACTCGTGCAGACCTCTAATGCAAAGAACATATATTGCCAGGTTTCTCAGGACAGGGAACTGGTGACTGTGTGAACGCCACCACTGCAGAAAGATTTGTTCACTTCAAGTTCAAGCACAGATGCGCGAATGTCAAAGCATCTCGGGAGCGACCGGGTTGTTGTCAGACCGCCCGCTCTCGCCTAATGCATTCTATAGTTACCGACCGCAATCCGCCTTTCATTCAAAATTTAATCCCGCGCAGCAAGAAATCTTATCGGGTCGCGGGAATGCAGACCTCTACTATATTGTGCAGCAGCAGCATGTCTTACATGCTCACGGCAGTGTGTCTGTGTATGTATTGGTAGTAGCAGGTCCTGTACTTGCTCTGCAGCAGCAATAATCAGCAGCAGCAGATCTATTCCACCAAGACCAAACATATTAACATTGGCATATCCATTACCATGCCAAACACTACAAGAGTTGTCATGACAAATACTTTTATTCAGCAAGGAGGCATTAAATTGATCAAAAGTGAGAGTAAAAACATATATAATGTTACAAAAAATATATATATTTCAAATAAAATATATATTTCGAATAAAGAATCCAAAAAAAAAAAAGTATCACAGTTTCCACAACAAAATGAAGAAGCACAACTGTTTTCAAAATTGCTAACAATAAGAAAAGTTTCTTGAGCACCAAATCAGCATATTAAAATGATTCCTGAAGGATAATGTGATCAATGCAGTCTTGGTGAGCATATACGAATCTTTGTTCAAAAACATTAACACATTTTACCAACCCAAAGCTTTTGAACAGTAGTATAGTCAAGTGTTGATTAAAAATTTGCTAAAGTTTGCAGAAAAAAAATATGATGGAAAAAAAACAAACAAACAGACAACTTTGCCTATTCAATTTTCACAAATTCATTAATGGATAAAAGTGTCTGTCTCTTGTGTGAAAGTGTTTTCTATTTTCTCAAGTGCAACGATGTGGAAACAGCTTTCCAAATCATGCATTGAAAGACTGTAAACAAGTTAACGGTTGACAGAGTGTCCATTTAGACATGCTAACATTGTACTGCAAGAAAACAGTGGTTTAAATTGCTGTTACTTTAAAGAGTCTCGGAGCTGTGACAAGTGCACTCTTTGAGGTTCAGAGCCTGGGATGCCTTTATTAAAAGTGACAGCATGCAACGGAAACACACATGTAAAAATGCCACCATGTCCTGTCAAAATGTCAACAGAATATGTCTTAAAATTCAGGTGATGCTGGGGCACCCTCTCTAGCAGCCTGTCAGAAAAACAACATTTCTTCCCACATTTCGAGGTCATTTAAACCTAAAAATATTTGTGGAAGTGGAAGTCTTGTTGAATGTTTAAATGTTGAGAACAATTTGATTAGTTGTCAAAAAGAACAATATTTACCTCAGGAAATATGGTAATGTATGAAACTGTTAGCAATCAATCTAGTCATTCAGTGAAGTCAAAACATCAATCAAGACATTAAACGTGTCTGAAAACTGCAGTCCAATCAACTGTCACTCATAACCAGATAGTGAATGACTAGTGCAGACTTGATTTATGTAATTATTCATCAAAAGCCACTTGCCATTATTCTGTTTTTGTCATGTTAGCACGTTAGCGCTTATAGAAATGAAAAAAAGGATGCCAACTCACTTTCAGAAATACACTAAAAGGAGAACAAAAGTAGTGATTTATAAGTCCTTATAAGGACATGCAGAGTACTCGGATGCCTTATTTTCAGCTCTTTATTCATAATTACAGCTGAATCACTGGAGGGAAATGATGGTGCATGTTTGTTACTGCAGCCCACTTGCTGTTCTTTTTATTTAACACAGTGGCTTTGATTCCCATTTTACACAGGGAAACGTGTATGTAATAATTAAATCCATATTAAATATGTTCAGTGTGCTTACACATTCATATCTGAGGCTTAATTTATTCAACACAGGTTAAGATGTGCATTGTTTATAAGACTATCTGAGTTTGTTTGTGTGTGTGTGTGTGAGAGAGAGAGAGAAAGTGTTGATGAATCTATTCACAAATTCACTTTAATTAGGCGAAGACCTGCAGTTCTGTGTAATTAAATGTCTGAATGAAGATAATTATGATTTATATCTGCGTTCAAACTCAACAAAATCCTGAACAACAGTGGCACTGTTTGTCAATTCCTTCCTTCTTCAGTGTTTACTGAAATATGATCAATGATTTCGTTTTATTGCCCACTTTCTTCCTTTCTGTTGGTTTGCTCCTTTTTGTCTTTCTATCCGTTTTATATTGTTTGTGCCACTACATCATACACAAGGCAAAAGTGTAATTAATATAAAGAATAAGACAGCAGCAGAGTGCCTTTCTGTCGATGCTCTGAAGCTCCGTAACAAAAGCACATCTTTTTCATTGTATGATGAGATTCTTGACTGATGTTTCTTTCCTTTGTCTCTTTCAAAACATTAATCAAGCCTTTGAAATGATTATGAAACATTTCTTCCATGCCTCTCTGTTCTTCCGCATTTATAGTACCCAACCCTCCATTAATATTTCCCCTTTGAGCTAATTTGCTACAAAGTCCAGGAAAGCCTGCATGTGTCTCTCGAGGGACTGTTCCCCCTGCAAGAGGAAAATCTTAACTGCTGCTAGATCCCTTACAATTATAATATTATATATTACAATTTATTAAAATTATTTATAATTTTACATCATATTACTTTGTTTTATTTTTTTAATATTTTTTAAATTATTTTTTACAGGTTTAAATTGAATTTTGAATCACAGATGCTCAGTGTGAACCTTTAGACCCCACACAGGTGATATGATTACTACTCTCAGTTACTTCAATTATTGGCATTACCTGAACACTAATCCGCCTTGGTTTTCTGCCTCTTTCATACTTTATCTCCTCTGGTTTTTCCTCAAACCTTGATCTCATTTGCCATTCCTTTTCCACAGGGTTGAGAGCAAAAACATGAATGGAGCTGAAGTGAAAGGAATGGTAAAGCTCTAATGAGAGAAAAAAAAAAAAAAAATGAAGGGAAATATTCCTGCATGCCAGGGTCAGCTGAGGTGATTTCTTGCCATTTAAATTGCATGTCTGCTCTGCTTAGGCTGGACCATGTAGGCCACGCAGGACCGCAGTGTGAAAAATGTGATTTGTGGAAACGTGTCATGCATCTCATACTCTATTTTATAATGCTTTAAGTATGGCATCAAACCATGTGTTACTTTTGATAACACCATTTTATCACCTCCGGTGGTATAGTCATATTCCTCAATAAATATTTTTCGTACTTCCTGTCTGGGTTCTTTTTTTCTGTTTGTTTTGTTTGCACTATACGTCTTTAGTATAATATCAAACGTTAATGTTTACATATTTGTCTACTACAAATTAGTTTATGGTAAATAGTAAAATGGTTAAAAAGAGATGGAGAGTTTCTGCTGAACTTTTTGTAGTGCTCTTATATCAACATCAGCCAACCCCTCACACTGACATTTGTCACAAAGCATATGAGATTATCATTTATCTGAACCTTCTGTCTCAGCACTGTTATTAAAACCTTGATCAGAGTGACACACAGACCAATATGTCAGGAATCAGAGGTGCTTTATACAAGGAATGCATTTCAACTGAAACATTAACCAATCAACAACCAAGACCTTTGTTTGCACGTTTTTATGTGTTTGTTTTTCTATAAACATTGTTAATAATTATGCATTGTATGAGGCAGCTTCTGACCTCTGATCCCTGACAAGCAGTAAGGCAATATTTGTTTAGCTTTAAATACCAGGTTTAGATGGTAAACACAGCAGGATTACTGATTTTAATTTCCCAGGATGCTAGGTGGAAGCATTGGTGGTTTGTCACTCTGTATTCTTATGTAGGATCACATTCAGGAGGAGGTTGTTGAGATAGTCGGGAGAGGGAATGAGTGAGGATTTCTGAACTATTTATAGATAAAGCTGAATTTACCAAGCAGGCAAAAAATGCATGATGCAGGCCTAATGTACCCTTGAGATCTTCTGTTTATTGCCTCAATGCTTACAGGATTATGGGTGAAATGACAGCAGGCAGCCTCAAACTGAGACTGAAATCCAGCACAAGTCCTTATCTCTGAGATTTGTGCGCCTCTGCCACTATATTGTCACTCCCTGTCTTACCATGGCTTTCTCGTGATCCTCATGAGTATGTTTATGCTATGTTGGGGTGAGGTGATTTTATTTGACAATACATTCTATTATCAAAATGTTCTACTAAATATTTTACAGTTAAGTTTTTTTTCCCCCCTTCCGCTTTCTGAAGTGAGAAGGTGATGCTGTGATGCTGCAAACCTGCTGAGAGTTAGATTAAAGTGTCCTGCCCTTCGGCCAAACCTCAGTGATGAGAGGAAGGACTAAGATGTGCGCTACCTTCATCCTTCAGTGGCTAAATTAATATCATACAGGATCCAACCAGACCTTTAATATAGTAACATTTAGAGATTTAAATGGATTTATCCCCTGCTATTAGCAATAATATTACATTTATTGACAGCGAAGTTGCTAAACTACATATTAGGGGAGTCAGTTGATTAAAATATAATCAAATTACATGATACACTGTTATTAATTAAATTAATGGCAAGGGTCAGAGCTATGTCAAGTCAAGTCAAGTCACCTTTATTTATATAGCGCTTTTTACAATGTAGATTGTGTCAAAGCAGCTTTACATTGATAACTGGTACATTATTTGGCTTAAAGAATAGTGTCAATGCAGGCAGATCAAAGCACTGTTGAATATCAAATGTCAAGTCAAATGTCAAGGTGTCCCCAACTAAGCAAGCCAAAGGCGACAGCGGCAAATGATTAAATGCATTCATTTTTTTTTTTTTTTTTTTTTTTTTTTTTTTTTTAGTTATTTTGACAGCCATAAGGTCCCGATATACTTCAAGTGAAATCAGAGAACAAACTGGTGTGACATAATTTCGAACAAAATCAGTCCAAACTGCAGTTCATTTGGATTTTGGACAAAAAAATGAAAAAGAACTTCTACTATGATAGATATACCTTTCCTGTTTAACCTCTTATAAGTAATTGAATGTTCACTTCTATATGTTGGCACTATACACTGTGATGAAAGATTTATTATTCTCTAAATCAACATGCCAAGGCCAAGAAGCTTGATAGACATGTCTTAAGGACCAGAGGGCAGTGGTAATTACAGATGAGATCTCAGTGGGTGGGTAACATTTCCAAGTCTAGAGTGGGGAGGGATATCTTAACAAGCAGCCATATATGATGTCTCCCAGATCCGTATCTTATACGTTCTACATAATTGCCTGGGGAAAAACTGTCAGAATCTCTTTTGAAAACAGTGTGTAATCCCATTTCTGCCCTTGGATCAATACAGATAATACCTCAGATTCAAGTTGTGTAGGTTCACCTCAAAACAACATGAATAAATGGACAATGTCTATAGTGGGCTGCTGGAGAATTTTATCATTTTGCAAGTAATGTGGACCCTAACAACTGACGTCTGACCAATTGCAGCCAATATGCACCAGAACTCATTGGCACTTGAAAGCATAGAGGAGATTTCTGAGCCAAATTACTGCTGGTGGATTACAGGAAAATCCCGTTTCCACAGAGGATCAGAGGATCAGAAGATTTCTAACAAGTCAATATTTGAATTACAGCTATAGTCAAGCAGAGACTTACTGATACCTTTCTTCAAGAAGTACTAGCTGGCTTCCAAACAAATTATGGAGCCAATACTTTTAGAAAACAATAGGATTTTGTGAATCCCATATGCAATATTGCCAACTTGCATTACTTTTAGAAAACAAAAGGATTTTGTGAATCCCATATGCAATATTGCCAACTTGCATTACTTTTAGAAAACAATAGGATTTTTGTGAATCTCATATGCAATATTGTGGAATTATAAGGTTCTATCTGCATTCTGAGCAGTTTTGAGATATGAGCTTCAAAGTTTTTGCAATCCATTCAACTTTGTAGATAGAACCTTTTTGTTTTCTAAATAAAAAAAAATCCCAAAATGTACACAACTTAAGAAAAACATCACATAATGTAAATAAATTGTCACAGAAAAAGAATATGTGAATAACTCAATTTTGATAAAAATGTCAGATAGAACCATATCATTCCAAGGTGACAATATCATGTTTTACTATAGTCACTTCTAATAAAAAAGTTTAAGAAAATAATACTCGACTGGGTCTCTTATTGCTATGTTCCATTCAACTCAGAAAGTCAGAAATTCCAATTTTCATACTTGGAAAAGTGCAACAGAATTCCAGTTGAAAACATTATCTTATGTTGGTAATCATACATCTGCAGAACAAATGCTAGCATAGCATGTTTTACCAGTTTGTTTGTTGGGAGATTTCTTTCTTGACATCAGAACACCTGCGATAATTTATTTAATGCACTTAATTTGAGATTAAAATGGTTTCATTTATGTTCTACACTCTAAAAAGAAATTAAGGGGAAATTTTATACAAATTTCCTGTACCCCAAATTTATACAAATAACCCTAACCCTAACCCTAACCCAACCATTCACAAGTTTCAAAACCAAGAGTCATGTTTTACAGTCTTGGATTTGATGCAGGAGTAAATTACTAAGCAGCAACAACGATTACGTTTTGTGTTTAAACAGCAGCAGCAAGAAGTTTACGTAGTTGCTGTGAGAGTACAGTGACTAAGCATCACGAATATGAGACCACATTAAGTGAAATCGGCTTTCGTGCATGTTTACACATTTTTGTGTAAAGCTTTGTAGCCAATCGTGTGTGTGAACGCAATGACCAATCAGACGTGTTTAAGTTAGTCAGAATCCGCTCAACACCGCTCAAAACGGTGGAGTTTTTGTTCAGCAAGAATACTGCACTTCAGTTTACAAGTTACTCACACTTACTTGTGCAATCAACAGCAACCAGACACATATAATCCTTTCATTGTAGCCAACAAAGTATAAAAACGATGTCAGTAAGAGATCATTTCACATCATAGACACCTCACAACATGAGTTTCGCAGGAGTGCAGCTTTTTGTACCTCGCGTTGTAATTAACCCGTGGCCGGGAGTTTGATTGAAAAGTGATCTAATCAATCATGATGCCGAATCCGCCATTTTGTCCAACAAAGTAGTCAGGAGTTAGAAGATTAACCTCTGTGGACTTGAACTTGAAAAATGGTGTGTTGAAACATTCCTTCTCATGTTCATTCATGTTTATTTGATGCTATAAATTAACTTGTAGGAAGAGATGATCGGTTCACGAGCTGCTTGAGATGAGGCGCTACAGCGATCTGTCACGACCATGGACTGTAAAAAAAGACACATTAAAGAGCCACAAAACGTTTTTTATTGTTCGAATTTCTTAAAAAATTACACAATTTGAAAGCTGGGACTTTGTTTAATATCATAAGTAACCTGCTATATCCTGCGCCATGGCTTGTCGGACAAAGCAACAGTAACTAAGGGGGGCGGGTCTTTGCGAAGGGTCAATTGACATCTTCAGTGATTATAATGGATCTTTGCTCGCTTTCTGTATTATATATTTTTCATGCAACTAACTACACATCGCAAAGTTTCTGGATTGACAACCATAGTTAAATGCATGATTATCTGATACTGTATGTCAAATGATCTGTGCATTAAGTCTTGGAGTGTAGGTACATATCCCTCCTTCACATTTGTGACCCTGGACCACAAAACTAAGGGTCAGTTTTTTTAAATTGAGATTTATACATCATCTGAAAGCTGAATAAATAACCTTTCCATTGATGTACGGTATGGTTTGTAGGATAGGACAATATTTGGCTGAGATACAACTATTTGAAAATCTGGAATCTGAGGGTGCAAAAAAAAAATATTAAGAAAATCGCCTTTAAAGTTGTCCAAATGAAGTCCTCAGCAATGCATATCCACTCACAAAAATAAATTTTTGATATATTTACGATAGGAAATTTACAAAATATCTTCATGAAACATGATCTTTACTTAATATCCTAATGATTTTTTGCATAAAAGAAAAATCGATAATTTTGACCCAATGGGTCGTATATGATTGTTGGCTATTGCTACAAATATACCTGTGTGACTTATGACTGGTTTTGTGGTCTAGGGTCACATTTCTGCTCCTCTTCACACACAAAGACATCACATGTCATGCAGTGATTAAGTTAAAGGTGTAATTTAAAATTTACCATAACTTTTGTTCTAGTGTGGCATGTCCCAGAGAGCTGGACTATAATTTAGGTCCTGAATGGGAGCACTCATCTGTGGCTTTACGCTTTAACCCACAGCAATATAACAAAAGTCAGAGGGTCTGTAAAAGAGAAGTGGGTTTTGATTGATATCTATGTGGCACTGCGATTAGTACAGCGTATTGAGGCTCCGTATTGATCCGAGATCACTGAACAGGCTTTACTGACAGTAATAACAGAGAGAAGCTATTGGACTGGTATTATGAAATATTGTTGTATTGTGACATGAACTGCACAGCCATTCCAGATATAGTCTCGTTATTTATGACTCACACTTACTTGTGCAATCAACAGCAACCAGACACATTTATCAATTTAAAACTGATCAATAAAGCACTGATGTACAGCTTGTTGACACTCTCTTCTGACCTTGACAGCAGTATGTAAGACTAATAACCTTTTCTAAAACCGGGACAGTGTATATCTAACATATAATCTGTCAGTGGACATTGTTGGATACTATGTGACCTTGAGGTCAAGTGCAGGCTTTAGACGTGACGGAAGTAACAGCTTTAATTGGGTTTGCACCATTTAGTTTGAAAATTGCAAATGCAGATGAAGTGGTAGATGGGAAAACAAATAGCAGTCCAAAAGTTAAACAGTTTAACAAAACCAAAACCAGAACAAAACCAAAATGTGTGACAGAGCCCTCTTCGATTTTACATCTGTTACAAACTGGAGAAATAGAATTATATATTTTACTCAATTTAGTTTCAGTAATACAATCTATGTACCACTGTAAACTGAATCAGCCTGTGTCTCACATTTATTGAGCAGTCTTGAATCTTACGAAGACTTTCATTCTAAGTTTCGTCAGACACTTCTTCAAGTCTTTAGCCCAGGCTTCTTTTATATAATTTGTGTTCACAGGCAATAGTCTTTGGTTTGTTGATAAAATGTGGGATGACCATTTGAACATAAAGCCTGGGAGATTAAATGCTGATTGCAATTGTCCAAAAGATGCAAATTTACCATCTACATATAGATCCCCAATAGACATCAAGCCTTTGTTTTTCCATTCTGTAAAACCCTGGTCAAGCTGAGATGGTTTAAACAAATGGATGTTAGCAATGGGAGTTTGGGCAGAAGCGTCATGCACATTAAGATGTTTCCTTATATATTTAAATATTTGTATATTTTTTATTATTATTAGGACCCAATTAGTTTTGATAAGGGAGTCACTTTGGAAAAGAGTAAAACTGGGAGACAGAATGTTGTCAAGGATGCTGTCTCTATCCTAAGCCATAGTGGATCAGCCCTAGAAAAAGTTTCACCAGGAACGCCCCTCTGCCAATAGGATACACAAATAGGCAAATTTTGAAAGAGGTAGGGGAACTCTGGTAGAATAACCATTTTAATTGTGTTAATTTTACCAATCATACATAGAGGAAGAAGCCTCCAGTGATCTACATAATCTTTTAGTTTGTCTGACAAAAGCTAGAAAGTTCAATTTGAATATATGCTTGGGGTTCTTTGATATTACTAGACCAAGATATGTGAAGTGGTCTTTGACAATCTTGAAAAGCAAGGAATTAAATTGACTAGAATTTTTTGTGTAAAAAGAGACATGAACACACTCTTGGTCCAGTTAATAGTATACCCGGAAATTTTGCCAAAGGCACAAATATAATTAAGCAAACGAGGAACTGATTTGGCTGGGTCAGAGAGATATATTAATAAATCATCAGCATATAGACTGACCATTGCTTCATTTGCTTCATCCTTATTCTATGTATCAATGGGTGACTTCTAATCCCCACAGCTAACGGTTCCAATGTAATATCAAAAAGAAGAGGGGGAAGAGGATCTCATTGACTAACTCCCAGACGCAGCTCAAAAGGTTTAGATTTGATAATGTTTGTCAGAATGTATGACAGGGGGCGTAATTTAAAATTTGTACCAACTTGATGAAGCAATTTTCAAACCCAAAGCACTCAAGCGCCTTCAGTATGAATGGCCACTCTGTTTGATCGAACGCATTTTGGGCATCTAGTGAAATGATTGCTGCTAGAAAAAATCCTCGTGACGATCCTTATAAAGAATATTTTGGAGAAGGCGATCATTACAAAAAGTCTGGGTGTACTATTGTTGAAATATGCTTACCAAGTAGGCCAACACTTTCATTATCACCTTCTGATCAAAATAAATTAACGATAAAGGTCTGTAATTGGCCGGGTCAGTGTTATATTTCCCTTTCTTTAATAATACAAAAATGTTGGCCTCATATAATGTATTGGGGACTCTGCCATGCACTTTTATATGGATCATTAATCATTCTCATTAATAAGGGGCTAGTTTAAAAGAGAAAGCTTTATAAAACTCACAACCAAGGCCATCAGGACCTGGTGCTTTGCCAGACGTGAAAGATTTAAGGGCCTCTAGTATGTCCAGTTCTGAATGTAGGTCCTCCTTTGCGGTTTCATGTAGTTGGACTAAATTAAGAATTAAGATCAAAAAAGCATCATAATCTTCTTGACTGGCATTACATTTTGAAGAATAAAAATCAGAATAGAAGTCCCTATCATTAATCTCTCTTAGATTGCTTACAATCTCTGTTATTTTTGATTTGATTTGATGAATTGCTTGTTTTGCTTGTTCTCCCCTTAATTGTCTTGCTAATCAAGTTTCCGGCTTATCACCCAAATCAAAGTGTCATTGTTTCTCAATTATTTTGTGACCCCTTACGACTGCCTTATCCCATAGAACTGAATCGGAGAATTTACCATTGTCATTGGTCATAAAAAAAAAATAATAATAAATAAATAAATAAATAAATCCTCCATTTTAGCTTCAATAAATCTTTCAAAGGCTGGGTCTTTTAGTAGGCAAGGGTTGAATCGGCAGTAGTAGCTCTGCGGTGTCAAACCAATATTAAATTGAAGCATGATGGTACTGAGATCACACTTTTATGGTACTGTGTACCAGTTATTCTAGATACAAATTCAGAAATAATCAAAAAATGGTTGATCCTGGTACATTATATGATTTATAGAAGAGTAAAAAGAAAATACTCCTAATTCGTTGGGTGTTGCAGTCCCCACATATCTACCATGTTCCTATCCTTAATCAATCTATTTAGGATCTGTACTGAAGCTATAGTGGCAGGTGGCTTTGAGGACGTTCGATCTAGAGAGAGATCTAATTAGCAATTGAAATAACCATCAATTTTGACATTTGGACACCCAGATGAAATTATATCAAAAAATTTTATGAAGAATTGAGGGTATTTGGGGCATATATATTCAACATTGTTATCTGCAAAAAAAAACTAAGTCATCCTGAAATCATGACATATCTGCCATGTGCATCAATAGTCATCGAGTCAAGATTAAATGAAATCCCCTTTCAAAATAGGATCGCTACCCCCCTAGCTTTACTGCTAAATGGGGCCTGATATACCTGGTATATCCAGTTTGCCCTAAGGGGCAAACTCCCTGGGGCAATTTTTTCAACTGCTTTGACAAAACTTAGTTTAAGCATCACCAAACTTTTAACTAGGGGTTGAATGACTGTGATTGAAGCCAAGTCGACGTTGACTAGTCGATGATGTTCACACAGAGCGCTCTTTTCCATTCCAATGCACTGCTTTTCCATTGGTTTTCTATGTAAACGCAATAGACAGACACGGATGACCATTGTGCTTGTGTCTTGCATCTTTTGTTGCATCTCGCACATGACATGGAATTCTAAAAATGCGGCGCTCAGGGTTTTAAAATAACGCATCTCAAGACCTTGCGTTTTTCCCCCATTCCACTGCCCGCGTCTTGCGTTTTTGAAAGCAAAAATGCATTCTGTGTAAATGAGCCCTAAGTCTGAACCTCGAGCTGAGACTCGAACGCGGGTTGCCTTGTGCACAGCTATGGCATATGACGCTGCCCACAAATATTGCACCTACATAACAGCTTATTTTTATCAGTTCTTTTGTCTTTGGGTCGTTATATTTCTCACAGTTTTCTGCTCGTTCTAGATCAGATACAGATAAAGTAGCACAGTAAAGATTACATTTATATGAATGTATTAGTGAGAAAGCGATTGTGTGTCAATTAATTCTACATGGCAGCTTCTCTCTACAAATAGTGAAGCTGTGGGTTTTAGTTACTAAGAATTATATGCTAGAACTTTTCAATTTCTAAGCTATTTCATTGATAAATCACAGAACAGAGTTGACAATGCATTTCTGTGCAACTGAATGATTCTGTGAGCACGCACGATCTGCACGCTACTGTGTGTGTGTGCGTAATGTAGCAGCGCAGTTTAGAACAGTGATTAACTTACGTGTACAATAAGCTGTTTAAAGCGTGCATTCATCAGATCAATATTGAGAATCCAGATGGTATAATCAAATATATCTTGTGGAGCACTCTTGGAGTATGCATTTATCTGTGATTAACTGTTCGATACGGAGAGTAAATATGGACTTCAGAGATTTCTTATTCTGCTGCGTCCTCTAGGCCATGACCATGCGACTAGTCAATGTCATGCTTAAAGCGTCATGGCAGAGCATTAAAGTCGACTAGTCGATTAGTCGGTGCAAGCTTTACTTTTAACCCATCTAAAATGAGTTTAGAGACAATTAAATTGCATTTTTTTTTTTTTTTTTAATCAACTTGGATGTGGAGGAGATGGCAAACACATCTACCTCCTGTGCCGCTCCATAGCACCCCCATTGCCTTAGAGTCATCCATGTTTTTTGTTGTTTTTTTACAAGTATCTTTTGTTATGCTGAGACCTGTGCTTCAATAGATAATGCCAGGCCATATGCAGCAGAGACCAATCCTCAGATCCCAAACCAGCCGTGAAGGTCTTATGTTTTTATTTTCTCCATCTAGATTACTTAATATGTCAACTTGAGCCTTACCCTGCCATATACACATAGACACACATTTACGTACATACACTCCCTCACACTGCACAGTGTGTGATTGGATGAGCCACGCTCCACTGACCTGCAGGGCAGCACTCTGGCGAAATCAAATCAGCACTGAATTACGAGACTGGCAGCAGGATGTGCAGGAGACGGATGTATTTTTTATGAGGAAGGGACAGTATGTCAGAAGCAGTTTTCTGGTACGACTCTGTGACGTATAATTGGGTAGTTTAGGTATTTAGGGATATTGTTTAAAACAGAGTGAGAGTGAAAAACAAGAGGAAAGAGTTATTGTCTAAGAGTGCAGAAGTCATTATACCTGGATGGAACACAATCCCCAAGAGAGATGCTGTTATAGCTGAGGGAGATTGTGACCTTGGATCTTGTGTGCCGGGTAAGACAATCATATAAAGACCCTGACATTACTGCATCACTTTCGGAGCTGCTGAAAGTTTAGCCTTGAAAGAAACCATAGAAATAGTGTGTAATGCCATAAGTCAGGGGGTTTTAACAATTTCAGTCCCATTTGACTGGTATAAATAAATAGTTTAGAAGCCTCATAAAAAAGACATTTATAATATACACTACAATTCAAAAGTTTGTGTTTGTTAAGATTTTCTTTTTGAAATAAATTCTTATCAAGGCTTAATTTATTTGATCAAAAACAGTAAGATTGTTAACTATGATTACAATTTAAAGAAGCTGTTTTCTATTTTATATACAGTAGGGTTGTCAAGCAATTAAAATTTGTTATCTAATTAATTATATGATGTGCCAATTAATGTAATTTATCACACATCAAATTTGGCTGAGAAATTACCCCCAAAAGATCATTTGAAGTCATTATTGTTTGAGAAAAGCGTTAAATAGATGTTAGAAAAAAGTAACTTTAGAAAGCAATATTTTATTTGATTCAGCATAGAATTTATTACACAAACCCCCAGTTTCACAGACAAGGCTTAAGCTAGTCATAGACTAAAATGCATGTTTGAGCTGTTTTAAATGAAAGCAACTTGCACTAACATGTCTTAAAATATGCCAGTGCCATTGTTTTGTCTCCAAATGCACACCAGTAATGTTTTTTTTTTCTTTTCTTTTCTTTATTCCCAAGGCATGTTTATAAAATATACATAAAAATCCTAATTGAACTAAGGCCTAATCCTGGCTTAATAAGCCTTGTTTGTGAAATCAGGCCATAAACTTTTAGGCTAGGATTTTTTCCTTTTTTTTTTTACCTCCTGCATGTGAACTAGTAATAAGATATAGTTACAGAACAAAACAGTTTGGTTGCCAAAATTCTTTTGCGGAACAAAAAAGAAGATACTTTGAAGAATGTCATACAGTCATACAGAAATGACATTATGGTGAGTAAATGATGACAGAATTTTCATTTTTGGATGATTCATTCAGGAATTAAGTAGGCCCTAAATGGCTCTCTTTTTATGAATTGGCCATTGAATCGTTGGTTCACCCAATTCATTCAGTAATGAAACACTGCAATGTTGCTCAGAGACGTGCAAGCGGTGCAACAGTAAAAGTCCCTTTAAGGCAAGCCATTTCATTTGGCGGCCATCTTTGAAATGCCTCTTGGGCAGCTATTTCAGTCATGCAAGTGTAGTTCCTATCTCTTTGAATGGGGGAACATCAAATTCTCCAAAGCTGTTCACCAAGTTTACGATTAAATTTCATATTTGTAATCACCAATGAAATCTTACAACAACTGTCTCATACATATTGTTTTTTATGCTCAAATAGCATTAAAAAGCTTATTTTTTTCAGGCTAGAGCCACCAATGCGCATGTGCAGTCCTAAGCATGTGTCTTAGAACAATGCTGCTGCTGCAGTGACACAATGACTTAATAAAAGACCCAATCACTGATTGATATAGACGGTGGGACATATTCCGCCATACTGCGCATTACATTTTCTCCCATTCATAGTAATATGAGTACACTGTCTTTCTATATAAAAAGTCCATGCAAAAGTTCTGCTGTGGCTTTATAGGTAATATTTCCATTTGACAATTGAGCAAAAATGAACAAATGGTGTCTAAAATATATCACAATATTAACTTCTTATTTACCGAACTGTTGTATAAAATCAATATTACATTTGTACTTGTGCTGTTCAGGAAACTGCGCTCATTACTTGTATGATATTGCTTAACTATATCATATAATAGAAATATGAGACAAGTGAGCCCTGCATCATGTTTGTCACCAATCAACTGTATGAGATGACCTACGTAGATCTGGGGAGGGGTGGGTGCATTTAACGCGTTTAAATCGACAGCCCTAATTTTTTATTTAATACATTTTAAAATGTAATTTATTCCTGTGATGGCAAAGCTGAATTTTCAGCATCATTACTCCAGTCTTCAGTGTCACATGATCCTTCAGAAATCATTCTATGATTTCTCAAGAAACATTTCTTATTATCAATGTTGAAAACAGATGTTGTTGTTTTTTTTAACAATGTAAATGTCTTTACTGTCACTTTTGATCAATTTAATCCAAATAAAAGTATAATATATATATATATATATATATATATATATTTGAATGGTAGTGTAGCAGTTTATTAATGGTTTGATTCTAAAATCGTTTCATTGTTTTAAAAAAAAAATTAAGAAATTTTATATTAGATGTTCACCACCGTCTGTAACAGCTTTTCTTATCTTGTAAAGCAGCAAATTTACATATCAGACATTTAATAGCTCACTCTAGAATGAATGTCATGGCAAACATGTTGAACATAGCAGTATGCAATCAATTTATTTTTGATTAACTGTTAGCACACAGTTAATCAAATCATAATTTGTTTGAAAAGCTTTTAGAGTGGTCTTTTCTTTCTCTCTCTCTCTCTTCAGCTATAACACCAGGACATAAATGGGTGTAAATTTTCCTCAAAATTTGAGATTGGAGTCAATAAAAGCACTAAAAACCTGTTACTGGATTGCCAAGTGGTTCTTTTGATGCATCTTGTGTAATTAGATTTATGGAACCTAGGAAGAGAAGAGCAGAGAGAATGTTTAATTCCCATATCAAAAGTTCCGTGTTTTCTAATTGTTAGATTGATAGGCTTCATAAACAAATACACTAATAAAACATATATAGCATTTTTATCTTCTGTACAACTGTTAAGCTGTTTTTACACTGCAGATGTGACTCATCTGAAGCAACATACCAAGGTACACAGACTTCTTTTTAAAGCCATGCAGAGACAGCAAAAAAGAATAACAATTATGGAAAAACTATCAGCTCAATGTGATGATTTCCATGCTCTCACACATCTGTCAGAAAACAAGATGTGCACTGATTGTCATCCTAATGACAGAATCCTATACACGTGTTTGACTCAAATCAAACGCTGCATCTGTTTTATAGAAAAAGGCAGTTTAGTACTTGTTTCTGTATTGTACAGATCTGGACAAAACAGCAGACTTAGAGGATACTTTGACAAGTTAGAATTGTATGTTTTTGTTTTTTTAGCATGATACTGTGGCTGGCCACCTGAAAACGTAATCATTGGTGATTTTAATCTACTGTAGACTATATTTTTAAGGGGAACATTGGCCCCCGTCTTTCCTACAAATCTGTAATTAAAACTCAGCTGTCAGCATGCATCTCTGTGATTAGCTCAGATGGGTGGTTACACTTCTCTGTCCATCAATCTGGAGCCTGCTCTCTGTTCCAGTGAAATCACAAAGTAAAATGTAACCATATGTTGGCTACAGTTGAAATTTTACCTTGTTTGTTAAAAAAAGTCCATTACTTCTGAACATGCTTTCTCTCGCACTGAAACAACATCCTTCCAGACCACAGCAACTCATAGTCCCTTATCAGCTGATCTCACTCCTGCAGTGAACAGTCCTTAAAAGCAGGGCTGTCAATTGATTAAAATTTTAATCAAATTAATTACATTATATGCTGATTAATTAATCAAATTCATCCCAAATAATCCCAAATATAATTATTTAATTTTATAAATTATTTATATTTTTAATACAATACACAAACAAACCTATATAAAGCAGATGTCAGCACGTTCTTCGGGTGGTGAGGATTAAAAAACAAAACTAGCAAGGATATCTCTATGGCAACTAATGCAGGTGTTTATCTCATATTCAATTTTTTTTTTAATATTTCTATGCATAATATGCCTATTTTGCAATAAATGTCAAATATTGTTTCCATATATAATAAACATCGTTAAATCAATATATTTTTTTTATTTCTCCATGGCTTTTCATTCAATTATGTAGTTTGTAATGCTTCATGGGATTGTAGTTCTTTCCCTCCGTTAAGTACAAAGCCGTACACCGTCTTGTACTGTACCTTTATATTTTTGCACTTTTTTTGCTTCAAATCAGTGTTGTGATTCACCTCGTAGCATGGCTTATAACCAGGGCTTGACATTAACACCCGCCAACCCGCCAAATGCGGGTAGATTTCAGCTGTGGCGGGTAGGACAGCCACTCCCACTAGCCAAACCCACTTTGGCGGGTTGAATATAATTTCAGCCTACAGCCTAATCAAAGGTAGCCAAGCTCGTCGTAGCACAAAATTACAATCTGATCGCAATTCGTTATCGATTAACTTGCAGTTAGTGAAGGCGGTATCGGCGGAATCGCATTGAATGACACACAACAGAAGCGCTCTCTCGCGTGCGCTCTCTGTCGCGCGCGCGCGCGATCAGATCTCCTTGCGCCTGAATTTTCAAATACACGTACATACAGATGTCAAAATGTCCATCGTGTGGAGTATCTCGCGTGAATACAGTCGGTTAAGTGTACGTAAACAGGTTGGTAAAAACTGAATATGTGTCAGTATATTACATACATGCATTCAGCAGCCCAGTTAAATACCTGTCTGTCATTAATGTTAATCAAACAACAAAAGATTGTTAAATAAACCTACTGTATCTGAAAAAAAGAGTTTAGGCTATTTAATTTACTATTGTATTTGTAATTTGCTAATTTGCTTCTTTGTTCTTTTTATATAGCCTAACAAAAATAACTTATACAATTATAACATTTATCATATTACCCACCCCTTGCCCACCCATACATACCAGCTGATGTACCATGTAGGCCTAGTCTTGATTTTGGTGAATCTGCATTTGAAAGGGTTTTAAATCTAGCTAATCAAGTAAAATAACTCAAAATCAAGTAATTTTAGCATGTCAAAGTCAACTTTGATCATATAAAATGTAATTTCCCAACAGCAAAATTGTGGCCAGTGAAAATGCTGAGTGGCTAGTAACTTTGGAAAACCACTAGCCACAGTGGCTGGTGAGCAAAAAAGTTAATGTCAAGCCCTGCTTATAACTCTTAAACAAAGACTTTTTAAAAATCCCAATGGAAAAAACAAATGGGCAAAATACTTCTGGATCCAAGGTCGCTGAAAAGGTAGGCAGGCTCTGTTGCACTCTATAGCAAAATAAATGTCTTTACAGTGTCAGCGTGGTGACTATTCCTTGCATATCAGCCGGCGGATCATTGGTAGTCATGTTGCTTGCATAAAGGTCGTCAGCTGTCACTTGTGTCGACAGAAATGCCAACTCTCTTTGAAAATGAATGATATCTGGTCTCATTGTACAGTAGTTTTGTTATGGAGATAGAAAGCCCTAGAAAAATAAATGTACACATTTGTAACTTTAAATTAAACCTGGAAATCAATAGAAATATTCAATGTGTACAACTGTAAACACCTGCATGTTTAGGCATAGGCGAATCATAGCTGGATCAGACTGAAATATTATAACCTCCCCCACCATGATATGATCTAGTGGCCTTATATTGGTTTGTTCAGCTGTCCGAACAGATATGCTACCAATATTGCCTGAGGGAAAATGGCCCTCCAAAACAGGGAATTCCAGAAGAGAAAAAGTGATAACAAGTAAGCACATATGAGAGGATAGTGCGAAAATGAGCATTTTTGAACAACAACTCTCTTTCAGAGCTGAGCAGAGAAGGGAAGTTCTTACATGAACTTTAAGAAAGCCACATGTGTTTTATCTCACTCAAACAGTAGTGGTTTTGATTTTGTGCAAAAAGCAAAATCCAAACTGTACTACACTGGGGTTTCATATCCTCTGAATGTTCATTAGCTTCAATTCCCCCTAGATACAGCTCAAAGAGAGAGAGAGACAAACGGATCTTAAACAAGACAGAGTGTAGACGCCTCCTAACCATATTCTCCTGTCAGAGCAATTTTTTTTTTAAAGCCACAGTGTGTAATTTAGCAGCATCAATCAGGGCTGCCTTTCTCAAAAGCATTGTGAGCTAAGTTGATTATAGAGATCACTGGTGCCAATGGTTCTACGATCTACTTAGGCTTACAATGCTTTTGAGAAACGCAGCCCTGGGGGTTATTTGAGAAAGCAAGGTTAACTTACCGTCACATATACCCTGAACTATCGGATGATTAACCCAAACCTTGCTTACTCAAGGTATGCAGGTTCCAAAACCGTGGTCTGGAGTAAGTTCAGTCAACCCGCCGTATGAAACTTAAAGACATTCTCAACCAAGTGCCGAATCCAGGATTCACTAAGGAAAAGGAAGCTAAGAAGGAATCATGCCATTCCTCTACTTTATTCTTTTATACATATCGCCACCTATGGGGCAGTTGTGAAATCATTTTTTAATCTTATATTTTAATCTTTATTAACATTTAAGTATTTTTATTACTGTGAACAAGTGTTATAATGTTAGTTTGATGCTAATTATGAATTAAAAAGAAAGCTTGATTGAACTAAAAAAACAGCATCTTGCTTCCATTTTACATGTAAGATATAATATAATATAATATTGCAAGCTGTGGTCTTAAAGCAATCTGGTTCATATAACCGGTAGTGCCATCTCAAACTCACATAAATAAATCAATTTGTCCTTGTTTGAAATGGAATTTTAGCTATATATTAATTACCCAGAAAAAGTACCCCAGAAAATTACCAAGATATCCAAGATTTTCGAAGATACTGTATGTATGCTATTCTTTCGTTACCTTGTATGAAGCACATTGAAATTGAAAACATCTTCCCATAGGCTTCTCTGTCCAATCTTGTTTCTTTGAAGTGCTCTCCAACCAACAGTGTGTGTTGAATCATGATACAATTCATCAGATGGAAGATGTAAATTCTGTTTCATCTGATGTGTAATTCTAGAGCACTCTACAAACTGTGCTGTGGTGCTTTTGTTGTTCTCATCATTATGCTCTCTCTGTGGATGAGATGTGATTCCCCAGCCCACAACAGACTCAGACTGCAGTAAATAGGTCAGCCCAGTCCAGCTGTCAGACCCTGAGGTGGGCACCAAGGTTTTGGGGCGAAGGGAGAAGAGGGGATCAATCGCGGCATGCTGCACACCTGGAGCTGTTCAAAAGCATTAGTGTCACCACAGGTGAACTTCTATCAAGGCTGCACACTGTGGAGTGTAATCACAACACAGCTTTGTCTAAATTACTGCCATTATTGCTGAAACAGGGAACAGCCAGCGATCACAGAGCGCTCCAAATAGATACAAGACTGCAAAGAGCTGTGGACAAATTAGCTGTGTGTGGAAGTAGGTGTAACCCTTGATATTTCTACCCTATTTTACTTCTTAGTCACACTTTAAAAAAACTGGTACTGCCCCTTTAAGAGGTGGGGTAGTTCATGCAGGGAGAGAGTGCACAGCAATAGCGCGCAGAGTGAATGTGCATGAAGCACGGACAAAGGCATAGCGTGTGAGTAATATTGACTTGCTGATTAAAATAAGCATTTATATTGCGAATTGTCTTTGAATAGCTGATTTGTTTCATATGTCAGCTGGGAGGTTGAATTTGAAACGCTGTGGAAGAAGTCGAAGACTTATTGCTTTCCGTGACTGTTTTCTAAGAGATTCTGAGTGTATTCTGCTCGTAACGAAATATTTTGTTGTCATAGTGTTATTATTTGATCAAAACCAGTCAGAATGTATTCATGTCAAAGAAAACGTGGTTAAATTGTTCATATGAGAGTTTGAAGACGCTAAGAGAGAGAGCTGCTAAGTATAGCACCACGATGCTAGTTTTGCTAGTCATGGAGAGCACGAGGTGTGCGATTCTCATGTTTATTGTGTTTTTTTTCACATGTCGAGTGAAATTGCAAATGTATAAAATGTAGCTGTGTTAAATTGATTTATGTAAAAGTGCATTGCTAGCTCTCAAATTGGAAAAAAAAAATGGTTCAAAGCAGGTTATTTCATAAACTTTATTTTATATGGGGGAGGAAAAGAAAAATATGAGTTAAAAATACATGTGATCTCTAAGGAATGGTTTACGTGTTCTGATGTTGTTGATGTAATCAATTTGAAATGTACATTTGTGCAGACTGGTTTTTCCCTTGGATTGTTGTTTGGTGACACATTTGGGCCTGATTCATCTGAGTGGACATTCTATCAATTCTTCAGCTCTTCGTCATCTCGTTGCACTCTATCAACTCGTCAGCTCTTCTTTCTTCCGCAGTTGATTAACTAAATGGTATACCTGGTGAAGTGGTAGGACTGAGATATATATATATATATATATATATATTTTTTTTTTTTTTACACACATTACACTGGACTGAGACCCTTTTTTTTCTTACACTTTTTCCCGATTTCTGAAATCAATTTTTGGGTTACAATTGCATTGTTGTTATCTTTTATCAAGCTCAATTAATTGTTGGAAATTGAGTGTCATTCGATGTTCATCACTTTGTTTTGAAGTGCCAGAACAAAGAGCATTTAAATTGACTGCCTCACAAAATACATTTCTGGCTAACTTGCAATATTTTATTTTATTGTTTCTCTCTTCATGGTATTCCAGTTGATCATTTAATACTGAGAGTTGGCTTAAATAGCAAAATACCCCAAAGCTCCTTGAACGAACTTAGACGATTGATATTTTCAATTAGATCCAAACCCCTGCAGTTAACTCTGAGACAGGGGTTACATAGGCAAATAGTGATTGGCTGCTAATTTGCAAGGTATTTCCCGATGGTTACAGGTTGTTGCCTTTAGACAGTTCTGGTCTAGAAGTTCCTGAGATATTTATTTATTTTTTTTTTTTTGATGAAGGAGTTGTCTGTTTGATAAAACAGAGCTCAGTTTGAAGTGTCAAAACTTGAACCACATTCACAGGGAATTTGCTTGTTGCTTTCTAACAGGTTTAGGTGATGACCAGTGTGAAAAATAACAAAAATAACAACTGTAGGCAGTTTTCTCACAACCAATGGTCTACAATCTCTAGGAAATAATTGTCTCGGGTTACATATGTAACCCTGGTTCCCTGAATAGGGAACGAGACGCATTGGAACGCTTCTGTGTGATTGCATCATGAAGCACTTGTGAAATTGGTCCAATGGCGTGACGGAACGTCATAGGCAGGTGACGTCACAGACCAGGAAAGTATAAAGCATACCCAGAACAAAGAACGCTAGCTTCTGATAGGCTGACGCAATGCTCTCAAAGGCACGTAGGGAGTATGGCAAGGCGACGCAGCGTCTCGTTCCCTATTCAGGGAACCAGGGTTACATACGTAACCCGAGACGTTCCCTTTCATGGGAACTCGAGCTGCGTCGAGACGCATTGGGAACCTTATCCCAACTATGCCATAATGCCAAGTGCCTGTCTGTAAACTTCTAAGACGAAAGCACAACAGACCCCGGAGTGGAGCTAAAATCTAGGTTATAAAACCTAATGAAAGTATGCGGTGAAGACCACCCAGCCGCATCACAGATATCATGGAGGGGACCCCCTGAAATTAAAGCTTTTGAAGCAGCCATACTCCTCGTCGAATGTGCCCGGACAGCCAAAGGAGAAGGCTGTCCGGTAGACTCATAAGCCAGTGAGATAGCCTCAACCACCCACTTGCTCATCCTCTGCTTAGACGCAGAACCTCCCTTCTTAGGAGACCCGTAACAGACAAAAAGCTGATCTGTTTTTTCGCCACAGGGCAGCTCTGTGGACATAAGTGTCTGATGCCCTAACGGGGCATAGCAGATTAAGTTTTTCCTGATCTAGATTAGAAAAAGGAGGAGGACAAAAGGCCTGCAGCACAATAGGCCCTGGAACATTGGTGGGGACCTTAGGTATATAACCAGGTCTAGGATGAAGAAAGGCTTTCACCATACCAGGTGCAAATTCCAGACATGAAGGAGACACTGACAGTGGTTGAAGATCTCCAATTCTTTTGAGAGATGATATAGCCAGTAAGAAGATAGTCTTTAACGTAAGAAATTTTTTTCTGAGACCTCTTCTAGAGGTTCAAAAGGAGCAGATGATAATCCTTCCAAAACAATAGCAAAGTCCCAGACTGGAGTCCTTGTACGCTGTGAAGGCCTCAGCCTCAGAGTACCACAAAGAAATCGTACCACCAAAGGATCTCTCCCCAAAGATGACCCACCTGTCGGAGCGTGGTAAGCGGATATAGCCACCACGTAAACTTTTAAGGTGGAAGGAAATAATCCATCAGAGAACCTATCCTGCAGAAATTCTAGCACAGAACTAACCAGGCAATGAACAGGGTCTGTCTGATGTTCTCTACACAAAGAAGAGAACAATTTCCATTTTGTTGCATACAATTTCCTCGTAGAGGGAGCTCTGGACTGGAGTATGGTCTCCACAACCTCAGTTGAGAGACCAGATTCTATGAACCTAGCCCCCTCAGAGGCCAGGCCCACAGTTTCCACAACTCTGGGCGGGGGTGAAGTATCGAGCCACCTGTTTGAGACAGGAGGTCCTGTCTGACAGGAATCTCTAGAGGAGAGCCGTCGAAGAGAGACACTAGGTCTGCGAACTAAACTCGGGTTGGCTGGAAAGGGGCTACTAATATGAGACGGACCTTGTCCCAGCGAACCCTCTCCAGAACTCCCGGGAGCAGAGCAATCGGGGGGAAGGCATACAGACGTAGCCTCGGCCACATCTGTACCATAGCGTCCAGACCCAGAGACAGTGTGTTGTTTCCTTTGATGCAAATAGGTCGACTTCTGCATGACCGAAATTCTTCCACAGGAGCTCCACCGCCTCGGGGTGAAGTCTTCATTCCCCGGGTCTCGGCCCCTGCCTCGACAGGATGTCTGCCCCCACATTCTGATGCCCTGGGATGTAAGCTGCTCTCAGAGAGAGGATCTCACAGGAGGATCTGATGGGCCAGCTTGCAAAGGTGACGTGACCTCAGACCCCCCTGATGGTTGATCAGCATCCTGCCCCAGAGGACTGGATTCCTCCACTAGTGATAACCAGAGACTGCAATGGGTCGATGTCGCCGAGGTGAAGAGGTCCACCTCCGCCCTGCCAAACCGCTGCCATATCATCTCTACCACCTCAGGGTTGAGCCTCCACTCCCCCGATGGAGGTCTGTGGCATGACAAATAATCTGCCACCACGTTTGGCACCCCCGGAATGTGCATTGCTCTGATACTTGCAAACCGTGGGAAGGCCCAAGTCAACAGTTCCTGTGATACCTGGAGGGACTGGCTGGACCTCGTGCCCCCTTGATGGTTGATGTGATAAACCACTGAAGTGTTGTCGGACTTGACGAGAATGTGCCTGCCCTTCAAAAATGGTGCAAAGTGCTTCAGAGCCAACTGTACTGCACAAAGTTCCAGAGTATTTATACTCTCGCTCTTTTCCTGGGGGTTCCAATGTCCTCTGACTGCTCTGTGTTGCCAGACTGGTCAGCAAATTGCTGCCTGGTCTGATTCACCTGGACACTGCGCTCCAGTGTCTGCTGCGCAGCTGGTCCAAAGAGCTGTCCTGGAACTACTGGAAGGTCCCTTAGTGTTTTCCTACATGCCTCAGACAGAGGTGATTGTGCAAGCCAGACTTGGGGGTGTGTCTGTGGGAGTGTCGACATCAGCCTGCCCAGCTCTCTTGTCATGAATGCCATTGCCTGAAGCGAGGCATCACTTAAGTTTGAGTTTAAAGGATCACTTCCTGATGTTTAAAGAGACTGAGACAGGGCCAGCATGAGATGTGAGAGAGAATTGCCAATGTGACCCATTCGTGCTGCTGTGTTATATGCCTGGATGAGAAGATCATCTGTAATCTGGCATTGAGGCTGGGGGCAACGAACATTAGGCCTCAAGACCTCCTCTGGGGAGAGAACAAAAGAGGCAATAATTGGATCAACTTTCGGCATTTGACCCAAGCCATAAGTGTCTGCATCCTGCATTGCAAACAATACTCTGCTTGCACTAATGGGGTGCGTAAGAGATCTTGGGTTAGCCCAGTATCTTTGCAACTCCTCGATATAATCTTTCGATGGTGGAATGGTAAGAGGAGAGGGTTGCGTTGAACCTCTGAAAAAAGCTTTGGAAGTGGTTGCCACCGCCGGGGCTGTGTCAAGACCTAGGCGAGCCAATGCAGCCTGAAGAGCTTGCTTCACCAGCTCTTGCTCTGACTGTGGACTTTCTACAGATCTGTGACCAGTGCCCTGGGAGCGATCATGGGAGAGATGGGACTGGAGATCAGATATAATCTCCAGTTCTTACTCATCATAGAACTGGTTGTGAGAAGCCGCCATTGATATGGCATCTTCCTCCACAATGGGCAACTCCATGGTGGGGGCTTCGACTACAGATACTAGTTTCTCGCCTGGTTGTAAATTCATAAGCAAAGACTTAATCTGAGCAAACTCAGCAGTCAACACATCCACTTTCTTGACTAAGGGGTCTTCCTTGTGTCTCTTGCCAGCGGAAGCACTGGTTGATTCAACATTTCTACGCTTATGCGTTGCTTTACTCGGCATAAGTGGTGGTAGCGACTCACCCAAAAGTCCTTCCACCAAAGTTATCCTCGAAGTTCTCCTCTCCCAAGACATGACACTATAGTACATGCAGGCATCTTCTGTGAGGTCCTGTTTCAGGTGTTCCAGGCCTAAACAGGAAGGGCAGCAGTCATGCCCATCATCCATCTGCAGCATGGTCATGCACAATGCGCAAGTATGAGATCTTCTTTCCATTTTGACAGCAGAAATTATTTTTGTAGGATGAGCGGAATCACTCTGACCGTTGCTGGACTCAGCCGTCCTCGTTGCCAGAATATCTACTATAGAGAAATAATATATATATAATATTTTATACAAACATTTAGTATTTCAGTGTGTGTGTGTGTGTGTGTGTATATATATATATATATATTATAATATATAAAACCTATATACACCTATATGTATACAAAGGAACAAGTTTAATTGCCTTCACAATATTAACTACTGTGTTACTTGAACAAGCACCCAGCAGAGTATTGTACTTCTTGTAGCACAGATACCGATCTCTATACAGAGCGCACACACTCCTAGCGCAGTCTGAACTACATCTGCCATTTATTATAGCACTATATGACCGTACCACAGAGCGAAAACACTGTCTAGTGACCAAAACAATGCCGGGAAAACGTGAACGAACCCCAAGCATATATGTAAACAAACTCACCAGCCGTTGTTTCCGATTGTCAGCTGTTTCTTCCAATGAAACTCCAATTGAATCCGCTGCAGCCTCTGGAGGACGCGCAGTCGCGAAACACCAACAAATGGTTTTGTTGCGAAGCTGTGAAGAACGGATTTCAAAAGTGTTATTTTTTTAATAATATTCTACGACCTGCAATATGCACACGCGATAAGATTAAAGAGACGGTCTGCAGGAAGTCATGGGGTTAAATAGGGGAGCACTCCAAATCATCCTTTGTTGGTATTAAGCCCCCACTCGCTACCACCACTTCAAGCAAAAATTAGTAGGTATAAAATTATATATTACATTATAAATTGAAACACAAATTAGGCTATAGTGGCATTCATAATAAACCAGAAATGAATTAATTGAATTGGGCTCACATAGCCTACCTCTCTCATTCGGGAAGAATCCAAACGTTTCCATATTCGCGATGTCACATTTATTGGTTGCTGAACTACTGTTCATTATGTAAACTAAGGCTTTGTATTTCACTCTTGTTTCAATATCCACGTAAAACATAATCATTCACATGCGCAAAAATGTGTTTGGTTGGGTGTTGCGCGCATCGACTTGTACAGATGCAGTGTTAACTTTCTTTGCATTTAGTTTGCTGATAAATGGCTGAAATGTAAATTTAATTTTAATTTGACATTTTAATCGTGTCGTTTAATGGTTAATGATCGGTTAGTGAGTGATTGTCGGTCAGGAAAATAAACCAAATGTTCTCCACCAGATTTACTATGCTGCACGCAAGTTCCCGCTGACTCAAAAACGTGCATACGTGAGCAGAGAGAGAGGCTTTAGAAAAGAAAAGAGAGAAAGAGACAATGAAAAGAGGAGGCAAAGAAAGAGTGCCCCAAGAAAGGGATCCAGAACAAAAAAAAAAAAGAGCTAGCCAAAAGAAGAGACCCAAAGAGAAGAGTCACAGTTGCTTTCTTCTTTTATCCCTTCCTTGACCACATTATCAAGTACATTATCAATTTAAGTGCTTATTGCCAGAGACAATTTTAATCTGACCACATCAAACCTCTGACCAATGACAAATGCTGTATGTATGCTTTTGCTGGTTGTTGTGCTATATGCTTTTTAAATCACAGGATCCCTGTTGCCAAAGTTCAAATCCTGTCTTGCCTCAAAAGAGGGGAAAGCAGGTTCTACCATCTTCAGTGCCTATTCTTGTGGAGGTGTGGTGTATTCAATGGATGATTTGCATATCTATGAACCGTGCAACACCATTCGATGATGATCTCTCACACAGGGTTGAAAGAAGAACAAAGACTGAAGACCAACTGCTATTGCAACAAGTCTGGACGAGAAGTCTGAAGATGACATCTGCACATAGAAAGCATGTTTTCATGGACTGTGCCACCTTCGGACTCCATGAGTGTGGCCAACGGTGCCAAGGGGGGATTTGTAGAGTTGAAATCAAATGTCTTTGTCCATTTTCAAATATCTTTGGTTGTTTTCAACTCAATGGAATTTGGTACTGATAGAGTATTACAGAAACGATACACTTGACATTATTCTGTGAGTTTGTTACATTTAGATGAACTTAAAAACGTTTTGCATTTAGCTTCATGGAACCTGCAGAAACCCTGGATGTTCCTTGATTATGTCTGTTTTTTTGCACTGAAGAGACGAGTGAAGAGTCAAAAGTATTTTCTGTAACACAAATGCTGTCGACTGAGCTTAACAATATTCTTATTGAATATTCTTATAATGTTCTCTGTGACAAACCCCTGTGATCTCTTTATGACTCACTCCACTGGCATTGTTAAATTGTCAGCTGCATTATTAAATATGTTAAATGTTCAAATAAAATGTCTTTGTTTTTAATAATGTATAGACTGTAAGCCCCTGTAAGCGTGACCGAAGCGTCCTCTGTTTAATCTGAGCTGAAGTTCAGGGCAAGAGGAACTGATCTGTGTGGATGAGAAGAAGGGCTTCCATCAGTCAGATAACGTCTTCTATCACACAGACGCAGAGACTTTAATTAAAGCTGGCAGAACATGAATGAAAAGGAAAAAATATATGATGCCCTCATTTAATGGGACAATGCATGATATTGCTTATAATATTATTACTTTTCATTTACCTAATAAGCTTGATCTGCTCAAATCACATTTTAGAGGCAAGAGGAAATGAACACGGCACTAGTAAGGAATACAAGGATATTCATATCCTGAAGGTAAACCCAGAACCACCATATTATACATCCTTTTATGTATATCATCATAAAATTCCTCTTGCAGCTATTTTCAAATGGATTTATACATGGTTTTTGTTTAGACTGAGTCTGCTGGATGAAATATGTAATCAGCTCTTGTTTAAACAGCAAGAGTGACCACAATTTTATCTTCAGTGCATTTACTTTTATAGCTGGTACACAATCCTTCATTATTATTGTTACAAATCTTTAATTTTCTTGCATGCTGTGAAAACACTAAAAATGTTTTACTAAGGTTGTGCCTAAGATAAATTTTCATAGAAATCTTTGGGATGGATGGATGGATTAATAAGCAATAAATGTGTATGGATTAACAAGCAATGGATGTGTAATAAGTATGCTTTGTTTTGTCCTTTGACCTAGTTTCTTTCGGTCTGTTAATTATGTCATTCTGTTCACCTGTGTTCTAATTAACTCATTAGTTCCTTTGTTTGGTCAGTGTTTATAAGTCCACAGTTTTGCCTTGGACTCTGTCCGTTCACATCAACATATTTGTGTAATCTACGGAGAATATATCCTGTGAGTTTATCAAAGTTGTTCCTGTATTCCTTGTCTTCATGAGCTTTTATACACATTATGTGACAGGATATGTGCTTTTATGGATGGGTTAAAAAACCATTAATATGGGTGGAGGGATGGATGGATGGATGGAATAAACTTCAAAGAGCTAAAAAGAAGGGTAAATAGAATTCAAATAGGGGGAAATCTGTAATATGATCACATACGTATGCAGATTTTCAATTTATTTATTTATGTATTTATTTATTTATTTTTTGAAGAAAAAAGCAATTGCAAAATAAATAAATAATCTTACATGCTTCAGCAATAAAGTAGTCAGTGTTAGACTGCTCAAATACAACCTTTGGTATAGTATTTTGCAGAAGTATCTTCTTTAGTTTCTTGTCTATAAGCCATCATGAATGTCCTACGTCTTGAATGATTTCTGTCTGCTGTAGTGCTCTGTTAGATTCATTAAAGAAATCTGACCAGGAAGAAAATTAAAAAGAAATCTGTGTCCAAAGAGAAGGGTATGAAGGAGGTTTGTAGATTAGTGTTCTCATTAATGATGGGCATATTCATGCTTCTGGGAACAGGATCAAGCCATGTGAATGAAATGATGATGGATTTCAAATAAAACTGCTGGCATGTTGCTTTAGTTATTCCAGCAATGCTGAAGCCCTTTGAGAGAGTGGATGCACTGCTGGAGAAAATGACAGTACAGTCAGTGATTAAAAACAGTAAACGCTTCAGAACTACTTTAGATGTGAGGATGTTTCATGCCACTTGTAATTAAGCCTCTTCTTTCTTTAGAGCATAAAGAATGTTTTTAGCCATTCATAATTTTCACGCTTAAATGATCGTTTCATTCAAGATCTGAAATGTCATTTGAAAGACCTACACAAAAGCATGCCCACACAAAGCCTAGGGAGGAGGCAATAAATAATAACAATAATAATAAATCTTCTAGAAATTAAGGTGTGGGTGTTTAGTTAGACTTTAATTTAACTAGAGATTACCATAAATCGTATTAGTATAGTGTATTTCTCATTGGCCTTTTGGCTTATTTCAAGGTCAACTGATGGACGAACAGCTACCTTTAAAAAAAAAAAAAAAATAGTGTCACTGTTTATAATGTGAAACTCTGCAAATAATTAAATATCTAAATGTACCGCCTGACACTTTAAACAATCAATTCTCTCTTCATGTAGTAGCCCATATGATGACATTTTAATTTGTTTAGGGAACCCCTGGTGTTAAGACTCGTATGGCTTAATATAACGTAAATGATGTCTCTTACTGTAATATGTAGTAGAAAACCCATGAAAGATTTACGTTATTTAAAAAATCCATGACATATTTTGACAATGGGTGGCGCCATTTCGTTTGCGTTCTATGTAGGTGACGTCAAATGGTTGCACTCACTGCTCTACTGACATTATCCTGTTGCTATTTTTACGGCAACACAACTCGAAATATAACATACAATGCCACATTGTGCAGCTTTTGGTTGTAATTTTCCTTTGAGACGTGAGGTAGTTTAACGCCGTCTCTCGTGACACTTTGCAGAATCTGCTCTGGCTGTCCGCCACACATTCATGTGTTTTGGAGGTGTGGCTTAGGAAAGCGCTCTAAAGAGAAGGTGGGATCTAATGCTTTCAAAGCTAGCTTGCTATTGCTAGCCTCTCCAAAATTGTCTACCCTACCCTTAAATCAAGGTTTACTTATGAAGCAAAATGACTTAAGTTTTGTTTACTGATCCAAATTAAGTAAGCTTAACACAAGAAAAAATATCTGTCGTTGAGGAAAGAAAAATAATCTTGTTTTCACTTTGAATTACGTTTTTCCAGATTAAAAAAAACTCAGTCAAAATCATATAGGAAATTCTCTGTAAACTTTCAGCAACACAATCTTTTGATATATATGGCTTTTATTTTTATGAAGATGTGACAGAAACTCAAACATACACTTTGTATTCAGTAATTCTGACCGTACCAGAAAATGTAAGTTATTTTTAGTTTAGTCACTTTTTAGTAACCATTTGGATGTAAATGTGATCCCACTCCTCATGTAAATTAGATTTCATCATGATTAAGTATTTAATAGTTCTCAATCTCCCCCTCTCCTGATAATCATTTAATCATTTATGGCTGTTATCAAAGGAAATTCTCAATGCATTAACCCAGAAATCACTTTATTTTCTGCATAGTGCAGCAGTTCTGATACTCTGCAGAAGAAACGCTGCGTGAAAGGACCATGGGAGTCTACTGAGATTTTGTGCCTCGCTATTCCTTTATCTAAGGCTCAGTCACTCTTCAGAGTCTCATTTAAACTAAACGAAACTCTAAATCTGTCATTACTGCTGATTGCTCTGACCCATCTCTCTCCATTTATCCATTAGAGTGAGATTTAGCTAACTCATCTTTAAGTCTTTGAATGAGTTCCAGAAGCTTAAACTCATTCGCTCTTATTACTGACAATAGAACAACAGAGCAGGCGTATACTCTCTGAACCATCATTATCACAGAGATCAGCAAGACGTAACGTCACTTATCTTTTGTTTAGACAAGAAACACTTCAGATCATTTATTGTAGGAACTTGAGACTGAGTCCATTTGCTTTCTGAAACTCTCACTGAAATGCTCCCTTATGGATACACTAAAGATAAGAAAGGTTGAGAAAATGAAGAGTGATGAGTGCCTGACTAAAAAGTACTAGCTTATTATATGTAAATATATTTCTAAACTCGAAAAGGTGCTTTAAAAGTTTTTAAGGCATTTGCAATGGCATATGATGACATTAACCTGGCAGCATGAGAGAAGTGTGGTTATTTAAGGAAAAGTGACATTTAAACAGAAAAAAAAAATGGCTTTTCATTTTGTTTTTAATGTATTGTAATGGACTGGAAATAATTGGATTGCATGTGGCAAGAAGAGAGCGAAAAGGAATAGTGTATGTTTATGCTAATCAGTCCTGCGGTTCTGTTATGACCACATACCTCGGTCCGATAGGAAATTTACGCTGGATATTGGCTCTGCTCTGGGGAAGCCATTGATTCAGCTCCATTTTATAATGGAAATAAAGTAAAACACACACGTCTTCTATTGTTGTCTTAAAGAGTGCTGTTATGGTGAGTGTTTGTAAAGTGGTAGCACAGAGGAGTTTTGATGGATGGTTTCTGTAGAAGCCGACCTCTGATTTTTGGTCTTTTCATCATCCGCCACCCTGTCAAAATACTGTAGCTAATGAAGCTGTCAGCATTGTGAACTAATTTTCATCCTTCACACCGCCACCTCAACTAATGAATTAGACAGGGCGAACACCACAGATGCAGCACCCTGATTGGTTCAGTGAAGGGAAAGATAGGGTTAGTCTTGTTATGGTGTCATGGCAGTCTCTGCTGTATCAATATTTTGTATATTCTTATTATTATTCATTTGGCATTTCTGGCTAAGAGTCTATGGGGCATAGGCACAATCTCAAAATGGGCAGAAACACAAACGTATCAGGCAGGCTCATGAATATTAATTAGTTTAGTAAGATTAGATATGTGTGCACTAGCCATATTAGAATGACTGCTTATTTATTGCATATTCATTCATTCGCTCTAGCCTACTAGTTTTTCCAGCATTAAATTTATGACAAAAAAATGGTTATATGCTCATAACTTTTGAACGGCCCAGAATAAAATTGTGGATTCTGCCATTTTTGTACATGGCCCTTTCATTTTTATATTTTTTTAGATGAATGGTTTTCCGATGTTTTGTTAAAATGCATATTTGCCATGTATTGTGAACTGATACAATCTTGAGCATATTTTTAAAGCTATTCTGTAAAACCATTTTTTTTTCTCTTACTTTTTCCCTCACCCACTTGACAAATCTGAACGCACTTCAAAATGGCAGCAGGGATTCCCAGAGAGGAAGTGCTTAGGAAAGTTTGCGAATGTATGTCTAAAAGTGGAGTTAAATGCAGCCCATGTCATAACCGTAATTACAAGATGGCAACTCATGACGGTCTACCCAGAGCTGTTCACGTCCTCGTACTCAGATTTTTGCATTTTTAGGCCAACATTATCAACCACAGAGAATTTTGTACTTTTGGGTACTTTATTCTTTCTTTCTTTTTTTTTTATTTCTGTCTGTCAATTGTAGCAAATTAGCTCAAAAGGGAAATATGAATAATTAATCATAACTCATTATAATTAATAATAAATATTTGAATCAGTTAATCGAATTAACTTGATGTAGCTGAATTAATATTGCAATCAATTAATCTGTTCAGCCAGCAAACACTCAGTATTGATCATCTATCAACTCTTCAGAAAGGATATTTTCCATGGCCACAGAAAAATAATGCTTTCTTAGCATGTAGCTGTGATCATAATCGTTATCATTGACATTGGTTTATAAGCATATCAGAAACAACTCGTAAGAATGTGCAGACAAGTTTGAACTAAATCACGAACACATAGCTAGAGTAAACACACACAGACATACAAATCACGCATACATAGGAAATGAGAGAGTGGAAATGAATTTGAACCTTAGCATAACAGGGGAATGAAGCTATGAAAAGAGTCATTTAACGAGCTGGAAGAACCATCAGTTTCTCACTATAAAGCACCTTTGTTAACAAAGGGGTTCACAAAATTAATACTAAATCGCTGTTCAGTGTTCAAATTTATGATACTTGCAAATGCCTTAGCTGTTGAGGAGCGTCCGGATATGCTTCTCCGTTGAATGAAGAAATGACGACGAACTTGTGCTGTTAATTCGACCCTATTGTCGAGGAAGTTGCGCATGGCTTGAAGTGAATGAGGCCTGTCGGCGTGGCTGTGCCAGCTGGCTGGCCAGGTGAGTTGACCAGCAATCAGTAGAATCAGCAAGAACAAAGGCAGAAGACCAGAAGAGACCAGCTCAATCTGTGTAGGGGCTTTTTAACCTCTACAGAAGTCACACCTTTGAGTTTTGGCTTGACCAATGAGAAAGGTGCAATTCTCTGGCAGGAGAGTTTCTTTGTTTGAAAGTGACCTTATTTGCATTAGGGGAGTAAGCTAGCAGTTTGTGTCCATTTATACTCTGATAAATATAACAAACAATGCATTCTATGCGATGGTGATGTCCACCAAAGTGTGAGTCATTAAACAAGGAGTAATTTGATATAAAACACCACCTAGATGGGCTACATTTTCTAACAGTTCTATTATCAGACATGCATAACACTATACAATATACACAAGAACAATATACACACAGTAATAATACACAAAATGTACTGGGGAAATGCATGTTCATTCATTTAAGCAAATTTGTCAATGAATTAGTGGAAAGGATGCCATTTCTATGGGCTACATGTCTGGTTCTTGTATTGAGAACAATGTGCCAAGTGTCTTTGAAGTGTATGAGTGAAGCAGAAGAGTGATAGCGTTACGGAGTCTGCATGGGTGAAGTGTTGGAAGAGTAACTTTTACAATTGTGAGTTTGATCGATTCAGATGCTACACAATCCAAAACCTTGTTAGACTATGGGCCTGTTCACACAAAGGACGATAACTATTACAAGGAAAATAATTTTGAAATAATCATCCTAATTCTATTAGAATAGTGACGTCCACACCACAGCTATAATGATAACAACACAGAGGAAAATACAGTTGTAATCACTCACTTTTTTCCATCTGATGAACAATAAAAATGTTGACCGCCAATCAGAAGAAAGAGTTCGAATATGTGAAGCTGCAGACAACATAACTGCAGCATGCACGCTGAACAAAACATTTCATAGGCTCATATGGTGTACAATATTACATAATCCTATAGTTATCGTTATATACAGTAGTTATTGTTCTTGGTGTGAGCAGGCCTTTACAGTTGACGTTCAGTGTCCATCATGCTCATAGTCTACATGATGAATATTCAATTTTATATGCAGACAAATAATGCAATAAAACCTGCAATAATGATCTAAAACTTAGATTCAGAGTATAAACAAGCAAAGCATACATTTGCTCCTAATGTATCAGCAGATTATAATTGGCCCTCACATGGCTCACAAAAATAAGCTGTCAGTCATTCATTGTTTGAGCTGTAAATGAATGCTGACATTTAGACGGGCTTTATCATTATGAGCAGCTTCACAGAGCAATGCTTCAGTCCCACAGGCCTGACCCTCTTAACACTCAATCCTCTTCTCTTCAAGAACACGTTGATATGCTTTTATAACATTAATTTTCCTCGTTTTATAGCTTCAGATGGAGCTGTATGTTTGAATATGCATTGGGCAGGAAATAAATTCTCAGGCTTCCGATTTTCACACCGTACTCAGAGTGCAATCTCACTTCAGAGTCAGATTCAAAATACCCTCGGGGCTCCCAAAAAGCAGGGATTTTTAAATTGATTGTCCTGATGTGACCCCTTGGCTTGAGGGTGTCAGTCCTCACTCTTCCAACATAGAAATGAAGGGGCATTTGCACTAATACAGCAACCTTTTGTGACAAAACAAACCAAAGTCAATCATTTGATGTTTAGATATTATTTGCCTTCCAAAATGTTAATTTTTATTGACAAGAAACTGATTTCCTGTCAAAACTGAATAATACATTATTTTTTGCCATGGACAATTTTTTTTTTTTTTTTTCAGTTTTTTTTTTTTTTTTTTCAGATGCTGCTAAGGCCTGTTGCGCAGCACACCAATAAAATTAATGCATGCAGATAGAGAAATGCCTACTAGAGTTATGAAACTGTGTTTGTGTCTGTATAATCTTCTACTTATTCTGCTGGATGTATAATTTTCTAATGAAAAGAAAATACAACAGTTCATCATTACATTATTGTGACATTACAAAAAAAGTTGCTTTACAAGTGTTATATTACATTATATTATATTATTTTATATTATATTATATTATTATATTATATACACAGTTTTCACAAAGACATCAGAAATGTTTCTTGAGCATCAAATCGTCATATTAGAATGATTTTTTTTGAAAGATCATGTGAAACTGAAGACTGTAATGATGCTAAACATTCAGCTTTGCATCACAGGAATACATTATATATATATATATATTCATGTAGAAAAAAATTTTAATATTTCAAAATAGTATTGTTTTTTACTGTATTTTTGTTTAAATGCAGCCTTGGTGAGTATAAGAGACTTGTTTCAAAAACATTAAGAGACTTATTTATTTTTTAAAACCTTACCGTCGCCAAATGTTTGAACAGTAGTGTATTACATTACCTCTTGCATAAGCCTGCTAAAGAATAGAGATCATGTAAATGAAAATTAAAGTATTTGCTCATGCAGAGGTTTGAAACATGAATCTGATAAGCCGATTTAGCATTTTGACAAGCAGGTTGTGAATGTCAAATCTTAATGCATCACAGTGACTTTGATTCTGAAGAATTATCTCATAAGGAGAGGTGAATATTTGATAAAAATGATGCGAGACATTAGGAATAGATTGAAAAGAAAAAAAATGAAAGCGTTTAATGATTCAAGGGATTGGAGGAGAATGCAAATATCAAAGCAGTCGACATGTAATGTCAATTCTTCTGACACAAAGTTTTATCAAAGCGTTGTCTTTGATAAAATATTCATTCAGTTCTGTGACATTTCAGTTAATCATTTTCTTCTTGAGTAATTTAAACAAAAATTAAGAAGTTTACTGATGCTGTCTTTTCTTTTTTCAAGGTGGCCTCCCTCTGTTACTGGGGAAGCCTTGCTGTGACAGGGTTGTCATCAGAGTGGCCTTGAAAAGGGCATGGGGAGTGACTCACTTTGAAAAATAACCCTTTTTTTTTTTTTTTTTTTTGCTGTTATAACCCAAACAACGTCACGCCTGGATTCAAAGAGCATCATGTTTATGTAAGGACAGAGAAAAGGCGATTGAGGATAGATCCGGCTCTCCAGGGTCTTGTACACCTAACCTCCTCTACCTCTTCTTTACGACAAGTATGCTAGATAATACAAATTGCTTCATTACTTAGTTAACAGGCCTGAATACTTTCTAGCCATTAACAATAACAGCCTTCACATTTACATAGACCCAGAATTCAACCACCCACCAGTGCAGAAGGAACTTTAATTTGTTCGGAGATGAAGTGATCAGGCATTTCTCGCATAGACGCTAATTACCCCCAAGGACTTGAGGTTCAAGTTACTTCATATTTTCCATTCATCGCTGTTCAAAGAAGCAAAGTCTCTGTTCAGCGTCTCCTAAACTTTTATGTCCTGGATACTGTAGGATTTAGAACTTGAAGGTTAAATCTGCATTAGAAAAGTGGTTATCTAAGCACACATGTAACTCTTCTCGATATATTTAAGTAAAATGTAGACTAACGTTCAAAAGTTTGGATTCGGTGAGAGGCTGCATTCATTTGATTAAATCAGTAATAATGTGAAATATTATTACAATTTAAATTATCTATTTGCTGTTCTATTTAATGTAATTTATGAATTTTTAGCATCAATTACTCCAGTGTCAGATGATCTTCAGTGTCACATGATCATTCAGAAATCATTTTAATATGCTGATTTGCTGCTCAAGAAACATTTCTTTTTATTATCAGTGTTAAAAACAGTTGTGCTGCTTAATATTTTTTTTGGAAACAGTGATACTGTACATTTTGTTCAGGATTTTTTGATGAATAGAAAGTATAACAAAAATGGAGTCACTCAAACCTTTTGATGCCAATGACCCTTTAAGTAAAGTGTAATCTCAAAGCGTTTTAATTAAATAATTGAATAATTACATTTTTTTATTAGCATTTTATATTGTCAATATTGTCGTGTGACAACGCTGTACCACAGTGGAAAAAAATGAAACTCAATGTATGTGGCTTCAAAACGTATATTTTCAGTTTCCTTCTGAATGTTACATCATCTCTGCATAAATGCTTTTCACAGCTCAACATCAGGAATGAAGTGTGAACTGCTGAGCTCTGAGCAAACAGCGATACAGCCTCCATGATCTGTAAATGCATGTTAACAAGATGAACAGTTGTGATCATTTCTGCACTGTAGTGCATGTTTGTCTAATGGGAGAATACATCCATCTTAAGGAACATGTAAATGTCTTGTTTTCTAGCTCTTCCTTTAAATGTCTGAATTATGTCCTTTTTTTTTTTCTTTTTTTTTTTTTTTTTAATAACTTAAGTAAAAGCTGATCCTCTTTATTTCCTTGACACATATTCCTGGCCTTATTGTTCTCAACTTATAGGTGCACATTATTCTAAAGAAGAGAAAAGGTCTTTGTAATCATAATGTAGCTTTCTCTGCCTCAGAAACATTTTCTTACGGCCTTTTTCTAAGTCTTTCTCTTCAACCAGCTGTCATAAAGAGACCACTTTTCATGATTCAGAAATTTTCCTGATGGATAAATTCAAGTTCCACCCTATATTTTTCTTTAAATTGTGGTCAACACAATAAGTGCTGTAAGAACACACTGTGAATGAAGCAGAAGAGCCTGGCAGAAAGTGCATTAAAGAATTAGAGGCCTGGCGTTCATCTCTCATACTGCTCAAGAGACCCAGAGCAGCTGCCACCAACCACACTCATCTCTCTCTCTCTCTGCAAGATATTGTTCAATAACTCATCCACCAGCTGCCTCAATTGTATTTTCTCTAATAGAGGTGCATCAGACACAGAAAATGACTCTGACATGTCACTAAATATGGTCTCGCCAAAATGTGTCTCTTAAAAAATGGCCGTCAGTGCCATTACTGCTCTGTTAACTGTTTTGTTCCAATTACCTTGACTGTTTGGAGGTAATGGAGGACTGTTTACGTTTGGAGTTTCAGAGATTCTATTGATGAATGTGTAAAAATAAGTAAGTTTACAAATAGTTTACAAATAAATGTTTTTTACTCATTTTTTAAATTAAATTTGCCTTTCTCTGAACCAGTAAAAAGATAGCAGATGTTACTTTACGACAAAGTAGAGACATGCTTTGAATGTGACATCTATTATAGTCATCTTGTACCTGTTTATGCATTTTTACTGTATATACAAATATTTTCTACAAATATATATAGTTTTACAAAATTAAAAAAATATATTGTTTTATAAATGCAAATATAATAAAAACTGAATGCGTCTCTACCATGTGTACATCAGTCAGTGAATAGTAACATGGGAAAATTGAATTCATAAAATTTATTAATGTTTTATGCATGGAGTATCTGAGACCTTAAACATGCATAATGTAAATGTTTATCTTTGAGGAATCAGGTTATCAAGTGAAAATTTAGTCAGGTCACTATCCATCTGCCTTTCTTTGAGACCCAAACAGAACATGAGGATTCAGTGTGAAAAGGGAGAAAAAAACAACAACAACAACAACAAATTGGTGTATTATATGTAAGATATTAGTGAAAATAGATGGTGTGCTCCCATATGGATGTAGGTCATGTCGTTCTGTGCTGTCTTTGTCCTTCCCCTCTTTGTGTTTTAGTAGCACTCAACAGGAAGGCAGCAGTCGGTGACGAGCTGGACTAGAGCCAGGGTTTGTTTGGAGCACTCAGAGCCCCATTAGGGCTAGCCATGTCTGTGTGACTGTGAACAGCAGGCGGAGGTGGATACTGATGGAGACAGTGAAGGCGGCTGGCATTTTTATGAGAGAGAGAAACAAGCGCTAGCACGTCTCTAAACTTTAGGTTCACTCTTCACCTTTTCTCCCAGGCAGAGTGGACGCACAGCCTGTCAGGAGCGATCACCAGCTGCCTGACTGCATCCCCAACCCCTGGCCTGAGAGAAGAGAGAACAACAACACAGGGAGAAACATATACATGTTTTTTTAGCCAGATATATTAGCACAAAACCTGTGGTTTATTCACAAACCATCTCTCCAGTTGAACCAGGCGATATCTGCCAACTGTGCCAAGTCATTGTTCATATGTATATTTGGCGAATTTGACAAATATGCCTTAAATGGCATAAAGAGGAGAGATGGCAAAAAGAGAACGTGACATAACGTTATAAAACGAGAATCAACATTGCCTTGGCTTTTTGGAGATGGTCAGAACTGAGGAATTTGAAATGTTGTAAACGTGATGCAGAGATGTGTGTAACCCAGACTCAAATTAGTTAATTTGCAGTCCATAGAAAAAAAAATCTTTTTGGAATATTTACCCTTCTAGTAAAACTGTTATGTGTGAAAAAAGACACAGAGATAAAAAATTGAGAGAAATAAAATGCTTTATTAATTATATTAGTACTGATCAATTGAAAAGTTTTGTGAAAGAGCTTTACCTGTTATGACCTTTTTTATCCGGAGCGTTGAGCCGAAGTTAGTGGAGTCATCGCTGTAGTTCGTGGTGTAATCTGGAGAAAAGATTAACAAAACACTGTTAATTCAGAGGAATCGGACAGTTTTTGTTGTATGTGTAGAAGTTTGGATTTTCTGCTGTGAATTACGTGCCTGGTGTGTATGCATCAAGCCGCGCTGAGGGAAAAGAAAGATGGCGACCCCCCCAGACTGAGTTTGGATCTTCGACTTCTTATCTTCTCATCTATTTAGTGGTATCATCGTTTTTCCTTTTGAACTCTGATGGACTGAGGTATATTTTTCTGAACTGAATTCATCGAACAGACAGGGAAATAACTTTTATTTTTGCTGTTTTGTGACCTTATTTACAATTTGTTTGTATATATATCTATTTGATAAGAAGGGTTATTTTGTTCATATATTTTGGACATTTTGAGGTAAATTCATGTGAATGGTTACTCTAATTGTTGAGTCATCTGAGTTAAAATATTAATTTGAGTTTGCATTTGAAACAAGTGATTTAAACTACAGTAAAAGCAGGAAAATTAGAGCCTTAAACCGAAACTAAACTTGTTAGTCTACAACAAATAGGAGTATTTAAATATTAGAAACCAAGAATTTCAAACCAAAGCCTAAAATAAAAATAAAAAAAGATGGAATTTATCAAACAAAGAGACAGGAAAGAAACTGTTGGTATTTGTTGAAGAATTTATTTCATTTGTTCTTTGGTTTATCATTTTCTTTTCAAACAGAACAAAGGTTGATTATATTGTATTTTTTTTTTTTCATAGGATTTCATAGGAAACTTGCAATCTGTCCTTATTCCACTTGCGTTCAGCCCTTCTACAGATCTGTCTGAGAGAGCGAGTAGTGTCATTTAACCAAGGCTTAGAGTTGTGCTTATGCTTTTTCACCTTAAGAGGTGCAGCAGCATTTAAAATATTCGAGCAGATGGAATTAAAAAAGTTCAAATGTTCATCAGCATCCAAGTAGCTTAAAGATGAGTCCATGTCATTATTTGCACGTAGATCGGAATATGATGTCATAAAATCCTCACTTGAGTGATCGGTAAAGACACGAGTCATCACTTTTGCCTCTTCGCCTATATGTAGTAACAAACTTTACTTTAAGAAGTTTTTAATGACGCCTAAAGGGGAGGATTAAGAGTGAAATAACCTCAAATAGCTTCCTGCAGTTACTGTTTTCAGCAAATATTAAGTGAGATCTCGCAATCACAGATTCACAGATTTTGAGGTGGCTAATATTAAAGACAGGGATAAAGTTCAGCTAGACAGCTCTAGCAACCCAGTGCATTTTTAATGATTTTCCCCTTAAGGCCATGACACACCATGCCTATGTAAAAGAACTAGCGGCGATGGCAGCTGACTGTGTTGTCGCCTCGCATCGGCTGCGTCTCGGCAAAAAACTGCTTTTGAACACACTACAGGTGACTGTCAACTAGCACATGCGTTCTGTGCCTACGTGTAAGGAAATAACTCTATATCAGCAGGGATTAATAGTCTATATTTGTCATTCAAAAAGGGAAACAGAAACTAGGACTGCAGATATACAAACTGCAAACAAAGCAGTGCTTGCTTACCATTTTGAATTTCAATTGTGCTGATTACTTTCTTCATTCCAGGCGGCTCATGTCATGAAAATATTTGCCATCTTGACTTTTTTACTCAATTTCATCACTTCTGCTTTAATTCTTGTGCACTGACTTATTTGTTAAGCTGAACATCCAAACAGCATACTTAATAGGCCAAAAAAAAAACAAAAAAAACCCTGAAGGGTTCTGAACTTCTGACGGTGTGAAAACCTTAGCCGTCCCAGAACCACCTCCACATCTCTTATTGTTCACAAATGACTTTAATTTGGGGATAAATCAAGGACATATCTAGAACACCCTGACATTTAGATTAGAGGCTGAGTGTTTTGGTACCAGCGGAAAGGAGTTCACCTTTCCAGAGGGTCATCAAGCTTAAGTTCAATGAGATGTTTACACATTTAACCCTATTACGTCCTAGGAAAGCTGCTGTAGAGCAGCCCATTAACCCTCCATGTTTCCCTTACTGGGTAGAAACAGTTCAGGTTACGAACCACCAAGCTAATGGTCTTAAACCTTTAAGACCTGAAGGCTTTTTTAGAGTTTTTTTTTTTAGTTTTTTTTTTTTTTTTCTGAGCGACATACACAAAAGTAAAGACTCATAACTCCAAAACTATAGCAAGGAGAGTCAAAAGGTAGGTATCGTTTGATAGAACACTTTTTTATATTTTTAGAAAATATAAATTACATTACATTTGGACATTTTCATGCTGAGAAACTGCTGATAAAAGTCAAAATATATATAGATTTTTTTATTATAATTTTTTTTTTATTTGACATGGAATAACTCAGGAAGAAATTAAGATCGGAGAAAAATTCTTTTTTGGTGATGCTCTCCTATATGTGAGCTACATCTGGTTCAAATTTTGTGGTGATAGCATAAATAAGTATAGTTGAATAAAGTGTTATTAATTTTTTTTTGCAGCTAGATGGCGCCCACGGGCGGTAAACTCCGGTTTAGAGGCACTTCTCAGCACTCATTAGGAGTTTATCAGAATGGTTAGATGCATTATAAAGCTGAGTTTCTAAGCTTTAAAATGATACCTATTTTGTGTTATTCCACGTTGGAAAATGAACATGGATGGCAGGGGCGTGTCACAGGGTGCCCCCCCAACATCATAGGGCTAGATTTACTCAGAGCCGTTACTGTCAACTTAACAATGCCCAACGCCATTGGATCAGAGCGCTGTCAATCACTCATTCGATCAGAGCGCGGTCAATCTCTGCTTCATTGCGAAGCAGAATCGCAGTTCCCCGTGTTTTCAAACAGAAGGGAGACACCACGACATGGCACGGTTTATAGTAGGTACACACTCAGTTATTTATTTTGAAATATCGCACTTTATTTTATTATTTATATTGGTGTGACTGATTGCTGTAGCGCTTCAAAGCAGAGCGCACGTGAACCGATCATCTCTTCCGCTTTACTAGTAACAACACGATATAAACATGAATGAACATCCGAAGATATGCTGAAAGATACAGTACAACTTACTGAAATCCATATCATGTCACATGTGTCGATCAATCATTGTTTCAACCGCGGAAAGGCGTCCATAAATCAGCTTGTAAAAATGTCACATTTACCGTCACATTTACCTCAGAAAAGCCGTTCAGTGTCCAAAAACTCGTTAGTCAGCTACAACAACGAACTTAGAAAGGAGCATTTTGCTAAATATATTTACTATAGGTATTCATATTCATTGTATTTGTAGTTAACATACTTAACATTCATTTCTTTCTTCAATATTGAATGTATAAATCCGTTTTATGACAGCCACCATTTAAATGTTTAGGCCTAAAAACGAGTAGAAACATAATTATGTATAAAAATTTATTGTAACGTTATTATAAAAACTTACTTATCTGCAATTTATATGTACTGTAAGTAGCTTAATTTTAACCGTTAATATTATAATGATGTACCAGCTGTGGTTCCCTGTATAGTTTACAGCATTAGTTGAGAGATATTTTTTCTTTGAGGAAATTTGCCATGTACTGTACCTGATAGGCCCCAAATTAATTAATATTGAAGGTAATCAAAATTGAAATCAAATCGCAAGCTTCTGAATCAAAATTGAATCCAACTGTGAAATTTGTCAATGCCCAGCCCTAGTGTCAATACATTTTTGTTGCTGTTGTTGTTTGTTTTTTACTTGAAGCAAATGTTGTTGTTTTTTCATTTATTTTCTTGTCAGAGTGCACCAGAATGCTTCGTTTACATGTTAAAATCACAAACATTTTCTCCTGGGGGAGGATGTCCCCAGACCCCCCTGCAACTATTTTCACCTCTTTAGAATTTGCAGGTATGATTACTAGACACAAGGGCATTGCACAAGATTTGGGAAATCACTTAATGCTTTCTACACCAGTATTTATTTCCAGTTCAATTTTCTGATTTCCCATGGGGCCCCCCCTGACTGGTTCTTGGTCCCCCTTGTGCCCCCCCATTTAAAAAATCCTGGAATCGCCCCTGATGGATGGTTCCGGGAACATTGGATAGACACTGAATCCCGGAAAGATGAGAGACATGTTTTTAGCCAAGTATGTTACATCATTCCGTGAGTAATATCTTGTGATCAACGCAATATATTATGGTTCATTTTAATCGTGAGAATCTGCTTTAAATAATGATGTGCCATTTTCTATGATCTGTGCATTTTTCATGAAGTTATGAGCATGTGAAATCTACATATTTGTATTCAGTTAGCGGCTGTGCTGTTTTTGTTGTAAACGCATATTACTCAGACTCATTAGAGGGTGAAAACAATGCAACAGGAGCATGTGGGAGGCTTGATCTGAACGTGTAAAGTATCTGATTTTGTATGCAAAAAGAATTATTTTGCTACCTATTTGGGTTCAGTTTTTAATTGGCTCTTAAACAGAGACACGCAAACGGGAGCGCCGGCGCTCCATCCGATCTTAAAGGGTTAAATTCCATGCAGATCTTGATCCACTGAGCTCTGCATTTCTATTGTCTCAGAACATCATCTAATTAGAACCAAGACCCTGTAGATTGAAGTGCTGCATATTACTGTACAAGAGACTCTTGTACTGCTTTTTTGAGCCTCTCTAATTTGCATTTAGTGACACTCATAAACTCGAATACGAAATGAATCGCACATAGTTCAAAGACATAACAGTTCTCATGCTTTGCAGAATATGAAATGAGCACTTTAGTTAGAAAATTATTTAGTTGGAGGTCATGGTTGTAATTGACCTTGAGTCATCCAGAGGATGAAACACATACATTTGTTCTCTCAGCAAGGACATGCATGATTTTGGGGTAAAGTGTCTTTTTTAAAAAAAATCTCAATACTAAGGCACACACAAGTTATTCAATGTTTCGAGCTTCACAATTGTTCTTCACCATGCATAAAAGTCTAAAATCGCTTAGCAACTGCTGATTATATAAGAGACCCCAAATTCTCAAGAGCATCTTCATCAAGGTTAAAAGTAATTCAACACATTTCAAGAGCAGAGAGTTAAAAAAATCACTTTAGTTTGTAAAGATCTCGGAGTCATTTTTCTATGAACCAACTTTTGTTGTGCCCTTACAAAAGAAAAAAAAATCATGTTCACCATGTATTATTAAGGTTGCTAATTAGAAAATTAAAATTTATATACACGTCTCTGATATACAGTATATTTCAGTCATATTTTATATTATATTATATTATAACATAATGTTCTGCTTCATGGCCAGAAAAAGAGTCACAAAAAGAGTCACTATAACAAAATAAGCACACACTGCAGCCTGCACAGACTTTGAGGATTACATTATGAATATACTTCTTAATTAAATATTGTGCTACTACAGTTTATGCAAATGTACCATGTTTGTATGAAAAAGTTCACTTTAGCTTACTTTTAAAAAGAGTACTTATTACAGAAATCATACACTTTACTAGAATATACTTAAGTGCAAAATGAATGTTAACTCTTGAATGCATGATAATTGTAATGAAATGACACTTTTAAATTGATAAGAAATGCAAATATCTGAACTTTAGAGTGCTTTTTACCCACTTAAGTATGGCTTAAATACATCTTTATATGTAATTTCATAATTCTGTTATCTTTGAAATACGGTTAGTTAAGTGTACTTCTGAATGTACTGACAAGTGTTTAAAGTAAAATATATGTTTATGCCATTTCTATTGAAGTTGCAATTTATTTAATTTAAAATATAATAACATTAAATGTATTATCAAATAACACACTAAATTTAAATTATAACAAATGTGCTTTAGTATATTTGTCAACACATCAAAATAAGTGCACTTCTTTAAAAGCATGACAAAAGATTTTTTTTTTAAAAAAAGATTTAAAAGTACTTTAAAAAGCAAAACATTTAATTTGATATTACAAAGCGCACTTTTTAAAAGTGTACTTAATTATGTTAAGAAATATAGTCATGAAAGTGTACTAAGTGGCCGTAATATATCATCTGCATGTACATTTAAAAAAAAAAATACTATATGGTTACACTTTATTTTAAGTAATTATACATACATTTAAGTACTGAGTAATGCTCTACTTACTATAGGGATATGATTAGGATTTGGGTTAAGGTTAGTTGCATGTAATTATGCATAATTTACTGTTATTACTATAGCAAGTACATGTAACATGTAACAAAGACTGTAAAATAAAGTGTTACCAACTATACTTATAAGATTTTGAAATGCATTTAAGCGCACTTCTTGTTCTCAAAGCAGAATAAGTTCTGAAGCTATTTGATATCTTTATGTGAACAGACATTTGAAATTTAACTTGTTATTCATTAAAAATCACTTGTACAATCAACAACTTTGGCACTGCGTTGAGTCACCGCTTGATGTCCAATGTAAAATCTGGGACGTAAAGCGAAATAGAACAGATTATTAAAACAAGGACAGATGGCAAAACGACACTTGACAAGGAAGTGTGTGATACATTCTCACCCTCATAACATCATGCTCATAAAGGTATGTTTTTTGCACATGACCGGTCAAAGCAAGCATTTCTCAAGCTTTTCTCACCACAGCACACAAGACCTTTCTCTGAAATGCTTGTTTATTTGCTTATTTTCTGACCTACAGCAGCAAACAAATGTGGATGGAGGAACGCTTGAGAAATTTCTACGAGACGCAAACGAGAAGCTGTTAGAAAGGAGATGGAGGGATATAATTTTAATGTGGGTGGCCCCACTTTTACTGAGGTTTGATTTTTATTGTGCACGGGTGTCAGTCACGACGGGTAATTTTTAAGAAGCATCATATATTATTTGATGATAATACTGCATCTGCTCTCTAATCTTGATAAGCTGCTCACATTTGACTGATGTTTTTGCTGATGCACCTTTATTGCTCAGTTTATCATGTGAAATATCAGTCTTGAGAATCCACGTTGAAAAAAAAAGTAATTGTTGAGAAAATGTAAAAATTCAACTGATGTGTAGTAACACTGAAGTAACACTACTTTATCAATTCGAATTTGTTCATTAACTAAATGCCTCATTCAACCAATAAAATCATTAAAAGGATAGTTCACCCAAAAATGAAAATGTGATGTTTATCTGCTTACCCCCAGGGCATCCAAGATGTAGGTGACTTTGTTTCTTCAGTAGAACACAAATGATGATTTTTAACTCCAACCGTTGCCGTCTGTCAGTCGTATAATGCATGTCAATGGTAACAAAATCTATGAGAGTAAAAAAAACATGCTCAGACAAATCCAAATTAAACCCTGCGGCTCGTGACAACACATTGATGTCCTAAGACACGAAACGATCGTTTTGTGCGAGAAACCGAACAGTATTTATATCATTTTTTACCTCTAATACACCACTATGTCCAACTGCCTTGAGCGCACGCACGGCATCCGGTGCGAGATCAAGATGAGACCAGCCGTCTGGGTCAGGTGCTGCAGTTGCCCCAAATCAGCTGCACAAGATATGATGACACAGCTGTTTCATGATTGGATTGAATCATAGAAGACAACACTCATGTGTTTCGTGTTTATTCTGATACATTCGGCTCAGCTGATGCTCACAAATTTGTTTTTATAACAGTAAAAACTCTTTTTTATGTAACCTTATTGTTATATTGAGTCATGTTTATCAAAATAAAGCTGATCAAAATAGATAGACCCACTTTATTGGTATTTAAATAGTACAGGCTTATGTTAAACTTTATTCTTGTACATATGGCTCTGAATGAAAAGTGTTTCTGTTGCTTCATGAAAACATCTGTGTACTTGACAAATATTTAATCTAATCCACTTCATCAGTAATAACATTTTCAAACACCTCGTGAGCGTCACTACAGGAACTAGAAAGTGTCTGACTTAAATTCTCCATTTTTTTACTCCTCCCCACCTGAGACCGGCACATCTCGCCCATTGGTGGAAGCCTACAGTAGTATAGGGGACACAATGATCTTACAAAGAAAGATTTATTTTTTTTTTTTTTAAAAAAAGGTTAATCAATAATACTATAACATGCAGCAGTATTTTTTTTATAATTCTGCAATGCATGCTGGGAACTCAAACACTTTTAGTAACATTGTTCAGTTTGAAATTATTTCCTGTTGGTCTAAAAATGGGTTTTATGTAGTTTCAAGTAACATTTCTTAGTATTTGTGACTTAATATGTATTTTGTTTTCTTTTTTTACAGTGCATTTTTTTTAAATCGATTCACTTGCTGGAGCTAACAACTAAAAATGCATATTCAAAATGAATTTCACTTTCATATCAAGAGCAAGCCAAGCAACAGGCTCTCATGTATTTAAACATCAGAGGAATATGTTAAGAGAGCAACAAAGCATTACAAGCCAATTAACGCTACAATTTTTACCAAAGAAGTATTGTGGGAACTGCAAGCTTGGCCGATCAAATGCATTAGTCACTCAAACAGCATGACTGATGGCGCTCGATGATCGCTGCCGCCTCTTTCCGACATTTAAGTGACTCTGGGGGCTGCGACTACCCAGTGTTTCTTCAATTCTGCCTGGGAGCCTGTATCAGAGCTCTTAATGTGCCTTGTCACTGTTGCTGGGCTAATTAGTACACAGCAGCTGCAGCAGATGGAGACTCACTCTGGGCTGCTTTACTATGTACCTGTCACATTCCCTCTGGCCCGTTACCGCGCTCAGCTATCACTGCGTTTGAGTTCCTGCTCTCTGCACAGGTTTAATTGCTTTTTTCAAAATCCCCCTCTCTTTGAGAAAGGGATAAAAAGGAGCAACATGTGATCAATTTTGTTGTCCTCCCAGGGGCTCGCTTCCATTCTGGTTTAATCTCGGTGGTAAATACAATTTCTGATGGGGGATGTAGGGTTATGTTGGTACGCGAGCTATGTTTGGATTTTCAGGGATGAGCGGAAACATGCTCTCTAATGCTTTATCTGCTTTTTAAAGACAAAGTCAACGGGAAGAGTAAACATTGGCCGTATCTGTGTGAATGTGCGAGTGATGAGTACCATGTTTGAATGTTATGAAGCAGGCAATGAGGCGAGTCAGCAAAGGTCATTACAGTAGAGAGAACATGAGGAAATAGGCTGCGGTGTGCACAATATTATTGCAATATTATGTTCATCACATTTACAATCTTTTTTTTTTTTTTTTAACAGTATTGTATAAATACAGCTAATAACATGTTGGTGTGAACGCAACTTGTACATTATGTAATTAATTACTTATGGTGAAATGCATAAATGCACTCAAAGATTATTGTAGGGCCCTTGGTGGTTAGAGAGATGAAGCAGGGACCAGTTATAAAATTGAGTGTATATAAAAATTAGCCATTTTCATGTATTTGTATGGGGTTTTTTTTCTTTTCTTTTTCTATTTGACTCTTTTGTAATATTATAAATGTCTTTACTGCCACTATTGATTGTACTGCCCCCAAACTTTTGAATGGCAGTAAATACAATAATTTGTGAGGGCTAATGAAACATTTTGCTTTGGCTGCTCAACCTTAGTAAAATAAAAAGAACAAAAAAAGTGCATATTCTCAATCACTTAGTTTCACAAGCCCCTCTTCTTTGAAATGTTTCAATCATTTGATTGGGTTAAGCACATCCAATCAATGCATGCACTCGATTTGCCCTCTACCACATGCTGCTCCAGTGCTCTGACCAATCAGAGAATGCACTTGATTTAAAAAGAAGAAACAACAAAACCTTTCCTATGTGCGGATCATGTTTAACATCCAGAAATGTATGTTATGGCTCTATCCATCTTATTTTTTAGTTAAGAGCGGGCACGGCCAGTTGTAAATTTAATGTGTCTGGTTTTCTGTGTCATTCGCTTCATTATTTTTAGCTGTACAAAACACCTCGTTATACTGCTTGATATTGTAAAGTGGTATTTCTTACCATATTATTTTAATTTATTGTCTTAATTATAAACACGCTGGATTGTAGCGCAAACAGCTTTACAGTTTACTGCACTTTGATATTCTTCTCATTATTTCCCTATATCAGCTAATAAATCGGAAGTCTCACACATTCACAGAAAACACCTTACTTCTGCGTTGAAAAATAAGGTGGACACTAACTGGAACTTGCAGAAAAGGCAGAAGTTTCCATCTAATGCTGCCAATAGCCTGGACTTCTGCTATTTTCAATAGATCACCTCCTAGACACCCTACCCTCACTGCTACTTCAGCCTTTTCCTCTTTCACCATATTTCTACATAGAAGACACTTACAGGTCCATAATTACTTAGTCCTAAGAAAATATTCATTACAATGGGAATCTCTATTGACAACATTTGTGAAATAAGAGTTATAAGAGCAATGTATCCTGAAAAGGAACTCGGTGCGGTGCTCTTGCTGACTGGCACACTGCCAAAGTGCATGCACAGAAGGCAATCGTGAATTTGGGACATGCTCGATGTTAAAAAATATTATGCACAATAAGCAATGAAAAAGGACTCAATGCAGCGCACGTGCTGACTACAGCATAAGTGCGTGCACATAAAGTTGTGTCTCTCAGCATGCGATTGCGAATTCAGTTCTCTTTTTACGTCTTATTGCATTTGAATGGTCGAATACACACACAATTAAGTCAAAATTCCCATCGTGTGGAGAATTCATGTAAACACAGCCAAATATGTCTCAAGTGAAAGTAAACAGTTGGGTCTAAACTGGATGTGTATCAGTATAATGGATCTGTGCGTTTGGTCTATTAGCAGCCTAATATACCTAATGTGATTCAAACAAAAGAGAAAATAACTTACTGCTCTTGACTGATGCAATATTTTATTTTTACATTTCTGTACTAATTCTAACTAAGTTAAACTTATTGTACCCAAAAAACTCATTTGACACGACTCTCACAGTGCGTTATGGGTATTCTCTAGCCGTTGAGCATACATCAGTTGTACACTCATTATTGTGGTGCATTATGGGATTTAATGAGTGCACTCAATAACATTCACTATGGTTTCGGGCACCACTACAAATGGCTGTTCCCTCAAATAGTGCCCTATTTAAGGGTATGGGGGAGATTTCGGACACGGACATTGTTTCCGATTTATAGAGAAAATAACAAACGGAGTGGATGGATTTTTTCCACAATAGGGTGGTTGTGTAGTACACTCTGCGGACACAAATATGTTCAAAAACAATATAAAAGTTAATTTTGCATAATAGGTCCCCTATAAAGTGACAGCAGCCTAATAAACCTGCTGTATAGGAATATTGCAGTATTTATTATAAACAGGGGTGCACATAAGAGGTGCGCATGCGCGACCAAAATAAAGTCCTAAGTAAGTAAGTTCAGACCACTCATTTGCGTACAGACATGGTTGACAGCTGTTAATGCACAATCACCGTTTTAAGATTTCCATTTGAACTGAATACATAGGCTAAAAAATCTGCCAGTTTCAGAGCAAAACGCAAAACTGTGACATTCACTGACGTGCATCACTTGGCAGCACTAAATCCGGCAGTGCATATACTTACTTCCTGGCAACCCCACAAAATAAATGCATGCTGATATTAGGTTTTAAAATGTTGAAAATTCATATAAAAAATAAAAAAATGAAAATGTAAATATTAGCATTGTATTTTTTTAGGTATACTATAAAATAATTGTATTTTTATTTCTCATTTTATTTTAAAATATAATAGTACTATTCCACTTAATTTATTATTTTGTTTATTATTTTATTAAAAAACTAACTAAATAAAGTGCAATAATGCTATTATTAATTATTTTATTTTTTAGAGTTATATTTAATGGGTCACACTACTGTATGTGCAGTGTGAGCACCAAACTTTAATCAAAATACAATTCAAGTATGACTGATTTATGCCTACACTTTTTGGGGGGGAGCACTAACAGTGCTAACAGTGCAAAATGACACACTCTACACGTTATTATTATTTTTTATTTTTTTATTTTTTATTTTTTTTGTGTGTGTAGGTTTTAAAAAAAAACATAATATGTAATATTGCATTTAGGGATGCACAATATTAATATCCTGGCTGATACAGTAATTATTTTCATGTCATGATAACCAATAAATGGTTGGTTAAAAAAATCTATTTTAAATGCTACACGTGAATTTAGGCATCACCGCTTTATAATGTACAGTATGCAAATTATTTGTTTTAATTTGAAGTAATTATTAGGTGGCAGAAAAAGGTAATCTAAATATAAAAATATGAGAAATGAGCATGGCTAATTAAATATCCAATAAATGATCAATAACTACGACATGTATATTAAAGCTGCTGTCCTTTTTTTACAATTTGAGAACAAAGTACAACAATAATAATAATTTGTACAGTTTGATGTGATCTTAGCTAAATTGTGATCATTAGATTTAATCATCATTGTAGCGTGATTTATTGTAAAACCTTTTTTCAGTTGGTCAGAACAAAAGTGGCAGACATGTTACTTATTTGTTCAGATGACATTTTCTGGTGAAACATATTATTTTGGACATACTTCCAAGACGTAATATCTGTAATTCCGAAGTTCAGTGAATATCCACACAGGTGTGCTGACTGACAGCCCACACATACACCTCAAAACATTAGATTCATCCGCTCTGAGGAGCCGTGCCGAGGTACAACCCACGTAAAGAAGATAATTCCGCAAATAACTGCAATTGCAGGTTTCAAACAGAGATGGCGACAAAGAGGCAAAACTTACGAAATGCAGCTTTAATGGAGTGCTGCAGGAATTAGGCCAAACCCCAGAAACGAGTTTGTATATTAACACTTCCAGTTCAATCCTCCTTAATGGTTTTTGGTTAAATGGTTTGAAATAATGCCTTTAAGCTTTTACATGAAAAAACACTTGCTAAGTGGCTAAATGGGACTACAGGTTATACAGTATGAGACTGTGATTCCAAATCCAAAGTTGTGTTCATTTGTGAAGATTATCATTAGCAAAGATGTGTAAAAATCATAACCTTTTGTTGGTCACAGAGCTTAATTTCTGCAATAATCAACAGAAAAATCCTAATGGATTTTTGTTGAGGGAATATGGGTGATGCAAACTCCTACAAAAATACTTTGTCACTGCAACACTCTATTAGCAAATCCATCAAGTACCCTGAGCATCAAAATGTTCCTGGTTGAGTGAGTGGTGTTGACATGAGCAATAATACACACTTTCTAATGTGATAATCTCTCAGTAACGTGTTTTACCCTAAACAGGCTCTATCTGCTCCTGCAGTCCTGCCTCTGTCTCATCTGTCTGCCTCCATTCATTAGAGCTCATTAGAGCACATCACTTAAGCTGCACCTTGTCAAAAGCCCTCTGCTTCCAGCCCACTACCAACCAGCTTTCCACAGCCAGACCAAGAGGAGGTCACGCATTCAGTCTCCCACCACATGCCAACACCGCCTGAGTATCCATTATTATCTCTCATGCTCCATAACACGAGGATGGCCCTGTCTCTGGCTACGTATAAGACAAGTGAGAAATGCGGCTTTAAAAAAGCACAGATCCTCAGGGGCCGTGAGGCATCATTACGGCCTGTCATTCTAACTGTTTTTTTTTTTTTCCCTGCCTCTGCTCAGATTGATGTTTGGTGCCGAGGGGATGTTTGGATTCTCCAGGCTGCTGAATGTGGATTGGCAAAACGTGTCTGCCGCTCAGTCGGACATAGAATTACTGTGCAAGAGAGCTCTGCATTATGGGTAAAAACTGAATTCATTTGACAACTAAAAAATCAATAAAAATGTGAAAACAATTTACTTTAAGGTTCTGTACATTAGCATCAGAGGTGTAGAGAGTGCCTGAAAACCATACTTGAGTAAAAGTACAGATACCTTACAGTGAAAATGACTCCTTTACAAGTTACAAGTCACCAATTCCAATACGACTTGAGTAAAAGTCTTAGGCCCGGTTTCACAGACAGGGCTTAGATTAAGCCAGGATTAAGCCTTAGTTCAATTAGGGCATTTAAGTAGCTTTTATAAACGCACCTTGGAAAAAAAAAAAAACACATTACTGGTGTGCGTCTTGAGACAAATCAATGGCTCTGACATATTTTAAGATATGTCAGTGCAAGTTGCTTTCAGTTAAAACAACTCAAACATGCATTTTAGTCTGAGACTATGCTTAAGCCTTGACTGTGAAACCAGGGGTTAGAGTATCTGATTTTAACAGTACTGAAGTATTTTACTCATACTGAATGTAGGCTCAAAGACGCACTAGTCCTCAAAACCTAAGAGACATGCCAGTGAAAAATCATCACCGGCTGCAGCCTCATCTCCTGTGAAACACCTGCGATTCACAACTTCCTGCTAATGCACTCATATTCGTGTAAAGTAGCCTTGTTGACAAGTTTGGGTGAGTAAAGCCCAAAGTATACTTCAGTTTTTACGTGTACGTGAGGGTCAGCGTACAGTGCGCGTGGCACGAAGTTCGTCATAAGAAGAGTACACCCGTACTGTACGCGCAACGCTGGATTTTTGTACACACAGGTCGCTCATGTGCATTTATTTATTTTTTGCAATAATTAGATTAGTTTATCCACAAGGTGGACACCCTGGGGGCGTCGTTTCACAAGGTAGTCAAAAGAAAAACTGCATAAACAGAACAGACCAGAACGCATGCAAGCTACAGCAATGACTGAGGTCTACATAGATGAGAGATTGTGTGAAGAAGTCATTTGTACTCTAGCATGAAAGAATACAAAGTTGTAACTAAGCGAGAGATTGCTCAAAACTGCGCATGCGTTGAATGCGTGTATGCGAACAAGTCAAATGAGTATACTTTGCAAGCCTGTGCGTTCAACTGTGCGCGTACACTAGCGTACGCATAAAAAAACGAAATATTCCCATGGCTTAAGGGCCAAAAACACACAAGATATACCTTCAATGCCCTGTAGATGGTGAAAATAACTTCTTTTATAGCAGAAATAAACTGCTGTAGAAAAAGTTGGGTGCCATGCAAAATGCAATGAGTAATTGCATTACTCATCACAAATGTATTGGAGTAAAGAGTACATATATTTATTAAAAAATGTAGTCAAGTAGTGACTAAAAGTTGCTAATATCTTTGATACTCAGTAAAACTACAAAGTAGCCAAAAAGATACTTAAGTATAGTAATAATTACATTTACACAAATACTTTACACCACTGATTAGCATTACCTAATGCAATAGCTAACACAAAATAACAAACTTTTACAGCATTTGTTAATGTTAATTTCTACATATACTAAAACGTTTTAACGTTATAAACGCATTGCTTAAATTAATATTTTTATAAATGAACACACAACCTAGATTAAGAAATACTTTAACCCTCAGTTTCACAGACAAGGCTAGTCCTAGGTTAAAATGCATGTTTGAGCTGTTTTAACTGAAAGCGACTTGTACTGACATATCTTAAAATATGTCAGTGCCATTGATTTGCCTCAAGATGCACACCAGTAATGTGTTTTTTTTTTTTTTTTTTTCTAGTGAACATTTATAAAAGCTACTTAAATATCCTAATTGAACTAAAGCCTAATCCTGGCTTAGGCTAAGCCCTGTCTGAAACCGGGCCTAAGAGTTTATGATGCCAAATGCATTAATTAATAAAATTGAACCTTATTGTAAAGTGCTTATCCAACTCTCTGAACTTTCATACGCAAAGAGTGTCCGCAGGAAAGAAAAAAAAACAAAAAACTATTTGAAATTATTTACCAAATACTGATAGTTGTTGTATGTACCTGATGTAATGTCAAGGGTTTTCTTGGCTGCATTCATACAGAATGGATTATTAGCAAAAATCGTTTCAGCTTTTCCTTGTTTAACCATAAAATAATAATATATATCTTTACAAAAAGGCAAAGAAAAGGACATTTCATTTGTACAATAACTGTGTGCTTGGTAACACTATGGTTGTGCTGATTAACATTAGTTAACACAATGGTTAACATGAACTAACAATTTAATATTAATTTGGTAACACTTTACAATAAGGTCCCACTAGTGAACTTAAGATAACTAATTAGCTAACAAAATAGCATCAAGTGCTATTTACACTAAGTGAAGATAGCATTATTTTCTTTGTGATAAATGTAAATAGATGCTATTTTGTAGTGGCAGCTATTGTTTGCACCTCGGTGTGTATTATAAAACAGTATGCAATAATAAAAACATATTCAGTGTATGTGATTATATTTATTAAAATCATAAATGGATGCTGCTTTATTTTATGTTCGTGTACCTAAAGTCCACCCCTACACCTACTTCTAATCCTACCCGTTAAACACTTTATTCCCACTTCAATACCTGTTAGGCACTTTATTTCCACTTTTTGCATTTTTATTTTAAATAAATACTACTCCATGCTGATATGCGATGGGAAAAGTGAGAAGAATGTTCAGTAAAGGCCGATTCACACTCGGGGCGGCTGCGTCAAAAGCTGACAAAACCTGCCTTACTTTCCACGCCAGTGATTCTGATTTGTCTGGCTTAGTTAGACAATGGTGGGAGGAGTTAGTGTAAATACCCTCTGCCAACAAGGTGGGCTATTAGAGTGCTGCAGGCATGACATCAAAACATGGAAGACTAATAATTCACCAGTGGTTCCCTCGAGGTTTTATAATGAGGTTTTTCAACTTATGAGTAAAATAAGGTCTGTGGTAATTTAACGATACTTGGATGTTTTGTTATACAATGTAAATTACACACACTCACACTCCAAAGGTTCTAGTTACTTATTAGATACATATGTTTGTTTGTTTGTTTTAAATAAACATAACAACTTCAAAATTTACATTTTTGATATGTGTGTGAGTAATGTATCAGATTATTCAACCCCATTATAAAAACCCATTGGGAAATCTCAAGGGATCCACTGGCGAATTTGTCTTCCGGGTTTTGATGTCACTTCTGCAGCACTCTATTTGCACTTGATGTAAATAGACACTGCAATTTATTAATCTTTGTTATAACATTATTGTCACGGATACACCTGGCTCCCCCTCTCCCAAAACACTCAGCTTATTCTCCCCGGAGAGTGTGTTGTTCATTCATAGTAGTTTATGATACCTGAGGGCTGTTTCATAAAACAAGATTAGAAGACAAGCCAGGCTTATTTCAGTTAGTCAGACTTATTGTCAGCGAATTCTGTTTCATAAAACAAACTTAAATTAGTTCAAACTCAGTTACTCTGGCAACTTATGCTGGGAAACTAGCCTGGTCCTGGTCTAACTGTCAGGCTAAGCTGAGCTCCTCTAATGCTGACCAAAAGGAACGCAATGATATTACAGCTGACTCTCTCACATACAATTATTTGACTTTATTAACCACTATCAGTCCAATACATATATATATATATATATATATATATACATTTACTAAATAGAGCTAAATAAAAATAAATTGGTGCAAGTTTAAGGCAATTTTTTATTAAAAGGTAAGTATGATGAACCAAAACATTTAAAGAGAAGTAATTTCTTAAAAATTAAGTGTTATATAGCCCACTGAATCATTCTCAGACTTAATGCTGACAACAATGGAAGCACTTGGGAGAGAACTGTCAAGAGACTTATTTCTTAGCACAAAAGAGGGCAGTGTTACAAGAGGATTACCAAATCATTGTTTTAAGTGTGAAAATATAGCAACACAGTAACACAGAATTTCAAAATCAATAGACCTGTGACAAGGCACCTGAAACAATCAGGCCTTCATTTTTAAGCTGTCATTAAGTGATGAGTGATTCTTTTGCTAGACAAAGAGCAGGAGAAATACCAAGCAAGTGTTTCAGAGCCAGCAAAAGCTATGAAAAGAGTGACAGAGTAAGTGACAGAAGTGACATGCATGGTTGTGAACTACCCACTGTAGTCAAAGCACAATAAAGTCAGCTAGCCTTTTCCAAGGCCCATATTTACTAAAATATAGACCTCTTGGAATCTATACTCTGGTCTCATATATATATATATATATATATATATATATATATATATGTGTGTGTGTGTGTGTGTGTATGTGTGTGTGTGTATGTATAACCTACAGGTTTTCTTTTCTTACTGGCTAAATGTTTTGTGCCTAAGATTTAATTAGATTGTTTTAAAATATATTAATACATTTCTCTCTCTGGTTTTGTTTGGCAGCTGTAGTACCTTTTATGGTTATTAGAAGAGCAGAAATTAAAATCACAAAATTAAAAATTAAAATAAATATGCACAGACTAAATTTTAATTGGTAAGATGAATCTAAACTCAGTAGTTGGCCTAAAGTATATTGATTTACCCCATTACAATAGTCCATTTACAGTTACTATCATAAAAATACACTTGTAGGTTTAAAACTGTACATAAAGCACATTTAATGTCCAACATCAAATATTTTAGCAAAATGTATATTTTAGTCAGAATTATTGCGCTTCTATTGCGTCCAGTCTGTTTAGCGCGCATGCGCGCAGCAGCGCTCGCTCACTGTGAAGTTTAGCAGCAAAATGGAAATATTTGCATGACTTTCTAACATTTACAGATGGAGAATAAACTTGTGAAAAGTAAGTTATGCACTGAGGAAAACACCATATCTCAAACACATAAAATAGCACAAAATGTATGCTGTTTCCTATGGTGGATCGATTTGATCCATGATCGACCTCTGGGGCTGCTTAAGAAAAGCGTGCACGCGCAATTATCTTGACTAGGTAAACCTGGATCAAATTAGCGGGACTGCGTGAACTTCAGTTACCTTTTATGAAACCGCTTTAGCCCCAACTCATTTGTTAGGTTCATTCAAGTCAGGTTTTGGAGTTTAATCCTCGCTTTTTTTTAGCGTCTTTTATGAAACAGCCCGCAGATATTTTAACATTAACAACAACCTTAACAATACAGCTTACTGTAGAGTTTTACCATGTACATTTTACCAACATTTCTGTGCTTAATTGGTAAGCATTTGTTCATCAAAATAAAGAATGCTTCTTTTTTCTTTCTTGAGGTTTGTATTTAAGCCTTAATTATCATTCATGTAAAGGCCTGGGCTGTAGTTCAGGAGATGATGTGAATGCTTCCCTCCTACGCTCCCTCTGTCTAGCCAGATGTGATTAATGTTCCTAACCTCTCCTCATTATCCAGGTCTGGAGTCAGAGCTTCAGGGTGACTATGACACTGGTGAGGTGAAAAGAGACCAGATTGAGGTACGGGCTAAATTACAGGTTATATAGGATTTCCCCCCTACTATCACCACTTCATCCATAATAATTGGACCAATAATGCATTTTCATTTGAAAAACTCTTTCTTCTTTTCTTTGCCCAAACCAGCACACTTATAGAGCAGATTATGGGGGTTTAAGGTTGTGTTTTTATAATATATTTGTTTAATGTTATATTTAGTTGATTTCTGATGTTATACAGCAATTAGATAATCTAAACTGATTCTAAGCTTTTTATTAGGAAAAAACTTTACAGAAATCAGATGTTCTGCCATAAATAGTGCAGACGTGTTGATTTGAAAATGATGAATTAGGACTGTGGCTTCACAAAAAGGCACAGAAATAAACAAACCCAAACACAGATGGACATTTCAATCCTAGTCCACACTGTTGCCATGACAAACTCCCTGCATTTCTGAAGTTGAAGAAAACAACATACATAAAAGATCAAACAAAACATAAGTTCATTCATGCACTGGCACATATACAATCAAATCAATTATTTGTTGGGATGGGACCAGTAAACACGAGCCAACATTGCTGGTTGTCATTAGAAGAAATACAGGGGGTGATTTCTGTGACCATGACTTTAGTCTCAAAGAGACCACAAATCTAAAATAGTTTTCTGTTGTTTTTGAAGTGTTTTTTTCTTATTTTTAGTTTCCATTTGAGATGAACTCATTACTGTGTTCAAAATGTGATAAACTTTAAGAAGTGAGTTCTATTAAATATGAGTGTTGTGTGAATACAGTCTAGATATGTCATGTTGGCATTGTCATGTGACCTATATCATCTTTCCCTGCCATTTATGGATATGACCTTGTGGAATAGTAATGTGTCCATGAGATACGCACTTCAGCATAGGTCATCTGAATAATTTAAAGGGCTAGTTCACCCAAAAATGAAAATTCTGTCATTAATTACTCACCCTCATGTCGTTCCACACCCGTAAGACCTTCGTTCATCTTCAGAACACAAATTAAGATATTTTTGATCAAATTCGATGGTTCAGTGAGGCCTGCATTGACAGCAAGATAATTAACACTTTCAATGCCCAGGAAGGTACTAAAGACATGTTTAAAACAGTTCATGTGACTACAGTGGTTCATCCTTAATGTTATGAAGTGACAAGAATACTTTTTGTGCGCCAAAAAAACAAAATAACGACTTTATTCTACAATATCTAGTGCTGGGCAATTTCAAAACACTGCTTCATGAAGCTTCAAAGCTTTATGAATCTTTTGTTTCAAATCAGTGGTTCGGAGCACGTATCAAACTGCCAAAGTCACGTGATTTTAGTAAACGAGGCTTCGTTACATCATAAGTGTTTCGAAACGTTTCGAAATTTCAATGGTTCACCACTGAGGGGTGATGATCTCTGTTAACCCATGAATCAATAGGTTTTACCTGATTTCTGATTAGTTTTACACGTTTGTAGACGTTTTAATTAGACATTAGTTAATAGTCTCTTATTGGGCTGTTTAGCTGAGCCATCCATGGAACAAACAAAACATGCCCTGAAATTTGATAAAAGAAGGCATTTTATACATAGACTTGATACTCAATCTTATTAAATGATTCTCTTTGTGACCAATTGATTGCATGGCTAAATTAAAGGGTTAGTTCACCCAAAAATGAAAATTCTGTCATCATTTACTCACCCTTATGTTGTTCCAAGCTTTTATGAATTTCTTTGTTCTGCTGAACACAAAGGAAGATATTTGGAAGAATGTCAGTAACCAAACAAATCGCGCCCCTCATTTACTACCATAGTATTTTTTTTTCCTACTGGTTGGTTACTGACATTCTTTTCATTTTTGGGTGAACTATCCCTTTAATGCATAAAGCATATAACATCAATTAATACTCTAAAAAGTCAAAAACGGGTTTAAAAAGTAGCAATGCTCATACTTCAAAATAATTGACAGAATTTACACACTAGACATAGGCCAGCAAGAATCTGGACTGTCCTTTCTAAAGGAGAAAATGGAATTTGCTTTCAATATACAGACAATGACAAGTCTATGACATTTGACCTTTCAGTGAGCCGGCAATTTCCGTTTTGAAATGCAGGGGTGTAACGTGATGTGAATGTGAATTTTTCAGCTATTGTTTTTAAAAGAGACTCTCTAGTATAAAACGCAAATGGAGTTCTCTTATCAGAACCATTTTCAAAAATTCATTTTGGTTTCTCTTTGAGGAAAGATTTCCTGTTTCGAAGATTGTTGTGTGAGATGAGAGGTATGCTGGTGACTTTAATAATTCAATAGGCCCTCAGAAATTTCAAAACATTCTGATGCTGGAGAGAATATTCTACCTTTGAAACCAGAAAGAACAGCTTAGAAAGTTATTTGGTAACACTTTAGTTTAGGGTCCAGTTATCACTATTAACTAGTTGCTTATTAGAATGCATATTACTAAGATATTAGCTCTTTATTAGTACTTACAAAGCACATATTAATGCCTTATTCTGCATGACCTTATTCTACATCCCTAAATCCTACCCCATACCTAAATTTAACAACTATCTTACTAACTATTAATAAGCAGTAATTAGAAGTTTATTGAGGCAAAAGTCATAGTTAATAGTTAGTTAAAAGTGGAAAATTTGACCCTAATCTAAAGTGTGACCAGTTATTTACTGTTCTAATTCCTGAAAAAAACTCAAATAAAATTCTCAGATATTTCCTATTTTTCACATCAGCTTCAGTGAGGAGAAGAGTAGTATAATATGGGTTTAACAGCATGTTGAATGCTACAGATTTCCATAGAAATGAAACACCCACCATTAACATATGCTGTCCCTTGATTGTTTCTTTATCAAATATTTCATCTAATCTGATTATGTTTTCAGATACGCAAAAACACTGAAGTACTCACAGCTCAGTTTACATTGCTAAATCCCAGATTTTTTGTCAAACATCAGCAAAGAACATTTACTGTTGGTAATCTATAGGCTACAGTTGGTTGCGATGTTTATCTAATTTTTGTGATTTTTATTAGTGCTACTTATATAAAATAACATAGCTGGGGGCGGGGCTGTTCGTTTGGCATACAATAATATGTCATTTACTTATAATTTCCTTTTACGACAGGCCAGTAGTGACTGGGCAGTTTCTTCCCTTGTAGATGTGAAATTTGTACATTTTTCAAGAGAAATATCTTGCAGCTCCCTCCGGCTCTGCACCAGAGCCCAATTTTGGAGTGAATATTAAATTCAGATGAGGTTCATTGAGAGTGGGCTTACATTTTCAGTCTAAGGGAATATCAGAGTTAGAAAAAAAAAAAAAAATCTGTTGTTAAAAAATGGGATAGACAGACAGACCTTCATGCAATGCAAACCAGCATAGACCATATTATCTAGTGCAAATCAACATTTGTATTCTCCTATGCTTTCTGGTTGAACATCTAGTGCCTGATGTTCTATTACTTCCAACATGAAATCAAAATGTAGATTTTATGTCATCTTAAAGTGTTCAGCATGTGTTTAAAATCATGCTCATGCTCATTGTGTCTAAACAAATATGCCATAGATTGGTCAAAGATTTGCATATACTAGCTTCCCTTGAAATCACTTGTGTAACATCACTTTTTTTTTTTTTTTTTAATCATCTCCATCCATCAAATGCTTACTATCTTTAATCTACTTTTGCCAAGTGGAAAATCTCTCTAAAAACTCTATACATATAATTTAACAAAATATTAGCTGCTGCAAGGGCTTATTCCCCAAGAGCTGTTTGAAATTGATTTAACGATTACAGCTGGTTTGTGGTGACTGGAGACTCCTTAGGCAAAAATGTGCTAATTACATGACATGCTGTAAAACTGTAATCTGCAGGTTTGTATATTCATGGCTTATAAGCTCTTTTGGGAAATGTGTATCTTTCTGACTTTTTTACCATTGGAATTGCAGTAGTGTGTATCAAACTGCCAAAGTCACTTGATTTCAGTAAACGAGGCTTCGTTACATCAAACGAGGCTTCGTTACATCATACGTGTTTCGAAATTTCAATGGTTCACATGACTTTGGCAGTTTGATACACGCTCCAAACCACTGATTCGAAACAAAAGATTCGTAAAGCTTCGAAGCCTCATGAAGCAGTGTTTTGAAATCGCCCATCACTAGATATTGTTGAATAAAGTCTTATGTTGTTTTTTTTTTTTTTGGCGCACAAAAAGTATTCTCGCCACTTCATAACATTAAAGTTGAACCACTGTAGTCACATGAACTGTTTTAAATGTCTTTAGTACCTTTCTGGGCATTGAAAGTGTTAATTATCAATGCAGGCCTCACTGAGCCATCGGATTTCATCAAAAATATCTTAATTTGTGTTCTGAAGATGAACAAAGGTCTTACGGGTGTGGAACGACATGAGGGTGAGTAATTAATGACAGAATTTTCATTTTTGGGTGAACTAACCCTTTAATACTTTTTTTCAATTAAGATTTACTGATAAAAGCATGAAAAAACATGATAAATTATAGGGGCTGAGAACATGATGATAATCATGTAGATTTAATTAAGATAATTTATCATGTTTTACAAAATATTTTGGTATTTTCATATTTGTTAAGATTAATTTGAAATTAGTTTTGTGAATTTATGTCAAGTAATTTTATACTGGTAACATTTTCGTCAACATTAGTGCATTGGGTATCATGAATTAACAATGAACAAATTTACAGCATTTATTATTCTTAGTTAATGCTAATTTATACTGTAGATAGACACTAATATTTTTTATAATGTTATTGTTATTGTATTATGAACAAACATGAATTCAGTTCCACTTTATATTAGGTGGCCTTAACTACTATGTACTTACTTTTAAATTAATCATTTGATACAATGCACTTATTGTGTACATACATGTTTTTACATTGTACTTATATTCAAAAAATACCTGCATCTAATTATATAATTAATTTCTTTAATTACATTTATAATTACACATCCCTTTACACCTTAACCCACCCTTAAACCTACCCATACCACCAAACCTGTCCCTAACCTTACCCGTATCCACCTCAATAGCAGCAAAAGTGTTCTGAAATACAATATGAACACAATAAGTACACTGATGTAAGTATAGTAGTTAAGGCCATCTAATATAAAGTGGGACCATGGATTCTAGGAAAATTGAAAATTGTATATTTACAAATTACACCTTATTGTGAGGTTTTACTGATAAAAGCACAGCAAGGTCAGATTCTATGCTGATAGAACATGCATGTATAATAGATATGAATATGTAAGGAAGACAGAGGAGGAGAGAGACGGAGGAGGAAAGAGAGCGAGTGTTGACTCACACTGAGCTCAGCATGCCGTCTCTCCCTGTGAACCATCTCTCCCTCTCTCTAAATGTCAGACGGTTGTTGAAATGAAGTAGGATTGCCATTCACACAATGAAATACGGTCATGATGAACTATAGCCATGCTTTATTTAATATGTCCTCTAGCCCCCTAATCTGATTCAAATGGAATTACATTGTCACTCTGATTCCTTTCACATTACTTCCTCTTATAAAACCCTTCTGTTCAAAAGCTACAATTGTCTCTAACAATCGTAAAGCCTTCAAATAGTCACTAACCTTTTGCGACAAAGAAAATGAATTTCATACTTAAATATCAGATGATTGCCCAGAGTGCCATGCTATACATCTGTTCATAAATTTAGCAGAAATGTTATGGATAATTAGTACTGTGGTATATAGTTTACAAGGAATATTGATTTAATTATAAGCTTTCATTGTTTATAAACAAACTTCCTTTGAAAAGTTTATTGTGCTGAACCTCTGTTTGAGAGAAATCTGCAATGAAAGGAGGAACATTAAACAGGATAGTTTAAATGTTAATAGTTCATGATATATATATATATATATATATATCAATTGTTTTTAATCATTAGCCTGAGGGAGCAATGAATGCTTTAATGAGAGCTGAATGTTACACCAGTGAAACATGATGTAGAAAATCCACAATCATGATACATTTGAACAAAATTGCTTAAGTAAAACTTCTAAGAACTTCTAAGGCAGAGCATTTCATCTGAGCTTTCTGCCATGACAAATTTCATTGGACATCAGTTGCATACTAAATTTCACATACTTGAAAACAGAATTTTGTTTCAAAAGCCTTCATGCTGAAAAGATGCTCACACACTTCCTATCCCTTCAAAGGATTCTTTGAAGAGATGGACTTTATTGTCAGCAGGAAGCAAAATAAACTAGTTTGGCACTCCAGAGTGTACAGAGCTATTCAGTTCAGCATCAAAAATTTGACTTACAATGAAATCTTTCATCTTGTCACCTTTGTTTGTTCATGGCTGGTTAGGGTGTCGCTAGACATGACATCCGGAGCTTAGCTCATCTCTGTCATGTAATGCAGAGATACCTACAATTATATAAAACATATGGTAACACTTTATTTTAGGGTCTTTTAACTAGTTTCTTGTTAGCATGCATATTACTAGAATATTGATTGTTTATTAGTACTTATAAAGCACATTTTAATGCCTTATTTTGCATGACATTATTCTACATTCCTAATCCTACCCAATACCTAAACTTAACAACTACCTTACTAACTATTAATAAGAAGTAAATTAGGAGTTAATAGTAGTTAATAGTGAATATGTGTTCCCTATACTAAAGTGTTACCATAACAATTTACAGTAAGGTCTCTTTTGTTAACACTAGTTAATGTATTAACTAACATGAACTAACAATGAACAATATACAGTATATTTTACAGCATTTATTAACCTTTGTTAATGTTAGTCCTTGTTCATTTTAGTTCACAGTGCATTAAATAATATTAACAGATACAGCTTTTGATCTTAGAAATGTATTAGTAAATGCTCAGATTAACATTACCTAAGATTAATAAATGCTGCAGATGTATTGTTCATTGTTAGTTCATGTTAACAAATGAACCCTTATTGTAAAGTGTTACCAACAGTATAATCTACAACAGTTTTGAATTTGATTGGCTGAGCAGCGTTTCAAGAGTGTCGATATATAGAGTATGCAGTATTTACCATCTTGTATTTTGCATAATTGGGTGTTTTTAAATAATCACTGACAAAAACTATACAAGTTTTAGGATTGGATGATATGACAATATATATAACACTGATATAAGTGTTATATATATTAGACATACCTTGTATTCATATAAAGCGTTCACAGGCAGATTTGCTTTATGTATTTCCCTGGCATCAAAATCAGGCACATATAAATGTCAGGAAACACGATTACTGGCTGCATGTCAATATCCATGGATTAGGTTTCTTTGGTAAATTGTAAGAAACACTATCAAGCCCAACTTTTAACGATTACAGTTTGTTTTACTCGCATTTTCGCAGTTTCCCCTATTAAATCCAGTCATGTAGCAGCTCTTTTGCCACTCAGTCCAGCTGAGGGAGCGTGTTCCGGCGGGAAAGTGATGTTAATGCATACCCTCTATAGAGTACAACAGTTGGGTTGCGGTAGTAAAAATCCCATTCATTTTTTTCTATAGGGTAAATGACTTTGAACAATAACAAAGAAAGCTTTAAAGACAGATCTACTGTGAGCTATGAGGTTGTGGTAACACTTTATTTTAGGGTCTTTTAACTAGTTTCTTGTTAGCATGCATATTACTAGAATATTGGCTGTTTATTAGTACTTATAAAGCACATTTTAATGCCTTATTCTGCATGACATTATTCTACATTCCTTATCCTACCCAATACCTAAACTTAACAACTACCTTACTAACTATTAATAAGAAGTAAATTAGGAGTTTATTGAGGGAAAAGTCGTAGTTAATAGTGAATATGTGTTCCCTATACTAAAGTGTTACCGAGGTTGTTAATCAATGGTAAATGCTTTTGTTGAAGCTGTCAGAAGTCCATTCTCAGATCGCACCAAACTCTTTAATGCTTGTCAGTTTCCCTACACACTTGAACTACTTAAATCTTTATAAGCAAAGTGTGTATAAGATGAATGAAGCAAGCTGTAACACATGGTGCTCCTAACAACAGCATGAGCTCTGACAAAAAAACAAAATGAGCAGCAGTTAGTCACTTACATACCGCTAACCATTCTCTTCTTCCTGTCTAAATGAGTGATTCTTAGCCCCATAAGCTGGCATGTGGAACTTCATACCATGCTGACAGTAGGAATATGGCACATTACATTAGCTAATCATTGGTGCAAGTCATCAATATTTTATTACATGAATAAATTTTTCATTTTGAATGAGAAATTCAAAATGAAAGACTTGAGTGGGTTTTACATTTTGATCATTTTTATTCTTAGCTCTGATATTTCATTTTATTTTTGACATTTGGTTTCAGTATATTTCTTTCTATTTTCAGTACTTGCAGTCTTAGGATGATTGGTTATTGCTTTAGATTTCTTATTTATTTTCCATTTATATCTTCACCTAGTTTAAAATTGTTAACTTTTTGATTATTCACTGATTTGGTTCTACTCATTTGTAAACACACATCAACCGCATACTGCCTCATTTCAGTATGCAAGGAGTAAGGAAGCATGCATGGAAAAAGACGTAACAAGTTACTCTTCTGGCACACTTTTGCAGGCTTTGACTTGGATCAATGTTCAAACAGTGTCTGAGTTTCAGCCTTTTAGAAAGGAACTAAACGGCACCATAGCTAATGGCTAAATCCTGTGAAGAGGCCTATCTCTGTACCCCGTGTACGACGTGCACCTTTAGGTTTTTCCAGCGACTCTTGCTTAAATACAGTACTTATCAAGTGCAGGAATGCCAGGAGCTCAGATTATGTCAAATCCATTACTATTGTCTTTTAGCATACTACTGTCAAACGCCTGTCAAGCCGTGTGTGAGGATCCTTGGAGCATTCTTTTAATTAGCAGGGAAAACTGTTGCCTTTCCTGGGTAGTTAGCTTTTAAAAAATCCCCTCTAATTTAATGCTCTACAGAACCTCTGTTTATTTGTCTGTGTCACGTACTAAAGGAAAATTTGAATATCAAATCTATTTCGTAGTGTTTCCATTTCAAAAGCATGCTTGTGTTTACCTTCAGGCAAGTTTGACAGATAAAGACTTTAGAATCAGTTTTTTGGGTTTTTTTTTAAAAATCTAAATCTCTTTTTTTTTTCTATCTAAAACCTGACAAAGGCCTTCTGGGTCTTTATTTGTAAGCTGGAGCGATTTTGTGCATGAGTGAAAGTACATTAAATTTCTACACACACAAAGGAATGTTTGGAATGTTTCTATAGGGAGAGGACTGTCATATTAGCATGTCCTTCACAGCAAAGATTAAAACTGTTAAGATATAATCTACTTTTTTCTGTTTGAAAATTGTTTCACACAGAAATATATAACTTTATGGGGTTCAAATGGCAGTTCATGTTGATTTTAAAATGTAGAGACTATAAGACATATATTTACTGTGTGGTTGTGGTGTATATATATACAGTACTGTGCAAAAGTCCACCATTAGATGTTGTTTTAGCAATGGTATAATGACCATATGTAATTATTTCTCAGTCTCTTTATTAGAATATAACCAGAAAATACAGGAAATTTGTATGCAGTATTAAAATCAGGAAAAAAAAACAGCTTTTATAGGCTAAAGTGGCAAGTATTTAGTGACCTTCCCTTACACTTGAGCAATAGCAGGAACCTGGCTCTCTTAAACCTAAATGGAATGGAAAAGGACTGGTAGGACAAGAAAAGTTTCTCAGAGTTTCTTCTTTGACAAACTGGAAGAAGTCCAGGAGGTCACACTAAATACCGATTTAGTAAATACGAGCAAACCCACCATATTTTTATAGATACTACTGTTATTTTTTAACGGAATGTAGTTTTAAGAGTTTTTTTTTAAGCGAGAATATAGTTTAGACCTCAGATATGCGATTTATATGTAAACATAGCGCCTGTTTGAAAATTTGTTTAGATGCTTTCGGGAGCTGCGAGCTCCAGGCTGTCAGCAACCGTTCAGCGCTCATGTACCCGCAGGGAACAGCTTCATCTCGGCCAGTGCTTCGGGAATTTGCTGCTGGCTCTTATGCAGATAGTGTTTAAACATGAGGTATAATTCATTTTGGGTATCAAACGGGCAATCTTTGGTCTTATTAATATATTACTTGTTCCAGAGCTAATAGATTTGGCTTAAGGGCTATATTAAATTTCATAACTTTATATTTACATTGAAATTAAATCCTGTACTAACTACAGCGCTGTGTTTGTCCGTTTGACTGAATTGTTTTCTTGTTTATTTCCTATTTCACTTCTTATACTGTTATAATGGCTATTGTTGTTCATTTAAATATTATTGTTCAATAAATAATATTTTATATAAATAACATTCCATATTTTTTGATACTGAGAAAGAGTCTGTTAGTGATTTCGACCTCAGTGAAAGTTACATTAATATGCCATGAGATGGCGGCTTCATGAGTCAGTCAGTCACAAAGAATTTTATATTGAAATGGACTGAAACAAGGACGTTGTTTTTACTTTAAAATAACTTCCCCTCCCTCTTGCAAATGTGGAACATGCACAAAACCAAGAGATGGCTTTATCGCATGTGCAGTTTAGGCCAATGATGGAGGCTTTACTTTCTCTCACATGACTTTTCCCAATTCATTCTCAGTTACCCCCCTCCAAACCCATGGTAAACAGTGGTTCTATTAAAACTCAATGGGCTCAGAGAAGGCAAGAAAGATGCAGCCTCCCGCAGTAACTGTAACTGTTGGTGTTCAATAGTGTCACTTAAGAAAAGAGTGATTTATTCACTTTTTAATGGCACATTTTTTAATATTTGTATTGTTTGAAAACATGTAGAAAACATGAGAAAAACACTAATATGTGCCTGTTTTACTTACTGTTCATCTGCAGGAGGACCTGAGAAAAGGTCAGCGTCTCACAGGTAGCGCTATTAAAGTGATCAAACCAACCCCATGGTGTGTATGTTAGTTGCTTGGCATTTAGAAGATACTTCAAATTCAAAGTGATTCACTAATTTAACAACAGTTCCACTGGAGCACGATGGTGAAGTAGCTCTACAGATTCTGAGTCACTTCTACCTCAAGTTGAACCCAAACTTAAATCACTGTATGTTTTAAATAAGACTCTCAGACTATTAATTTATTTGTCAGAGTTTCTATTTACCACAAGTGCAAATAGTACACCTTGTTGGCAGAGGCTATTTACACTAACTCCACCCACCATAAACTGAAACAATCACAAAAGAAATCCCACTGGAAACAGGAGCAGCGGCATGGGTGGCGTTAGCTTTTGACACGACTGACCTGAGTTTGAAATTGCCTTTTTCCAAACTCATTCTTCTTCCTTTTCCCATCGCATATCAGCTTGGAGATTAATGTGTGACACAGCTTGGATTGTGAATAAAAAATTAAGAAAATATTCGAAAGTTGAAATAAAATGTAGGTTTAGCGGTAGGTGTAGAGGAGAGCTTTAAGGGGTTCCAATAAGGCAGCATTCATTTATGATTTTAATAAATATAATTATATACACTGAATATGTTGCATTCTGTTAAATTCTGTTGCATTCTGCATTCTGTTAAAATATACTACAATACAGTGAGGTGCAAACATATAACAACTATTTACACTCAGTGCAAAAATATTTTCACTTAGTGTAAATAGCATCTATCGCTATTTGCACTTGGCCTTTATTTTTATTTTGGCGGTTTGCACTGTTTTACATACAGCGGTGGTCAGAATTATTGGCACCCTTGGTAAATATGATCAAAGATGGCTATAAAAATAAATCTGCATTGTTTATCCTTTTGATCTTTAATTCATAAAATTAGCAAAAATCTAACCTTTCATTGAAGGAAAAGAATTGAAAGTAGGGGGGGAAATCACGTTATGAAATAAATGTTTTTTCTCCAAAACATGTTGGCCACAATTATTGGCACCCTTTTATTCAATACTTTTTGCAACCTCCTTTTGCCAAGATAACAGCTCAGAGTTTTCTCCTATAATGCCTGATGAGTTTGGAGAACACCTGACAAGAGATCAGAGACCATTCCTTCATGCAGAATCTCTACAGATCCTTCAGATTCCCAGCTCCATGTTGGTGCTTCTTCTCTCCAGTTCACTCCACTCATTTTCTTTAGGGTTCAGGTCAGGGGACTGGGATGGCCATGGCAGAAGCTTAATTTTGTGCTCAGTGACACATTTTTGTGTTGGTGTTGGCATTGTCCTGATGGAAGACGGCCCATTATTGGATTTCTAGCAGAAGCGGTCAGGTTTTGATTTTTTATCTGTTGGTATTTGTTAGAATCCATGATACCAAGTATCTGAACAAGATGTCCAGAACCTCCAGCAGAAAAATAGGCCCACAACATTAAAGATCCAGCAGTATATTTAACCGTGGGCATGGGGTACTTTTTATCCATGTGTGCACCTAACCCATCTGGTGGGTTTGCTGCCAAAAAGCTCTTTTTTTAGTTTCATCTGACCATAGAAGCCGGTCCTGTTTGAAGTTCCAGTCTTGTCTGACAACTGAATATGCTGGACATTGTTTCTAGATGAGAGCAGAGGATTTTTCTCGTAACCCTCCCGAACAATTTGTGGGGATTTAGGTGCTGTTTGATCATTTTTTTTAGGCTTTCTGAGACTCAAGACTCAACTAATCTCTGCAATTCTCCAGCTGTAATCCTTGGAGAGTCTTTGGTCACTCAAACTTTCCTCCTTACCGCGCATTAGGACGATTTAGACACACGTCCTCTTCCAGGCAGATTTGTAACATCTTTAGTTGATTGGAACTTCTTAATTATTGCCCTGATAGTGGAAATGGGGATTTTCAATGCTTTAGCTATTTTCTTACAGCCATTTTCTATTTTGTGAAGTTCAACAATCTTGTGCTGCACATCAGAACTATATTCTTTGGTTTTTCTCATTGTGATGAATGATTAAGGGAATTTGGCCTTTGTGTTTCCTCATGTTTATACTCCCGTGGAATAGGAAGTCATGGCTGGACAATTTCATATTCATGATCACCCTGGTGTGCTAAAAAATTGTAAATATGAATGGGAATATACTTCAGAGATATTTTACTCATAAAAAATTCTAGGGGTGAATTTTATGAATTAAAGATCAAAAGGATAAACAATGCAGATTTATTTTTGTAGTCATCTTTGATCATATTTACCAAGGGTGCCAATAATTCTGACCACCACTGTATATAAATATGTCTTAGGAATGTGACTGTCACATAAATCATCTAACAGAGATGTCATAGTGTAAATAAAACTTAAAAGTTTTACTAGGTAAACCTAGGGCCATTAGATATCAGAGTTTGTTCGTTTGGTTGGTTTGAAAGTGGTTTTCTGTGTGCAGCAGGGAATTAGTGTGAAAGAAATCCACTCTAATTTGCAGAAGTGAACCGCTGTGTATACTTCCTTACATGCTTATTACAGTATAGCACATTTCTTATTGCTGTTATCTCTGCGTAAATTGACTTCAGAGAGCAGCTTGCATTCTTCACATCTTTCAGTTGCTGTATATCTGACACAAATGCTGTTATGTGCATGTAAAAGCCATCAAATCTGCCGATATAAAAGCCATCAAATCTGCCAAAGATGTTTCAGATGACTGCCGATTGCTTTAAGACTAATTTCATAAAAAAGGTGACAATGTAATTTATGTATGAATCAGTAATCTCTATAGTTCATAATAAATTTAGTGTATAAAAGTATATATAATATAGCAGTATAACAGTGTTTACAATTCTGTTTAATCTACATTAATCAGTGCACAGAATTCCTTTAAACATTTATATTTGCACTGATTACTAAATGTGTAAAGTCTTGATTTTTTTTAAAAAAAAAGAAATAATATGAACATACCTAAGAATAACTGATCTTTTGACCCATATCCAACACCAACCGTAACATGAACATCATTAATAAATGTTCATATGCAGTTTATTTTTAATGTATATGCCATATTCAGTCAGTTTTTTTTTTAACATTCAAAATTTTGTATAAAAATGTTGCATCAAATAATGAGTCAAGAAAGAGATGTTAAAAATTATGAATCATACATCAGACTAAAAATTGAATGGGATACTCCTCCTTTATGCAGTAAGCTCTGTTCTATACTGCTTATTTTGGCAAATGCAGTTGGTCATCATGCATATATAGCATAGTATATGCTAGTACTGCAAAAATATTAAAAGCAGTGTGGTAGTATGCTGTTCTGAACAATTCATACTATACTGCTAAATCTCTCTCACTTTAACACAAGCAATTCAGAAACATCATGTTGCCATGGCAGTGAGGCTGCCATTGTGACTCTTGTCCAGTGCCTAGAAGTCAGTGGTGTTATCTGTCTTTTTGAGTATTTTTTGGGTATTTGATGGTGGGTTATCGCTCCCAACCTCTTCGACAGGCATGACAAGGGCAGCACAAGATTACCCTTAAACTAAGACCAGAGCTGACAGACGTGAAGAAAATAAAGAGTGTCTTTTTTCTCTACAGCAATTATTATCATTCTGCCCACCAGTTCATGTTTCACTCTTTACATTCATTTATGAATCTTAATTGATGGACAAGCTAAACAAGACACTTTGTGTAGACTGAGGTTTTGTTTTTCCTTGATGAAATGAAGCCTGTACGATTGGGTCAGCAATATTTTTTTCAGTTGATGCAGGATTTGAAATGTAAGATATCGCTGCTTCTGATATCAAGGTTAGAAGAACAAAAGACACTGGCCTCGCTGCCAATAGAAGGAGTTGCTGTTGAAGGTTGTTTGTACTTGAGTCTTCTTTAAAAGAGCTAATTTTAGGCCTCTAATTATTCACATAATGCAGGCCGCTCTGAAACACAGTTAAAAACACTATCACAAGCTCCACAAGTGATATTAGTAATTTGACAAAACGGGGCATCAGCTTGAAGCACACAGCACATGCAAACCGTTGTTTATTTAAATCACAGCTTTTTGCAGTTCAATATTCACTGAAGGCCATATTGTTATATAAATGTAATTAATTGTGCAGCCCTAAAAGAAACAATCCTCCATTCATTTTATTTGCCAATAAACTATTGATTCTGGAATTCAACATGAAATCAAAATAGGCCTCTTTTACTTTCTTCATGCACATTCCTGGTGTTTTTGTGAATGATTTATCAGTGAATATTATTTCAAAGGAAACTTCTTTTTTCCTTTTCCTCCAACGTCTCAACTCACATTCAGTTTTGCATTCTGGTATGTAACACCCCATATTCGAATAAATATATAAAGTCCAGCCCTGTATTTTCTTTTTTGTGTTTAATATCTCATTTCATTTGAAAATACACTACCATGTAACAGTAATAATGATACATTTAAAAAGCTACAAGAGCTTTCTCTTTCAAATAAATGCTGTACTTGGAAAAAAAGTACCATGGTTTCTACAAAAAAATATTAAGCTGCACAATTGTTTTCGACATTCATAATAATTATGATTTCTGAAGGATCATGTGAGACTGAAGACTGGAGAGCTTTGCCATCACAGGAATAAATTACATTTTAGTAGAAAATAGTTATTTTGGTCACAATTTATTTGAGATGACCTTAACTACTGTGTACTAACATTACATACCTAAAAGACTGTGCTGTGTTCGCCCCCTACACTCTTGAACAGGGCACTATTTGGCAGGACAGCCATTTGTAGCGGTGTCCAAAACAATAGTGGACATTATCGAGTAGACTCATTCAATCCCATAATGCAATGTACCCCAATAATGAGTGTACAACTGATGTATGCTGTTGATCAACTGTTGGTATGCTTCGGGCCCCAATAAGGGGGGGAAACCTACTAGAAGCAGGTGGATTGTTGAACCTATTTCTATGGCATACAAGGTGCGCAGGCTGCCTTTCATCTCTGCCTCTCAAAGCACATTCCACATGAAGTGTGGCATCTTCTACAGCACCTTCATCAGGTTCTATAGCCTGGACCTGCCCGCCACGCCAGGATCCCAGGTGCTCACATCCTGAGCTGTGCCATAATTGCTTCACACCAGGACAGGCATTCCATCAGCATGGCGACATGGGTATATCTTTCCCCAAAGTGTCATTATAACAACGCAGCGCAAGTTCCCTTGAAAGGGAACATCTCAGGTTACGCATGTAACCATGGATCCCTGAGAAGGGAACGAGACGCTGCGCCCCCTTGCCATACTTCCTGCATGGGAGCGGCTTGCTTCAGATCAGAAGCTGAAACAGCTGTGTTGCCGGCTCCCTTTATAGCTTCCGCGTTCCGCCAGCACAAGTCACGGGATGACGTTGCACCAATCAGAATTGGACTAGTTGTACATGCCTTCAGGAGAGCTTACGCTGAATGGATTTCCCAAAGTGTCGTTATGACGACGCAGCATCTTGTTCCCTTCTCAGGGAACCTTGGTTACATGCGTAACCTGAGACATTTTCGAGCACTATATTCCAAAACTTCTGAAGCCATTCTATAGCTTAAAGGATTAGTTCACTTTCAAATGAAAATTAGCCCAAACTTTACTCACCCTCAAGCCATCCTAGGTGTATATGACTTTCTTCTTTCTGATGAACACAATCAGAGAAATATTAATAAATATCCTGACGCACATTACCAAAAGAGTATGAGCTGAAGAAAGTGCATCCATCCACATCCATCCATCATAAATGTACTCCACACGGCTCCAGGGGATTAATAAAGGCCTTCTGAAGTGAAGCGATGCGTTTGTGTAAAAAAAATATCCATATTTAACAAGTTAAGAAGTCAAATATCTAGCTTCCGCCAGACCGCCTCCTGTATTCAATTTAGGAATTAAGTGTAAAACTTTAGCAGTTCACACTACGTCCTATGCCTTGCCTATTCAATTTACGGAAAAAGTGTAACTGACGCAACACTTTCTTCATAACTTGAATACTAGATATTTTACTTCATAACTTGTTAAATATGGATTTTTTTTTTTTTACACAAACGCTTCGCTTCAGAAGGCCTTTATTAACCCCCCGGAGCCGTGTGGAATATATTTATGATGGATGGATGTGGATGGAGACACTTTCTTCAGCTCATACTCATTTGGTAACGCTTACTGCCATTATAAAGCTCGGATGCGTCAGGATATTTATTAATATTTCTCCGATTGTGTTCATCAGAAAGAAGAAAGTCATATACACCTAGAATGGCTTGAGGGTGAGTAAAGCTTGGGCTAATTTTCATTTGAAAGTGAACTAATCCTTCAATGTGAGGTACATATGAATATTTAAGTCGTTAAAAGGTTAGTTCACCCCAAAATGAAATTTCTGTCATTAATTCCTCACCCTCAGGTCATTCCACACCTTTCGTTCATCTTTAGAACACAAATTAAGATATTTTTGATGCCAGAATGCTGTCAGATTTCCTTCCATAGACTGCCGTTGTAACTACCACTTTTTTATTTTTATTTTTTTCACCAAAAGTTCTTATGTTCCCAATTATTGTGCACTCTATTGTGCAAAAATAACTTTTGCTGCTGAATTATCCACTATTACCTAATTTATAAAAGTATTTTTGCCATAGATTATGAATATAGCCTTCTCTTACTGTGGCTGTTTAAATCTTTGCAAATAAATATCTTTGGACAGAGATGGTTGGTTGTTTTAATTTTTCAATTCCCCAGAAAGTGGCCTGTGTGTGTGAGTGCACGTGATTCTTGGGTGGGGAAGGGGGCGTGGTCAATGGGAAATCACCCATGGGTGACACCCCCTCCCCCTGTGGAAATAGGCCTGCCACCACAGCTGGAAAAAATCCTACAGGAAACACTGTTATGATTTATGTCTTGTCAATGAGAGCGTCAAGAACTCAGATGAATGGAGGACCAAACTGCAGTGATAAAACGCGAGTAAAGTTTATTAGAAAACTTTAGGAACAATTTGAAACAGTCCATGTGACACAGTGAAAATTGTTAACTCTCTGTGTGGTGGCTCCCGTGTACTCCGCACACACATCAGCAGACACAAGTAAAGGAGACCACCGAGAGGAAAGGAAGGACGAGCCCGAGTCCAGCAAGTGAGAGCAGCCTTGCTACAAACTCCTCGTCTTTGGCTCCTGATCACAATCACAAGCAGGTAAGTAACAAAAGCAAACTCACATGAATGAGAGCAGAGAACATGAAACATACACCTGACATATGATAGTGCTGCAAAGCAATGCTGATTGCCCAAATCAATGGCTGCAGAAAATGACAGCACCATAACAAACAACAGAGAAGAACCGGTGACACACTCTGACCCGTGACGGAGAGGACACTTTTATAGCCTTGTCAGTGTCCTAATAAGTGCATATATTCTAAGGGTTTTAAGGGTTTTTCATGTGAAGGCACCTTGACTCCAAACTGTTCTCTTCGTTGACAGACAAGAGCTATTGAAGAATGTTTCTCAGACATGGCAGCAGGAAGCCAGGCTGTGAAACCGGTTATAGTGCTCTCCTTGTCAGAAGCCATTATCTAAATGCACCTCCTCTACATAGTCGACAAGTATTAAAAATAAAATACTGAACCTCAAAGGTCACAGTCACCCACGCTGCCAGACAAGATCAATAAGTAATTAACTCAGCAATAGCACCAGTTAATCATCCTTCACTTTTTACTTGAGCTACACAGCACAAGTTCTTCGAATTATTTTGTCAATCCTTACTTCTGCTTCATAAAAGATAAAGCTCATTCACTCTCAAATTGTTACAAAAGTAGCTATTTCAGACCTTATAATGAAAGTGATAAAGTAATGTAGGCATCTGATGGTGTAATTTAACATCATGTCGTCACATTCACTATTAAAGATTGTTCATATTTCCTTTATTGTTACTTCAAGGTACACTAATCTTCATTGTTTGACCAAATGACACCTTCGGTGAGGTGAACTGGATATGATGTTCATTGGAAATTGTAATAAAGATCTATGATTAGACCTGTGCTGCTATGCAAGCCTGGGTTTCATAATGCAGGTTTCAATTCTCATTGCTCTGGCTATGAGGTTGTGTCGTAAACCTCATTATAACCTAATCAGTTGAATAACCAAGCAAAAGGGAACGAATACATCCTGTGTAAAGTCATTGACATTCATTAATGTCCGTTCAGCAAAGGGAATGGGTTTTAACACTCTATTTAATTGGCTGCTAATGTGGCCTCAGCAGGGAGGCTGAGGGGGGACTGGGATATGAAATCCAATCATACCAGTGGTACACAACTGTCCCTGATGCAAATGAACAGATCCTTTATCACACATCTTTTTAGGCTTTTCCACTTCTGTAAGCAGCAAGTAATCCTAGACTTGATTGTCCACTTGATAAATAACTTTGTAATTGGCTGAAAGTAAATGGAGACTGGGTCTGTCAAGCTCAAAAAAAGAGAATACCATAAATGTCATTAATCACTGAAAATCTTACCTTTTGCTGTAGATTAGAAAATTAATTCGTATTTGAGTGTTTGTGCCAAGTTTGAAGAGCAGCATGAACATTCTGTTTAACGTCTCCTTTTGTGTTCCACAGAAAAGAAGAAAAAAAAAAAGAAAATCATCTGGGTTTGGAATAACGTGAAGGTGAGTCAATGATGATAGAATGTTTTGAGGTGAAATATTCACTTTAGAGAGGACAAAAATGTTATTCCTAGAAAATAAAAAAAAAGGTTCAATTGGGTTCTACAGTATATAGAACCTTAGGGTTCTTCACTCAATTTTAAAGAACCCTTTATGTCAAAAAGGTTCTATATAAGGAGAAATGTCTTAAATGATTGCATAAAACTTTCATGTTTAACGGTTATTTAATTTTTTGTCTAGTGATAAAAAATGTTTACGAGCTGTTTAATTCTTAAAATGTAATTACAATTAAAATGAATTAAAACAAAATTAATTAATTAATTAAAACTAAATACATAAAATGATGCCATAATGGGAACCCCTAAAAGGTTCTATTTATGACGTGCCTGAAAGAACCCTTTAAGGTTCTATATAGAACCTTTTCTTCTAAGAGAGTACAATGTTCTGAGGAGTTAGATGACGACTTGTCTTTTTTTCTCACCAGTCAAAATGTTACAGTTACAGAGTATAATTATATACTAATGTATGATATTATATATTTTATTGTATTATATTGTATATTATATTGCAGTCTGCAAGATATTATGACATTAGTGAATGTTTACTTAAGTATATCCTAATTAAAGTGTGTTCCTTTTCCATAGTTTACATTTTAAATGACAGCTTTATTAGATGGAAGATGAAAAGGAGAAGATATCACATGCACAGATTAAAGGGTTAGTTCACCCAAAAATGAAAAATCTGTCATTAATTACTCACCCTCATGTCGTTCCACAACCATAAGACCTTTGTTCATCTTAAGAACACAAATTGAGATATTTTTGATGAAATCCAATGGCTCAGTGAGGCCTCTATTGACAGCAAGATAATTAACACTTTCAATGCCCAGAAATCTACTAAAGACATATTTAAAACAGTTCATGTGACTACAGTGGTTCAACCTTAATATTATAAAGCGACGAGAATACTTTTTGTGCGCCAAAAAAAAACAAAATAACGACTTTATTCAACAATATCTAGTGATGGGCGATTTCAAAACACTGCTTCATGAAGCTTCAAAGCTTTACGAATCTTTTGTTTCGAATCAGTGGTTCGGAGCATGTTTCAAACTGCCAAAGTCACGCCCCCCAGTGCTGAACCATTGAAATTTTGAAACACTTACGATGTAACGAAGCCTCGTTTACTGAAATCAGGTGACTTTGACAGTTTGATACACGCTCCGAACCACTGATTCAAAACAAAATATTTGTAAAGCTTCGAAGCTTCATGAAACAGTGTTTTGAAATCGCCCATCACTAGATATTGTCATAAAGTCGTTATTTTGTTTTTTTTGGCTCACAAAACACATTCTTGTCACTTCATAACATTAAGGTTGAACCTAGTCACATGAACTGTTTTAAATATGTCTTTAGTAGATTTCTGGGCATTGAAAGTGTTAATTATCTTGCTGTCAATGCAGGCCTCACTGAGCCATTGGATTTTATGAAAAATATCTTAATTTGTGTTCCGAAGATGAAGAAAGGTCTTACGGGTGTGGAACAACATGAGGGTGAGTAATTAATGACAGAAATTTTCATTTTTGGGTGAACTAACCCTTTAACAGGTCTTGGGAAGCTGACATCACTGTTGCAGCCAACCTTTAAAGGGTTAGTTCACCCAAAAATGAAAATTCTGTCATCATTCACTCACCCTCATGTCATTCCAAACCCATAAGACTTTAATGTTCAAAACACAAGATATTTTTAATTCAGCAGTTTAATCCAAGGCTTCTGAAGATACAGTGGGTTTATATGATGAACAGATTTAATTTAGATTTTTGTTCACATAAAAACATAGGCTACATAGTGGTTCACATATGGTAAACATGGCAGATTGTGTGTGCGTCACATGCTGGAACAAACCTCATTGGTTCTCTCACTCATCACACTCGCACATTTTAACTTCCACATGTTTACTGTATGTGATGCTATATTTACAGTATGTTGATGTATGTTTATGTGTAAATAAAAGCCTAAATTAAATCTGTTCATCATATAAAAATCATATAGATTACATTTACAATGTCTTTATGATCTTTTTGGATCTTCAAAGTTTTGGTTACCTGGACTTTAGAGGGACAAAAACCTCTCAGGTTTCATTAAAAATACATGATGGTTCATTTTTGGGTCAATTATCCCTTTAAGACGAAGTCTACTTTTAAGGAAACTTTACACAGAAACACATTAATGTTGCATCTATGCAATGGTGAAGTTCAAGAAACCTCATAGAGGGAATCCGTTGAGCAACAGTGTCACCTGCAGGGGGGTTTCTGATCAAGACACTTTAGATTAGGACATTTATTGGCATGTAAACAATGTTCTCATTTTGTTATAGGTACTTTAGTTTTTTTTCTTCACAAATGTAGATAAATTGGTCAATTAACCTTTAGAATATGTTAAATGTCACCAGTGTTATTTTGGTATCATTGAGATACTATTATAGTTTTTATTCATATTTTGCAATAGGTTTTATATTTTCTTGTTTCCATTTTAATTTTAATTAAAGTTTTAGCCATTTTGTTGTGCTTTTGTAATTTTTATTATTATTTTTATTTATTTATTTATTTATTTATTTATTTTAAATGTCTACATATTTTTATTGATTTTTATTTTAGTTTTATATTTTAGTTATTTTAGTTAATCAAGTTTAACTAAATGAAAATGAGAAATGTTGCCTTGGCAACTAGCTGGGAAAAAAAATAAGTTTAAGGTTTTTTAACATTTTATTGTATTTAATTTCAGTTAATATATATTTTGTAATGTTTTTAGTTTTAGTTAACTATGATAACCCTGAATGCCACCCTCAGGAGGTCAAACTAAATGAGATGTTTTATTATATATTCAATTTATAAAAAAAAATATTTTAAAATTTGAGGTATGTCTAAATACAATTAAATGTGTGTTTTTATACTTTTTCTTGCAGCGAACTTTAAATAAGCATTCAAATTAAATGTATAGCATTTAAAATAAATAAAATTAAATAATTTTTTTTAAAAAAATATGCCAGAATAGTAGGGTTGTAAATCAAAACAGCTAGTTATACTGCTTGATATTGCAAGCTAGTATTTCTTGTCATATTATTTTAATGCATTGTCATAATTATAAACACTGGTATGTAGCACAAATAGTTTTATCGCTTATTTACCTAGTTATTTACTTATAGTGGCTAATTAAAATCAGAAGTCTTGTGCTTTCACAGAAAATAGCTTACTTGAATGTTGCAAAATAAGGTGGATAATCTGTATCTGTATCCAGCAGACAGTAAACTATCCGTATTTTTTTTTTTTTTTTAAATGACCAATTTCATGTGAAGTAATGCATAAAGTCATTATTATTATTATTATTATTATTATTATTATTATTATTGCTCTTTTTTGGTCATATATTTATAATATGTTCAAAATCATGCACACATGTCACATTCAAGTCATATCAGTAGCCTAGAGTAATAAAGTTGTTTTATCTTATATGGACATAGAGATCACATGACAAGCTGAATACGACAGGTACTTCTCATTAACAGACACTTTTTTCACAAAATAAATTAAACATGATTGACTGTGAATATGTCACAGTCCATTAACTGGAAACCTTTGCTGCGTTCACCCTACAAAGTGTTAGTCCAAGGCAACTGCCAAAACATTAGTGCAAAATAAACAACAACAAAAAAGTTATTTTGTGACAAAGTCCTCGTTAACATTCTTTTGTAATGTCGTTCAAAATGATTTGGACATTTTTTCCCAGCAATAATTACACAATGTACCTGTTTATAGTAAGTATGTATAGTAAGGTAAGAGAAAGCAGTCTGTAGTTTCTCTGGAAGCATGTGCTAAAAATATGCAAATACATTCAAATTATGTTGGACACAACATAAATAAACATTGGTTCTTGCATGCGTTCGATTTGAATTTCAGGTGAACTCCCCTCAGTGTTTGCATATGGAAATCACAGCAAGGCTTTTACTTTGTCCCAGAATCTCACAGTTTTTTAACAGACAACATCATGTCATGCTACAAGTGAAGGTGAGTTTATATTTGTTGTGTTTTACTTGATTATTATCTGAGATTTATATTGCCTGAGTTACTTTTGATTAGATATGGCTATTAAACCATTTTTATGCTGGATTCCCAAAAGAAAAAGGGAGTTAGAAAGTATGTTTAGACTTAAACAAATCTTTAACTTGCTTTTAACCTTGTGTTTTAGACACAGCCTCTTTTTTGCTGTTTGGGGCTTGTTTGATTTTTCCTGTTAAATCCAAAGTATTTGATAATAGGAAAGAAGCTGTTTAAAGAAAGTCACAAGACATGCAGCTGTAACGGCCGGCAGTGCTGAACTGAGCCTCTGTGTGTCAGTGTTGCCCGAGGCGCTTGGCTGCCGCATCTGAAGTCACTTTGAACTTTCTGAAGTTACATACTTTTCACTTTCAACTGCCTAATGAGACATCACACTCCTCTGGAATTATGTCTGGGACAAAGCAGTTGAGCTTGTTTGGCGGTGTTTATTTACTTAAACTTGGTTTGACCTGAGACTGATCTGGAAAAAGGTTTTGAAAACATGTTGTTTCAACGTCTTTCATGCTCAAGAGCTGTACTAATTCTCTTTAATCTGAATTGAAATACAAATATAGACGTTAAACATACTCTAAGATCTAATACAAATAGGCATTACAGAAGTTTAGACTACAAAGTAGCTAATATATGAAATCTGTTGTTCCTCTTTGCTTAACTTTTCACAGTAGTGTGATGTTAAGTAAAGTTTACACACACTTAACTAAGTTATTTGGAACCTGCTTGAGGACTGGGATACTATGCATTATTAGGGGAAGTACGCTGCACAGTCTCAGCTTTGGGCTATATTTTCTTTCTTTCTTTTTTTTACACTTCTAAAAGGATAGCATTGTGACTATTTTTTCTATTCTTCCTCTACACTTCTGTACCACCAAAACCACCCATACAGCGTTATTATTTTTTCAAAAGCAGAACTTTTTCTATTTCTGCTGTCACTGTGTGCCGTGGTGTCTTAGTTTTTTAGAAACTATTCAGAGTGTCTGAATCTTTTCAGAGTTGATGATAAAAGTAAAGCTTGTGCTCAATGCGTCATTTTCAGACCATCTCTTAAGGAAGTACACGTATGAAAACTGCTGTAAAACCTTCAGTCAAGGTAGGTTTGGATTTTCTCTTTTTTTTTATCCCACGAAAAAACTTTTTAAAGAACCAAACAAATAGTCTTGTTGAATTGACAGTAATGATTTAATGTTTTTTTATGTTCAAAAATAAAAAATAAAAAGGACACTAATACTAAATATCGATGCAGTAGATCACAAAAGCAAAGTCACCACAGAGCTTAGCCTTTTGACCAGTTTTAGTGAGTTTGTGCGATGTGTGAAGCCAGAGATGGCGGGATAAATAGTGACATGCCTTGGAGAGATTTTATAAAGATGTTTTTTGTCCCGGGAAGTGAATGGGAGAATGAGTTCAGCGTGAGTCATGATAGTCCAGGTGGTAACAAACAGAACAAAAAGAGAAGGAGATAATGTGTGCTGATGCATGCTGTAGAGGAAAGATCCATGCAAACAATTGATACCAGGTGCACTTTTCTCATTCACAGCAAGTGCTGAGAAAATATTAGTTGAAAACACTGTGCTGTAACTTGACATGAATTGAAAGAGAGGCAGAAAAGGACATCAAGCTATAGGAAGCTTGAAGTGCACACAAAGGTCAATTTATTTGCTTGAAGGCACAACGGTACTGGTCAGATGAGAGGCCTTGAGTGGGCTTTGATCCAGCAATCTTCTTTATAGCACTGAGATGCCTTCTTCTCTCTAAACCCCCCCAACACCACACACACACACACACACACACACATCACATCACTCCCCTTCAGGTTGTTTTGAAAAATGAGTGACTTAATGTCTCTTGTCTTTCTGCAGAGTGACCAGTGATGCATGAGAGGCCAATCAGAGTCAAAGAGCAGACGGTCAATCCAAAGAGCTGACCACTGACATGGAAGACACTGAGATATCAGAGAAAGGTAAAACTTTATTCATGAATTATTTATGATAAACACATTTTCCATCCAATTTTATATTACTGTAATGCGAAAAAAGTTATGAAAATGATGAATGGTCTTCTTTATTTTTTATTTTTCAAAAATAAAGTACTACAATTTTACAGTTTAAACAATATACAGCACTGTTCAAAAGTATGGGGTCAGTAAGATTATTTTTAATAAATTAAATGAATGGTTTTATTCAGCAAGGATGCATTAAATCGATCAATTAAAAATAACAGTAAAGATTTCTATTTCAAATAAATGCCATTCTTTTGAACTTTCTATTAAAAAAAAAAAAAAAATGCTGAAAAAGCCACCGTTTCCACAAAAATATTAAGCAGCATTGATAGTAATAAGAAATGTTTCTAGAGCAGCAAATCATATTAGAATGATTTCTGAAGGATCATGTGACACTGAAGACTGGAGTAATGATGCTGAAAATTCAACTTTACCATCACAGGAATAAATTACATTTTAAATATATATTAAAATAGAAAATGGTTATTTTAAATTGTAATCATATTCTACAATATTACTCTTTTTACTGTATTTTTGATCAAATTAATGCAGCCTTGGTGAGCATAAGAGACTTTTTTCAAAACCATTAAAAAATCTTACCGACTTTTCTTTTTCCTCTTGTGCCGTATTGATTGTATCAAGTCAGTTTCCCACTTTAACACTGCCAAACCTCGCCATAACAGTATGTGTTCTATGAGAAAATACATTTTCCTTGCAGTTGCTCCCACTTTGCACTTATGAATTAGATTTTCCGCATGAAGAAACCACTGTGTATGGTCTTCAGTGAGATGCTGGACTGATTTGCACAACAGTTTCACAGGACCCCATAAAACATACCAATTTAGAGCTGCACTTCAAAGCACAGACCATTAATTACAAAGAAGAGGGGTGAATAATTCATTATGCTTTGGTCACTATAGGAGCAGACTGAGGTTGGAATTGTACTGATGGACAAAAGGCCTAGAAGAGCAGCTTTTAGCAAATGTTTCAGCCTTTGCTGAGAAGAAAGTGTGCAGAATAGAGCCTATTGGACATGTATGGGGAAACTCTTAAGTGTTCTGTTTTCAATAGGAGCATATCAGTGCCGTTGAAAACCAGGCTGCTGAGGTGCAGTTTGTAAAGGCATGTAGTACTCACTGTGGTGAGTGCTCTCAGGATAAAGATGCAGAATAGACCTCCATTTCAGTGCATGTTTACCACAGAGATTAGACCTTCATGATGGACATGCCACTCTTCTGTAATCAATGAAGCCTTGTGGTTTACAGATGGATGGATGGATGGATGGACAGACAGAGACAGATACAGTAGATCTCCCTTTCTCAATGTCTCTATCAGTCTCTCTTCTTTTTGAGTCGAAGTAATTGTCATTTGAATTGTAATCAGTGAGAAATTGCATATTGGATATTTCATATGGAATCAATGAGTCCTGGTATTTCGATCTGCACTGGTCACACAGATTGCTTTTCAGATTGCACACATATTCAGTGACATTATGCAGTGAACTCACCACCTCTTTCCGTCCCCCTATATATGTGGAATTAGAATTTTTATGCTTTTGTGTTTTATATTAATCAGATCATCTCATACAATCTCTCTGCTCACTGTCCGTTCTCCGACTTTGTCCACCAGATGTCAGCATTGCAAAGAATACATTGCCTCTCCATATCTTCGAAGAACAGCATGTTATCTGGAAAGCATTGTGATTCACTTTAAACACAAAGTTCTTAAAGGAAGAATTTACCCAAATATTCTATAATCATTTACTCTCATTTGACCCTCATGTCTTTTCAAACCTGTATGTTTACTTTCTTACATAGAGCACAAAAGGAGATCTGTTGTGATGACAAAAGTGTTAAAGGGATAGTTCACTCAAAAATGGCAATTCTGTCATTGTTTACGTACCCTCATGTCGTTCCAAACCTGCATGACTTTCTTTCGTCTGTGGAACATAAAAGAAGATTCAAGATTCGAGAAAAAGTGTTTTGTCCATACAATGAAAGTCAGTGGTTCCCAACATTCTTCAAAATGTCTTTGTTTGAGTTCCACAGAAGAAAGATAGTCATGCATGTTTGGAACGACATGAGGAAGAGTAAATGATGACAGAATTGCCATTTTTGGGTAAACCTTCTATCACACTTTATTTTATAGTGTCCTTGTTACACTTGTAAAGTGTAACTATCTGAATTGGGGGGCAGTTGTGGCCTAATGGTTACAGAGTCGGACTTGTATCCTAAAGGTTGCGGGTTCGAGTCTCAGTACTGGCAGGAAATGTAGGTGGGGGGAGTGAATGAACAGCGCTCTCTTCCACTCATTACCACAACTGAGGTGCCCTTTGAGCAAGGCTCCTAACCCCCAGTCACTCCCCCGGTGCCACAGAAAAAAAAAAAGAAAAAAAAAAATGGCTGCCCACTGCTTCAGATGTGTGTTCAAGGTGTGTGTGTGTGTGTTCAATACTCCTCTGTATATGGGTGAAATGCAGAGCACAAATTCCAAGTAGGGGATACCATACTTGGCTACACGTCACTTCAGTAAACACAGTATTCCTGAAATGAAAGGCGAAAGTAGTTGAAAAATACCCAGATGTCTTCCAGCCTCTGTCAAAGTGTACATTTGATGTCTTTCTCTCATTGTCAGGGAATGTTTTAGCGGTATAGTATCTAAAAATGAAGAAAATGCTCAAATTATTCAAATAGCATTCAAATAGTCTTGTTTTTGTCCATGTTATTTTGCCGCAAGATGACAAAAAATTTATTTCAAAACTTTTTCAGAGAAAAAATAGTCTCACCACCATTACCAACTGAAGTAACCTTTGAACAAACTTACAACTGTGCAAACGTCAGTGTGGAATTGTGTGGCGTGTTGACGGCTAACTCATTAAGGCCTAAATGAAAGTGATGAGATGTGATTTTAGACCGCATCTGGAACAAATGGCCCAGGCGTTCCCTGTTCAGTCTGGCCAATTTTGGAGGCCTGTACCAACCCACAACCCCCCTCCACCCGCCGACAGGGCCAGCACACACACAGGTTTAGATCTGATATTTATTTCATCGAGCTTGTGTACGCAGTTGGTCTGATATGAATGTGATTCCACGCTTTGATGCAGAGACAGATTGTAAAGTGTGATTTTATTAAATCCTTCATTAGGATTCATCAGTGAGATTGGATCAGAAAAAGGTCACTGTGCAAATTCGGCCCACTCACCCCCCAACAGCACCCCTCGCTCTTGTCCTCCCTCTCCTTTGCATTCGCTCTCTCATTTCTCTCTCATTTGCTTTAGTTGGGGGGGTTGGCCGCCGCTACTGAAACGAATTTGCTGTGAAAATGGGGAAAAATGAGCATTATGGGCTGGCGGAGGAATACAAGGTGAAAGTGACATTATCTCCCCCTCCACGTCTCCTCCCTCTCTCCTCTTTCCCCTCCTCCTCTCCTTCCCCGTTTCCGTTCTCCGGTGCCTTTGCGGGACGATGGTGCCACAAATCATTTGTACGCTCTCATTTGGGTCTACAAGCCGCGATGGTGCTTACTGCTCACGGAGCAGATGACTTTCAGAAAGGGGGGAGTAAAGGGGGAACGGCTATTTTCTGGCACATGAAAACATCAGTTGGAGTTGGAGCTGAAATTGAGAGGGAAATTGCTCACACCATATGTCATCTTCTGCTGAGGGCTTTTTTTTTTTCCATTGGGTGCATGTTATTCATGCGTCTGAGCGAGGCAGTTTGCTTGGTGTTAATTGTTGTCATCGAAGTGTAATGTGTGCTCTAATGGGAACGGCAGTTTATCTATATCTGTAGACCTGCTGGAGTTTAGTGTACTAAGTCACTAAGGGTACTAAGGCATAGGTTGAAGTGATCTCTTCACATTTACTGGAAACAGTGTTAGCATAGGCTGCGGAACCAAAGCCCTACTTTGGTATGCATCAAATATCAGTTGTTGTGAAAAAATTAGGGTTACGCTTTATTTTAAGGTGACGTAGTTACATTGTACTTATTCAAATAAGTACTGAGTAATATTAATTAACTTCATGTACTTACTATAGAGTAGGGTTTGGTTTATGGTTAGTTACTTGTGATTATGCATAGTTTACTGTTATTACTATAGTAAGTACATGTAGTAACATGTAACTATGTCACCTTAAAATGAAGTGTTACCAAAATCACTACTATCCATATTATTTTTGCCCTGTTGATCCTGTTCTGTCATTCAATCTAACCAGATGCATGTACAGTATGGTAGACTGCCTCTGCTTTCTGTTGGTCGATTGGCTAGTAAAGTTGGATTCTTATTGGCTGTCAATGTTTTTATTGTTAATCAGCCACAAATCATCATTCTGAAAGTGTTTCCAATGATATTGTTCCTTTGTGTTGTTATTGTTATACCTGTATTGTGGACTTAATACTGTTGACGGGCCTTAAGACTGCAAGGGGTTATTATTTCTTAGCCTGACCCATTCAAAATGTTTTATGCATTTATCGTTCCAGTGGTAGTGCTGCCCTTACCAGCAGTTAAAAATGTTAACGAAGTGAATATTATGTTATCTGGCCCTGCATGCAGCTTCCAGGCGCTCTGTTATGCACACTTTTAATTGGTTCATTAAAAAACTGACAGACAGGCAAGATCTGGGCCAGAATATATCATATGCAAAGAGTCTATGCCCCTGCATTTTTGGTTTAATGTGAAGTTTGGTTTAAGCCTTAGCAACAAAAGGGCAAGTGTGAGTGTATAATCCCTCATGAGTCTTTGAATGTCTACTTTCTGTTTTTCCAAGAATCCCCTTCTTTTCACCCCATACAGACACAATTCTTCCACCACACTGGCTGTATTGCCACTTGTGCCTGAACTGATCAACCTATTCTTATGAATGACATTACAGACAGGGATTATCACCTCTCTTTCACACACACACACACACACACACACACACACACACACACACACACACACACACACACTCATACTGTATGCACATAGACACATTGCTTGAATACTCTGCTGTAGTTCTCAGATAGAAATACACCTGACCACTCATGCGTGATTCATCTGTTACAGTCACACGCTTTCGCACACATAACGCAGACATATACGACCGCATGAACACACATGTACGGATCATTCACACACAGTCGCACGGCCTTGCCCTGGAAAGCATGCATATACGCACACGCATACACTGCAAGTGTGAAATAAGAATCATGCCCTAAAGCAGACTTCTGCACTCTCCATGATGGTTCCAAAGGGACCTCCATCTGTGAGATTCAAATGCAATATTTATTGCCAAATGAGACAACCGTTATTAAAAACCACATCTGTGTGAAATATGTATGTGTTTATACAGGTATGCATGCACACGTACAAGTCCATATGTATTTTTACATTATCTGCGTTGTGCTCCCTTACACAGAAATGAGTTTTCTATTACATGCTCATTTATGGAAGCCTTTTTCCATCTCAGAGTAAAAAATAAAGAGATAATTATGATGTAAAGTTTAAAATTATGAAATTAAGTCACACTGTGATCACAGTTAATAAATATAAACATATATACATATATATACAGTCAAACCAAAAATTATTCAGACATTTTTGATATATATTTATACTAGTGGGTGCAGGACACTATAGTTCATGTAAGGGAGGATAACAAAATAAAGTAAACTGTGACATATTATACCCAAAAATTCTTCATACAGTGAACTACCTGTAAAATTGATAAAAATTTGGAACCAAAAATTATTCAGACACTTTGACCTCAACATGTTTTGCTTAAGTGTTATCTGACTTTATCAAGATTATTTTTTTCTGACACAGTTTAACTCTAAGATCTTGTCATATTTTATTAGCATTTTTTAAAACTGAATAAACTGTATTAATGAATGAAATGTTCAAGGTGTCTGAATAAATTTTGGTTTGACTGGTTATACACACTTATTAATTACACAATTTTGTTTTTACTTGCACTGGGAAAAAATATTTTTCATTCAATGAACATAGCTGTGCTAGTGTCAGTGCAATGACAAGCAGTAACATACTAAAATGTATGTCTGAAATTAAGGTCAATCATTTTTTTTGTAAACACTTACCTTAAAAATTTAGAAAAATCTAATTTGGTAATTTTACTAAGTAAATTTTTACTTGATTACTTGTGTGAAATTTACTTGCAAAAGAAAAATCGAGTTAATTTTACTTTTTTAAATTATTATTATTTTTCAGTGTGAGGCAGACTATCAAACACATTAACCCCACTGCATTGTGGGATTTAATGAATGCACATAGTTGTGACACAGACTTAGCAAATTATTTATTTGCATAATGTGATTTATTTTGGAGTGAAATGATATTCAGCAAGTAAAAATGTAGTCCTTGACTTTATCCATCTGAAATTAATTGGATTGTGACAAGTGGGCTTGGCATACCAATATGCACTAGCATAGCTGGTTATAGGCTGCGTCCGAAATTGCATACTGTCTTGAGTAGTTACTTATTTTGAGTAAGTATTCATGACCGCTAGAAAATATGTTCTATATAGTATGAGTGTGTGTAGTATGAATGTAATCTGGATGTATTACATTTGCCATGTTGTCATTATCATGTGACCTACTGCATCTGTTGCGTCGCTTCACTGCCATTCACAAATCCTCTCCTGTTGCCTCATGGGATAGTAAAGTGTCATCATATGCACACTTCAGAATCTCACCGAAAGTAGTAGGTCATCTGTGTACATTTTGGCTGCTCTTTTATGAGTACTGTGAATTTGGACATACTTCTTTTGTCACATACTGTTTTTCGCCTACTATATAGTAGGGAAGTATGTGATTTCGGATGCAGCTGTGGTCTTTATATGACAGGTGGTTGGAGGGGAGGAGTTAAAATAAGAGGACTTGATGATGTCAGCTGAAAAGGAAAGTTGTTTTGTTTTGATTAAGGATCATTATAATATTTTTTTTTTTCTTTGGAGTAATGTACACCAGTGTTTTGTTCACAATAATACCAAGAATGTCTATTATTATTTTTATTTTATTTTTTTTTCATATCGACTTAAAAACAGAACTGAGGAGCCCAGTTGTACTTTCTTAAACTTTGAGAGCTTCACTAGCTGTGAAAACGTTTATTAAAAACCAATTTGGCAAAGCCTAGAAATGGCCATAAACCATTTCTCCTCTCCTTTTCGGTGAGCGAAAACTGAATAAAAACTGCTGATGGTCCATGAAGTTCCACTTCAGTTCAGCCAGTTTAGAAGATTTATCTATTTTTATCTATTTTATCTATTTAACTCAATTTAAAAAATAATAATAATAATAATTCATATATATATATTTTAAAAGCATTTACTGTATTGAATTCAGGAAATTCCTAATAATAGCTTGGCTGTTTTAAAAGCTCTCCTAACCCTACTTGTTGTTATGTCTTCATTTTCCACCCATTCTTGGCTTGGCAGCTAAGCAGTACTGCACCGTTTTCTGCTGTGTGGAACATAGCATGTCTTTATAGTCTGAGAGCTTCAGTCTTATCTGCTGATTATAGGACCGTACAGCTCTAAGGACTGATGGCTGAATGTTTAAGGTTTAAAAAGATAAATTGAAGGCTGCAAGGTGTGAAAGAAGTGTGAGTTACGTTTCCTGCATCTTTGGACACAGATAATGGACTGAAAGGTGGAATCTGAAAGGTGAATCAGAATGGTTTGCTGAAGAGAAAAGTAAATAGCTGAAGTGTTACATGTATCTGCCCATTCCATTCAACATCTACTCTCATTTCTTTCCTTTCCCATTTCATTCATTTTCCCTCAGCTGTTTTTGAAAAGAAATATTTGATGTGTGGGCGAAAAAAAGAAACTATGCAATTCAAATACACTCTGGAGTGTTGCAACAGTGAAAGCAAAAATTATACTAATCAACTTTGCAGAGCAAAAAATAAATCCCAGTAGTCTGTAAGTACACATGCGGGTGGTCCGCAATTTAACAACTATTGAATAAATGAGCTTGTCGAGTTGACCACATCAAATAAGCCCATTGCAAGGCCTGTTGCTTTCACAGCAACCCTTCAGAAACTCTTCAATGCCGGTTCTAGACCACAGTAACTCTGGGGCCAAGCAGGAGCCACTAGTGCTTTAAGGACACACACATTAACATTTATCTTAACCCATTTTTATGATTATTGAAGCAATTTTACTAAGTCAAGTATAACTCTGCAATCTCTACACATAAGCTAAAATGATATCAAATTAATTTGTTTGTTTGACTAGTAATCTTGTACTGTAGTGTGATAATCAGCAGTGATTACATAACACACTTTTAATATTTAGGCACTTTTCTGCATCTGTAAACTTCAATGATACACATGATATTTCAACAGTACATACTGCCTACGCTTGATTCTTAATAGTGCGTGTTGTTACCTGAATGTTTTTTTGTTTTTTGGTAGTTGTTCATAAGTCCCTTGTTCGTTCTGAGCAACCCAGTGTTCTTCAGAAAAATCCTGCAGGACTCTACACATTCTTTGGTTTTCCAACAACTCTTTCAAACAGTGACTGTATGATTTTGAGATCCATCTTTCATATTTCTCATAATGTATTTTTGGCTGCATTATAATGTTTTCCTAATTTGGAATATGATAAAAAAAAATTGCGTATGTGGACGTGTTCAAATAACTGAACTATTGAAAACAGATAACATGTTAACATTTGATCTCTACTCAAACTAAATAAAGATTATTTCATTTTGTTGAACGAAATTCAAATGATCAATTCAATTCAAAGTTTATTTGCATAGCACTTTTCACAATATACATAGTAATCGGCTTCATTAGCTTAAAGGGGACCTATAATGCCCCTTTTACAAGATGTAATATAAGTCTCTGGTGTCCCCAGAATGTGTCTGTGAAGTTTCAGCTCAAAATACCCCACAGATCATTTATTATAGCTTGTCAAATTTGCCCCTATTTGGGTGTGAGCAAAAACACGCCATTTTTGTGTGTGTCCCTTTAAATGTAAATGAGCTGCTGCTCCCGGCCCCCTTTCCAGAAGAGGGCGGAGCTTAAACAGATCGTGCTTCGGTTGCTCAACAACAACAAAGCTGGAGAATCTCACGCAGCCAAAATGAGGATTGTCAGTAACGGTGTTCAGCCTTACGTTGTTCAAACCGGAGTCGGACACTGATGGAGCGACTCAGGAAGAAGTTACAACTTTTAGAATGAAACTGGACATTTCTAAATGGTTAGTGGATAAATTTATGTAGTTGCTGTGGAGTTGATTCAACTCATCAACTAGCATGTGCCGTCATGTTAATCTTTTGTGCAAATCCAGCATTGAATTGACCCTCGTTTGTGAAGCAGTCCGGCGTAAAATGACGGCATGACAACAACACTACTACAACAACTCTTCCTCTTCTCTAAAGCAGCCCAACATGGCCTCGCCCCCTTTGTTGTGTGTTCTCGGGGATGGGGTTTATGTAAATTTTGGGGTTTGTGATGTCACCAACACGGGAAGAAGCTCGTTGTAGTCCCTACCAGTTGTTTGTTGTAGTCCTTAAAAAAAGCGATTTCTTTAAAAGAAAATATCTCCCTTTGCATTGAACTTTGAGCGTCGTAACTTTGCAGATGTTGTTTATGTTCAAACAGCAACATTACACAGTAACTAAAGTTAAAAAAGTGAAATCATAATCAAGGACCCCTTTAAAACGTCCAGCCTGTTACACTTTGCATTGTAAAAATGTCATGTAACAAATGTCTTAGAATGTGATGTGTGAAATATTTGGCCAAGATTATTATGTTATGCTAGCCTGAGCTTGACCAGTGTGTTTTTATGATGGACAGACATTTTCTCTCTCTGACTATTGAATTGAATTGAATTTTTTTTTTTTTTTTCAACAAACCTGGGCTGCCACCAATATTCTCTACAATCAACTTAGCTCACAATGCTTTTGGGAAACGCAGCCCTGCTCAGTTCACAATCCACCAGACTGTAGGAATGACCCAACTGCTGTTCATAGCATTTAGGCAAAAGATGATTGTGTGTATTTGGTACTATTTCATCATTTATAATTGTAGTACACGTTTATGAGAAACATTGTGTGAATGTTTAATAGATTAGGGTACAATAAATTATTCTTTTCATCACTACCACCACAGGACAAATCATGTATTGCAGAACCGGCACTGAAACTCACACTTGACCTTTCAGTTCTGGCTCCCGATAAAGGCCAGATTGGCCCCAACTAAGGGGTCCGGCACTCAGATTATCTCTCCATAATTACCTTGCAAAGATGAAAGGAAAGAACACGCTGTTTTGCCTCCCTGTAGATAAACATGCCGACCCATGTGTGTTCCACCGAAGACTTGAGAGTAGGGTTTGTATGTATGTGTTAATGGCAGCTCACTTGTGTAAGTCTTTTTCCCTTCCCAAGTCTCCTAAAAGCACTGTGCTAAAAGCCCCTTGGAGCTTTTGGATGATCAGACACTAACAACCCATTCAAGAGCTTGCCTTCCACGTACATTTCTCCTCCTCCTTGCGAACGCACATGTGCTGTGTAACTCAGTCCATTACGTTATAATGCTGCAGTTATACAGTATGCCGTGCATGTCATTTTGTGGGCTGCACGGCGAGTTTTGTGCTACCGTGCTGCTTCAAATGGGCTCTTGAGAGTAAACAAAGTGCTTCACTTCACATCGTACACATTATGTGGCTCCGCACAGAGCGCGGGTTTACTTCACATGGTAAACATAATCAAACTCCTTGTATATACCTTTATCTGTTTGCAGTCCACTCAGGGAACATTTTCAACTATTTACTGCATGGATGACAGGTTTGGTGGAATTTAAAAAATGAAAACATGAAATTTAAAAACAGTACTTGTGAAAAAAAAAATTAAGAAAGGTTTCAATTTAATAACTTTGACTTTAATGAAAAAAAAAATGTCATGTTGTGTACACATAATGTGTTGGCTCAGCAAAAAACAGTTTGCATCAATTTTTTTGAGTTATGAAAACTTTGAATGAATTTATCTTCAACCAACAAGCTACATTGAGTTAGAGGAACTTAATTTGTAGCATAAACTTTTTAAGTTGATTATTCAAAAAATTAAGTCGCTCCAATTAACAGAGTTGTAGCCCTGGAACCAATTAATCTTATCTATTTGAGTTCGAATCAGCTATCATAGCACATGCTGACATGACTTATTTAACATGTATATTTAATGAACAAGTAAGATATTTCTTGTCACTAGCATTAGCGCAGTCATTGCTTATAGAGTCAATGTAGTGTTTACCTTCATGTATCTACTCTTCAGCACAAACTTCAACATTACAGAAACTCTTTTAAATGTCAAACATAACAGCATTAAACACTAACAGGTCTTTCCCTTCACTAAAAACAAATAAATTAACACTTAATTTCAACATTTAATCTCCTTATCCAGTGCTACGCAAAGCATGCTGGGAACTAGAAATCCACTGCCTAATTTCCGAAGTTATCAAGATAATTTCATTAAGTATTCAAGTATTTTATATTAAGGTTACACTTTATTTTAAGATGTCCTAATTATACATTTTAGTACTGAGCAATATTAATTAACAACATGTACTTACTATAGGTTTAGGGTTTGGTTTATTGTTAATTGCATGTAATTATGCATAATTTCTACATGTAACACATGTAACAAGGACACTGTAAAATAAACTGTTACATATTGTATTACTTTATTGTTACACAACATGACATTTTTCATTAAAGCTATTAAATTGAAACTAAAAAATGGTATATCTAATATTTTATAATATTTTCAGAAAGCCTTTAAATATATAATACATAAATACTTTTCAGTTATTAATTCTGGGGAGTTGCATTTTAAACCTGCCTAAACCTTGCCTTGTCATAAAAATGTCATATTACCTGATATTGTAGGAAAATGATTGACCTTGACACACAGTTTTGAGAGTCTACATGGCTCTATGATATGTATTTATTTATTTATACTTCTTACATGCCGGTCACAACATATGAATTTGGTGGACAAAAGTATATCAAATAGTAATAAGGAGTGAAGCAGTTTTGTTAAAACAATTCTAAGAAATAATAATAGGTATTTAAAAAAAAAAAAAAAAAAAAAAATTGATACCTTTTCCAAATAAATAATTATACAGTACTTTTTTCTTTGCAAGCACTTCATTATTTTCATTATATATCAGGGCAGCTGTATCACCCTGTCCTTTGGACCCTCTTGTTTCTGAATGAAAGCAAATCTGTGTTCCAACATAGTGAAAAACCTTCCCAGAAGGCACATATTGATGTGGTGTTCAGGTGTCCACATACTTCTGGCCCTATAGTGTATATTTGCATAGCATGAAGAAGACTGAATTGTCACATTATTTAAATAATGTGTTCCCATCCCATCACTTCACTGGAAATGATGTTAGTACTTCAAGGTTCCAAGTGATTCTGGTAAAGACCGTAAAACCCATCTGCACCCTTTATAGCTACATGCAAGATTCCTCAAGGAAAGGTTTTCGCCTACACCAGCTGTGTTTATGACATTTTTCATGTCACACCACCACTGTGCATGTATGTATGTGAGTGTGTGCATACAAGTGCATGAGCGTTAGAAAGTACACCTGCTCTGGAATGAAAAAGTCCCTTATCTGCAATTTACATGCAAATCAAAATACATCCACTTTCCACCACAGCAATGCATTCTGGGATTGTCAGTTTCCTCTGGCCCGTACAGGTCAAGCAGAAGTTATTGTGCTTATTTGTCACATTAAAACACATTAAATTGCATTCAGTTCTTTCTCCTCCCAGCAAGACCCAAAGAGATTTTACTCATCTGTCCACACTGTGAACAAACTGAGGGGAGAAAATGGCCAATTCTCCTATTTAACCTCCGTCGCCATATTTATATAGCTATTTAACTCAGGCAGGCCTGTGGTTATGATTTGATGGTTTTTGTGCGATCCCAGGCTCTGAATTATAGAATATCATTGAAGAGTCAAGTTGTTTTTCATCTTTGTTGTGAGGCGCTATTTGTTCCCTCTACAGTTCCACATCACTGCCTCTGATTGAACAGAAGGGAAGAAAACTGTCAAACTATCATGGATCTCTCTCTCCCGCCCTTCATTTTTTTCTTTTACTCTCTCATGCTTTAATATACAGTAGTATCTCTCTCATCCACACACCCTCTCATTCTCCTTCTTGTCGATTTCCCCAGTGTGCTCTTAAACTGCTAGTGTAATTTAAATACGGAGCTCCGCGTTAGCAGGAGGCACTTTGCCTCTATGATGGGGGAGAGGATAGCAGAACAATAAGGCGAATGAAATGGGGAGGGTGGAATGGGAATTGGCTTACATTATCACACAGCATCTAAAACCAGAGTGCAGAGGGCTTCAAACACAATGCGCACTAACAGCCCTGCCCTTGAATGCTAAGCAGACCTATATAAAGCAGCACAAAGAGAGCAATTTGTGTCCCGTTTTGTTTTGTTTGGGCGTTTTTCTTGCAATTTCACTCCATGGCAGAACTTTATTGCGGAACGAAAAAGACTCGACATCAAAATGCACCGAGCATCAGAGGCCGAACATCAACGGGGCTGCTCAGAGCAGGGATTGGCCGGGAGATTAGAAACGTACGGCTCTCTCGGCCTGCAGTGGCACCTGTGTGTGTATTGCATGAGGGCCAAAACCTTTCTGCAAAGTGCTGCACTAGAAAGATAACTGGAGTGTTGTGCCTGAGGGTCTCACTGTGATGAAGCTTTTCATTTGCTTCTGTCCCCAGCTGTGTGTTTTTGGACATTTCAGGAGGACAGTAGCCCTTTTTTGTGTCAAAACAAAGCTTGAAAAGCTTGTTTTACAGCATGAAAAAGTGCCACTGATCTGTTCTTTTCTTCTGATGGGTGTCCGGATGGTCCTTATATTCCCTGATAGTATCTTTACTTCATTTTTTTTCTCTTCCTCCCCTCCCCTGTTCCTCTGTGGCTTGTTCAGCATTATGACTAAGAGTCACTTTGAGATGCTGACCTGCTCAGTATTGATCGGGGTCGTATCTCCTTCCCAGTTTCACTCAACTAGACCTCATCAATAACCAGATCCTTTTTTCTTTTTTTCTTTTTATTTTTGCGTTATTATTATTATTATTGTGTTGTACTTTTGTTTTGATTATTTAATTATTGTATTTATATTTTTTACTCTATTTCAAGGTGGTTCTGGTATTTATTTTTGTTTGTTAGTAAGTAAAAATAATTTTTAAAAATGAAAATAAAAACAGACCCTCAAAATGATGAAGACTGGTATAGTTAGAGAGGCATTCTCCTCGCCATCATCACAGAATGGCTGCTTTGATTTCAGTCCTATTTCTCTTGGCCCTCATAATTATTGATCTGGAAAAATGTATTCTCTTTCTCTCAAGCTTCCTGCTTGTTTCGTTGTTCTGGAGTCTATATGGCCCTTCTGTCTTGGTGACACTAATACTTCCTCTGAACGATCCAAAAGCTTAGATTTACAAATATACTGTTACCAAACACTGGTTCACTTTTCTGAAGAGCAAAATAACCTCTGTGCAACCTCCTAACCCTTGTGTTATACCATCATTATCTTGAACAGGATGTCATTTGTGGTGTTACTATGACATGTACAATATAGTTAAAGGGGTGGTTGATTATGATTTCACTTTTTTTAACTTTAGTTAGTGTGTAATGTTGCTGTTAGAGCATAAACAACGTCTGCAAAGTTACAACACTCAAAGTTCAATGCAAAGGGAGATATTTTCTTTTAAAGAATTCGCTGCGTAAGGACTACAAACAGCTGGTAGGGACTACAACGAGCTTCTTCCTGGGTTAGTGACATCACTAACCCTAAAATTTACATAAACACCGCCCCCGAGAACACGCAACAAAGGGGGTGAGGCCATGTTGGGCTGCTTTAGACAAGAGGAAGAGTTGTTGTAGTAGTTTTGTTGCCATGCCGTCATTTTACGCCGGACTGCTTCACAAACAATGGTCAATTCAATTTTGCACAAAAGATTAACATGACGGCACATGCTAGTCGATGAGTTGAATCAACTCCACAGCAACTACATAAATTTATCTACTAACCATTCAGAAACGTCCAGTTTCATTCTAAAAGTTGTAACTTCTTCCTGAGTCTCTCCATCAGTGTCGACTCCGGTTTGAACAATGTAAGGCTGAACACCGTTACTGACAATCCTCATTTTGGCTGCGTGAGATTCTCCAGCTTTGTTGTTGTTGAGCAACCGAAGCACGATCTGTTTAAGCTCCGCCCTCTTCTGGAAAAGGGGCGGGGAGCAGCAGCTCATTTGAATTTAAAGGGACACACAAAAACATTGTGTTTTTGCTCACACCCAAATAGGGGCAAATTTGACAAGCTATAATAAATGATCTGTGGGGTATTTTGAGCTGAAACTTCACAGACGCATTCTGGGGACAACAGAGACTTATATTACATCTTGTAAAAGGGGCATTATAGGTCCCCTATAAAATGGGCTTCTGGACAAGACAAAAGAACTTATATCATTTGAAGATTTAAAACTCAAAAGAGAAGAACAGACATAGGATGTAGGAGTCATAATCTTGTGTTTAGCATACATATTTCTGACACATATGTGCTGTGGTGCTCATTTGGACAATTAGGGTTTGAGTCATTTCCTGATTTGTTACGTTATTCTTTCCTGTTTTCTTTTTACTCAACTTTAGAACTAGTTCAGTCATGACAACTCTTGGAGGGTTTAGCAAGGTGATGGATATGACAATATTATTTGAATAGATCTGCTACGCTGCTACTGTTGATAATTGCTGCTGCAGAGCAAGTACAGGACTTGCTACTGCCAAAACATCCACAGACATGCTGCTGTGAGCAAGTAAGACATGCCGCTGCTGCACATATAACATACACAAAAATACCCATAGCAGAGCTATACAGGTGGAGCTGGGGGAGGTGGAGGGTTTGTGATAGCATGCTGCAAAACTATTGATCCAAACTATTTAATATTTAAGCAGCAAGCTCATTGGCTGCAGAATCAGCATGTTAGATGATGTCATTGTTTGTAGATTGCTAGACGTTCCTGACTGAACTATATATTATTGAGGTGGTAAAAAGGCCAAAGCGAGCTATTTAATAATATAAATAATCATTTCACAAAAGAAATTCAGGAGTTATCATTTGTTTTTCTCTGTATGCTTCCTTGTAACTCTCAGAAGAGTTAATTTGCATTTGATCTCTGAACAGGATGTGTACTAGATAAGGTCACTTCCCACACTTCCAATCTGTGCATGATTACATTTCTCAGTATATGATATATAAGGGATATGATCTCACCGACTCACCATATGGTGGGAAAGTAATCTCTCTCTCCCTGCTGATTGGACAAGAGAGTGACTTCTGTAATTAGATTAGATTAGAAGAGGGATGGGGGGTTTTGCCTTTGATTTTTATTGACTACTGGAACTAATTAACTAAATAATAATCTCTTACTTTAAACAACAAATGATTAATCATAAATACACAGTTCATGAATAAACACATCTCATGATCTGCAGCCACGGCCATTAGGTGACTGGTTAACCTCCTTCTGACATGGAATTTGACCCCGCCTGGTCAACCCAAAGGTAGAGGACGGGGGTCATGATTTGGGCCATTGTATTATATAGTGGTCACTGTCCTGCAGAGTAAATTGCTAAAGCATTTACACTATATAGGTACAGGTAACATTTGACACAGGTTGACTTGCATTGACCATGTTACATATTTTACACAAAAATTATAATATGAATTTAATTGGTTAAACTTTACATGAAGATTCTATATTATTCATTAAATAATGTACAATATTTTACAGCATTTATTAATCTAGGTTTATGTTAATTTTTACATACTACTAATACAATTTTAGGTTGTATAAATAAACATTATTTACATGAATTAACAATAATAAATCAATCTAGATTAATAGATGCTGTAAAAATTGTTGTTCATTGTTAGTGCATGATACCCATAATGCATTAAAGGATTAGTTCACTTTCATATAAAATTTTCCTGATAATTTTCGAATATATTTTCGGTCATTTTCGAAAAAAATGTAAATGTATATGCTTTATATAAACAAAAGATCGCCTTCCAAGTGCTTCCGCCAAAACCGTACTTTCGTATTCTTCAAAAAGCTTACGCTGTGTGTCCTACGCCTTCCCTATTCAACTTACGGAACGAACGCAGCGCCAGTTACATTTGTTTATATAAAGCATATACATTTACATTTTTTTCGAAAATGACCGATCGTTTCGCTAGATAAGACCCTTATTCCTCTTCTGGTATCATTTAAAGCCCTTTGAAGCTGCACTGAAACTATAATTTTGACCTTCAACCGTTTGGAGGCCATTGAAGTCCATTATAAGGAGAATAATGCTGGAATGTTTTCATCAAAAACCTTAATTTCTTTTCGACTGAAGAAAGAAAGACATGAACATCTTGGATGACATGGGGGTGAGTAAATTATCAGGAAAATTTTATATGAAAGTGAACTAATCCTTTAAGCGATGGTTAAGGTTAGATTTTATTTATTTAGATTTTTTTTCTGCATTGATTGTGGTGGTAAATTATGTAAAATTAGAGGACTCCACTTTTTAGAGGGCTTACTAACATTTAGTGTAAAATGTAAAGTTGGCCAAGAATGTGATGTAATGACCAAATTCTTTATATTTCTCATTTTACTTTTGTAAATGCCTGCCTCTCTCTTTCTCTCGCTGTCTGTCTCTCTCTGGAGCATATGTCAGGGGAACAGCGGAGCTAATTAGTGACTTGTATTGTATTAGTCTTACACTGCTGTTCGGCCTGACTGTGGGTTATGTTGTCTGCAGCAGGAGGTCTTTCATTGCTCTTAATGGGGTTTACCCCTCTATCTCTCTCTCTTTCATTCATCAAATCTACCGTACTACCCCCATCTACACCTCAGACAGTCTTCACTCACACCCATTGACACACACGTCCATTCAGAATAAATTACCTGAAAAAATCAGTACTATATCCTTAGCCTGTAGCTACCGTACAAAGTTTCGGGAGTGACAACAGCAGTTAAAATATTGTTGTGTGTGAAAGAATAGAATAAAGAAGTGACATTTGAAAAATATGATGGTTGACATTGATGTGACTATAGAGACAAAATATCCAGGGTTGTGCAAAATTCTGAGTAGAAAATCGCCTCCCTTTATAATTTGATCTGGGATCACTGACAGGAACTTGAAATTAGAAAGACAGGAAGATTAATTTACTGAAATGAAATTTAACAATTGTAATGTATTCTGGGAAATGAAGTGCTCTTCCATCCTAGTCCACTAGTGCATAAGGCCTTCAAACCTTCGAGGCTTTTACACCTTTTTAGACTTTTACAAGTCTGTAACCATGTCGATTTTTTATAAAGCATAAAGAAATAGAACAGTGAAGGAAATTCTAGGTCTAATTCTAGTTGAGAAATAATCATTTTGAACTATTTGTAAATAATATTTGCATTAATTTGCATTAAAATTTGCACACATGCACATTTATTTGTATGCCTAATGTGTCGAAAATTTAAGACGTTTCTGGACACGTCACACTCTGTCAGGAATTACATGAATCTCACGTAAACTTTCAATTCAAAATGACCAAAATTTAAAAAAAAAAAGTTGAGTAGTTTGCATCACTGGATGTTACAGTTGTTCATTTAACATTTCTATCATAAAAAAGTTGACAAAATGTTTTGCTATTTACGTCTTACCTCACTCTCTTTCAACGTTACTTTCAACGTACTGATGCTTTGCGCTGGAATTCATGCTCTGCTTCTGTGAACAGTAAACCCCGCCTACTTTGATTTGATTGGCCATCTCAATCATTTTTACATTGACAAGCACTGTTAGACTGCCGGAGCGGACCAGACTAAAAAATGGAACTTATTTGTCATCCTAACAACATACAGAGTGCTGCGTAATGGAGTGCATTACGGCCCTGAGAGTTTATAAACACAATATTTATAGTTTATCTTGACAAAATTTGCTTTTCTACGTAAAAATTACAATAATATGATTTTTTTTTGTGTGTGTGTGTATGTTGGGGGGGGGGGATGTATATTAATTCTACTTGCTACCTCAATTTAAATACAAAAAAAATTAACCCCTTATAATACCGTCTGACAATTTTTAGTACCTGATTTTTTGCAGGAATGAATTTGGTTGTAGAATGCAGTTGTCACTCCTATAAATAAGCAAATGGTTTGTATACAGAACAAGATTAAGAATGATTTCTTTTTATTTTTCATAATAATGGCCCACTCCTCAGATTTCACTCAGAGGAAGAGAGAAACCAGAAGAGAGAAGAATAGAAGAGCAGCAGTTGTTGTGTCGGCAGTCTGTCCTCTTCCTCTCCCCTCTGGATTCAAACTCTGAGCCCGGGGGAAGATATGTGAGCGCACATGTCAAAAGTCACTTCACCCGAGGGGCCACACTTCTCCAAGCCAAGCTGTGTCTCATTTTTGACAAAAGCAATGACGATTGTCCTTTCAATGCTGCATTAATTGCATTTGAGCTTAACGCCATGCTCATACAAAGAGACAAAAGCACAAGTTTGTATCTTTGTCTCAATCTGTTGAGTCTGTTGTCTCGCGGAGGATTTCCCTCCATATCATTCTGTCATTTCTTCACATTTATATTCTTCTCCAGTCTTGTGTGTTTAATACAGGTCTGGTCACCACAGCAACTGAACTATGACCTGCATCCACACATATGAGCACATCCTGTGCTTCGTCTCTCATCTCCATAACCTAACATAATCCGAACCGTCTCATTTCCCCTCTTCCTTCAGGGAGTATTGTGGTCTTGTAAGTGTGTTTTATCCGGTAAATAAATGGCAAGCAGACCAGCTGAAGGCTGAATGTGTATTAATATTGATTTAGTTGTTGGAGACGTAACTCCTTTCTCATCACAGATGAAATATAATAAGCCCAGGCAAAGCTTTTTAATGTGAGCCGCCTAATATAGTATTCAACTTTAATCTTTATGAATTATGAATTTTGCTTTGTGGTCGAAAACGCCAAAATTTACATAACCCCGCTGACCAGCTCATGTTTTTTTAAAAAAGATTAGCCTTTATTTTCCCCTTCTCTTTCTCTCCCACTTTGACAATCAAAACCGTCGTTATAATATTAAACAAGGTCATTTACATTTCGCTGCTGAATTTAATGGCGTTGTATTGATCCGCGGGTGTCACGCTATCCTCATTAAATCACTAAAGGGGACGAGGCGCTCGCGCACGTGCACTTTCCTTGGCTCCTCTGATCTGTGCTCTATTTATGATGCGCTTGTAAAGGTATTTACAGATTCCTGGAAAGACGTTTTTAAAATTGAAATGAGACACTCTGAAGGCGAGTGAAAGAGTGAAAAGCACTGATGCTGCGCTCCCATGCGCACACACGCGCACCTATCATGTCAACCTTTTCAAACGGCAACAGACTCTTTCCGCAGCCTGGTAGGCATGTTGTCATGTTGCTATGCTACCTGAATGTCAATATGCAGGCGGAACGGAAGAGTGATGGACATCTGTGGAGTGTGAGAATGAGAGAATTCCCCTTTGCGTTCTTTATTTTCCTCTCTTTTTCTTTAAAGGAATAGTTCACCCAAAATTTTCAGTGTTGGTTATGTGCAACAAACTTCGCATTGCTGCCCGTTCAGGTAATTTGTATGTGATTTGTTAAATATAGAGCCATTTTTCTCAAGATAAAGGAGCGAACAAAGATGAACATAACCGATGTCCATCGCATATGCAGTTTTTTTTGTTTTGTTTTTTTCTCACAAACATTTAGATATTTAAATATTTATTTTTTGATTAAAACTTGTTGAACATTCGCTGGTTCCTGCCTCCTTCGGAAACCAGCGAACATTAAACATAACTTTAATCACAAAATAAAGTAAGCGGCAGCCCCTCATAGACAACTGCCGCATAAAAATGTCTTGGGTTATGAATATAACCCTTGTTCCCTGAGAGAGAACGAGACTCTGCATCATGACCGGTGTCTGAAGCACATGTGCAAACACGCCAATCTGTATTGGCCACAGTATAGGATGACCGAAACGCGTTGGTAAAATAAAATATTGATCTTTCAGCTCTATCTTTTGTTTATTCTGACCCCTTGACACCACAAGTGTTGCTGGTATTGTCCATAAATACTATGGCAGTGAGATGCAGCACCTCATTCCCTCTCAGGGAACGAGGGTTATATATATTTATGCGGCAGTTGTCCATGAGGGGCTGCCGCTTTACTTTTGTTTTGTTTTTTGTTTATTTTGTGATTAAAGTTCACCAGTTCCCGCCTCCTTCACGCTGGGGGCATTCCCACAGTGTCATGACGCAGCGTTGAGTTCCCTTGAAAGGTAACATAATAAAACAACATAAATAATCCAGGCCTGGTCCTCTCTCTCCCTTCACTGTCATCACTTTTATCCTTCTGGAGCTCCTCGGTGAGACTCGAGACCGGTGTGGCACGCAGGTGACACTCATTGGCAATCACATCACCGGCCTCGCTCTGTTCCCACAGCTCTCACCCCCGCCCTGCTTGCCACAGGGTTATAAAGTTTACTTTAGCTATGTGGGCACTCAGTTTTTTTCTGTCATTTGGACAAAATCCCATGTTATTAAAGATGAAGTGCTACGTACTAGCTATTTAAAGCACCGGTTACACAACACCATTTTTAACTAAAAACAGGAAACTTTTTATGCGTTTGGCTGTCCATTTACACAACAGCGATTTGGGGTCCTGAAAAATGCAAATGTTTGAAAACTGGTTTCAAAGTGCAATTTTTTGAAAACTAGTTATAGTCTCTGTGTAAACTATAAAAACGTGAATTTGTGAAAATGGTGGCATCATGTGTCCAGGCTATGTGCGTAGTGTTTCTTTACAAAGTATCATTGTGACCTACTGGCCTGGCATGAGTAATACAGTGTTTTTAATAGTTTTCATGGATCTATGTGAACGGGGATCGTTTTGACAACATTGTCGTCTGTACGTGAAAAACGCGAAGGACGGAAAACGGAAAACCTTTTTCCGTTTTTAGTACATTGTTGTTATGTAAACATGCTGTAAGACAGTATTGGCAGTTACTCGATGACAAATGCTAGACTAAGACACTCTTCTCTGCTCCTCAAATACATAAAACATTAACCATATATATATATATATATATATAATGTGACGGAACGGCTGCCTCTCCCTTATTATCAGCGCCACCCCGTCCTTTAAATCGCCGCCCTTCACCAGGTTCCCGACTGGAGTGGGTGTGAGAGAGAGGAGGGGCGCTGAAATAACCAGGTCTGGCGGCGTGTGATGAGGCACACCTGAAGATAATGAAACCTCGTCACCGCCGCTGTTAAATGCTGAGCGCGCCTCTCCTCGGGAGACCGGTCTCTTTCCCCTTTGCATGTACGCTGGTGTCCTCGTGGGTCCAGGAAGGGAGCGCGGAGGGACTCCCGCACCGCCATAGATGTGAGTCGCCGGACCCGCGGTCCGGAATGGAGAAGCATGCGTAACGCCGCCGACAGGTTAGGACGCCGGGCCGCTATTCCCCTCAGTTGTCATGGCTTAAAGAGGACGAGCCGCTGTGCCGAAGCCGCGAGTTTCCTGAGTTAAAAAACGCTGTACTTATTCAAAGAACTAGTTCTTTATTTACCCTTGCACTGCAAACAAGAAAAGACAGTCCAAACAGAGACTGGGTGGAGTTATTAGGGTTTTGCCGACAGTTTGAGGATCCAATGGAGATAGAAGGTTTAGTCACAAGCTCTTTTCAATACTTTTCATTGATTAAATATTTGGAAAACCCACAGCAAGATGTAAAGGGTAACCAGGTTTCTGCCCAACAGTGTAAAATAGATTAAAATGTAATTTATTCCTGTGATGGCAAAACTGAATTTTCAGCATCATTACTCCAGTCTTCAGTATCACATGATCCTTCAGTAATCATTCTTTTTATCAATGTAAGTTTTTATTTAAGCACTAAAAGTAAGTCTAAATTTTAATTTCGGGGTGAACTATTCCTTTAAGAGTACTGATAGAAACCAATGAGTCAGTGACAAAAGTAGATGTTTATTCTGTAATAAATAAAGTGGTCACGACAGTGCTATTAGGTACCATAATACAGTGGGTGTAGTTGTTGTGGCAACTTCGATCTAGATGATAAAGGAGGTTGTGATCACGGTCGTGATCTACGGTATGAGATTCTTGGTTAAGCATAGCCCAATGATGGACCATGTCATGTATGTGCACTTAACCGAGCCCTGTGTCAGATCCACTTATTTGGATTAATTAAAAAAATTACCATAAGCAGAGTGTCATTAAAGTCATTATAGCTTGATGGGATGTGAAAATCGACCAGCACCATCAGAGGAGAGAAGAAGGATGATTTACTGGGGTAACAGAGGGTTAAGTTAACTATAGACTAAGACTGACAAGCCTCAATTACTCACAAAAGACAAGATCAGATTTACACAGTAAGTATGAGAAATGAGAGCTGCAAACACTGAACTACAAAATGCAGTTGTCTTTTATTAAATGTAAGCAAAGATAGGGGAAATGTGAAAGAACACATAAATATGCATCAGATACTACAGTCTTTTCCAGACCTCAGCGAAAGATTCTTGTCCAGTTTTATAAATTAACACATGCATGCATGCAATGCTCAAACAAAGAAAGTAAATTTATGGGTATTTCTTCAACTCTGGGCACTTTTGTAACATTGGTTGATTTTTTAATTTTTTTTTTTTTTAAATAACTTAGCATTATTTTTATTATATGACGGTCACATTAAAACATGGAAATTATTATTGTGTTTAGATTTTAAAACTGATATATAAAATTACTATGGCAACCTTAACAAAAGAGTGTGTTCATTCTAAGTAAACATAAACCATGTTGATATTTGTTGTGTGAAAATTATTTATATAAATGTATTTTAAATTGCAAATCTTGAGCTGTAATTTTCACCACAACAATTCATTTTGTCCCTAATAATTAAAAAAAAAAAAAACACTTTTTATACACTTTTATACACACTAACTTCATAAGTTAGTGTATTTGTTTAACAATGAGACAACAGTGTCAGTGATAAACTTGAGATGAAATATGAGAAATGTTATGTGTGAAGAAATCATCAGTTGTGAATGGAATATTTTTATTGTTTGTCATTTGCAATCAAGCTGTAATTTTGTCAAATTATATAAAAAGAATTGTGCAAATATTATTAAATTGTGTATATTTATATGAAACAGAATTCTAGCTATAAAATTGCCTTAGAAAGACAAAAGAGAATTTTATTTCAAAATGTTAAAATGTCTTTTCTATCATTGTCAGAATATTATTAAACATAATACATTATTTGAAATGTGCTAGAAATGGTCATGACTTTCAGGAAAATTGACAAATGCATGTGACGCATACAGTACATATACACTTGTTATTAGACAAATAAGCAATGTCAAAATGACATATTTTACTATCACAGAGTGAATATGACTAAAGGTTTTTTAAATACTTTTTTAATTATTATTCCTGCATAAAACCTCCTAAAATGATTAACAACATACAAATCTGTACTCATACTTTTCTTTTTAGTCATCATGTTGCTTTCTGAGTTGGTTGTTTTGCATCATGGATTTCAATCTCATTTTATGCTCTAAATTATCACTTAATGAATTTATGGCTTGGTTTTTGAGAACATTGGCTCCCTAATAAGATTGTTAGTCTGTCGAAAAGCTTGCCACACTCATTATGTTTTCCAATGGCGTGATTAAGTTGATTTGCAGAGCAAATCCATCAAAAGGGACAGGAGCATATACAAACCAATACACATAACACGCTATAACATGATTATATGATTTAATAAGTTATTAATGTAGTACACTGCGAAAGTAAAGTCATAAAGCAGAGCAAAAGGAACACTAATACAGGAGAGCCGATCGGCGAGCAACCATGCAGAATGCATTTTATCATTTGGATACTTGCTTAATTCAATTCATAAGCTTTTCATACGTTAATATGAACAAAATAAGCAAATAATTGAAAAGTGAAATTGTTCAGTGGTGCTGCACCTAAACATAAACTAACTCAGGGACGTGGAAGTATAAATCAGCCAGCATAGCATCTCCTGTGAACCATAGTCTGATAATTAATGCGAATTTGTTTCAAATGTCACTTTTTCTAAGCATTGTTTTGCTTGGGATTTTATATATATATATATATATATATATATATATATATTGCAGGTATTAGTAAAAGTGCATCTATAAAAGTTGTCTTATTTTTTACTTTTCAAAAGACCATCATATTATTCATGCTTGGCTTTGTTTCAGAGTTTGTTTTGATGTGAAACCAATTATTGTGCTGAACCTATGGCCCTATGATTTTGTGTTTTGGATTCTAACAATATTACCATGTAACAGAGCCAAACACTCAATCTATCTGTGCATAAATAATTCATGGCCATTGAGGAGGAGAAGGAGAAGGAGGAGGAGGAGGAGGGTTCGATGGATGGCATGTTGCTTTCTGTTACCCATCCAGAAGTTAACTAAAATGACAGCTTAAAAGAATGATGAAAAGAGATGTCATTTCAAGCCAAAACGCGCCCTCACTTCACTCACTCTCTATTTCTGTCCCTCCCTTTCTCCTTTTTCCTTTCCTCTTCCCTTTGCTAGATATATGTCACAAGAAACAGCTCAAACAACATCTTAATGGTGTCAGTGTTGCCGTTATTGACCGCTGCCACCTCCTCTTAGCGTCGAGTCTGTCACAAAAAAAAGTCACTGGCTTCCCCTGTCACTACCGGACGTAGAAATGAGCGAGATAGAAAAAATAAAAAAGAAATTGCACATCTGTGGAGCAGCAGGGGATCTTTTATGTCACAGAGACTTATGCTTTAATCCATAGCTATGTGGTACTCGCCAATAAATGGCTTCAAAGATGACAGCAGTGTTTACTGAACAGCTGCTTGCCCTTACATCTCTGCAAAACATTTTAGTGACCAAGGGTCAATGACGAATTTTAAAATCACTTATGGATCACCCTCAATTTAAAGGGGTTGAAATTTATTTGAATTTTGAAAATTGGATTTTGAAAACATACCTTGAGTGCTGGACTTTGCGTTCCAAGCTTGCCCAATTTTGTATAGTATAGTGTATCATGCACCTGTTTTTTTTTTTTTTTTTTTTTTCCCAACTAGGCAACTTGTCAAATGAAAGGCATGTTAGTTTAATGGTGCGGTTTTTTTTTTACACTGTAAAACCCAATAAGTTACAGTAACTCAAACCATTTGAAGAAACCAATTGCCTTAAACCATTTGAGTTTTAAAACCAATAATTATGAGTGCTATAAACTCATATACATTAAGTTAAATTCACTTATATATTAGTGTTGGTTTAGTCAATCATTAGAGTAAACTTAACTTAAAGATTTTAAGTTTATTCCACTCATTCAGTCACGTGACGCGGGGTAAAGTTAGTTCCGCTTTGGGTCTACGGCTATTAGATTGATATGCTCTTTTCTCAAATATCGCTTCTTACCTTTTCTGTTTTGTCTGTTTTCCAAGTTGACACGAAGAATATAACCAGTTTAACCGCCATCACTTCGAATTATTTATTAAATTTAGCTCTTAATCAGAGCTCTGTAGTCTTACCAATAATTCACCAAGACCGTTCAAACATTTTCATGACATTTAATTCGTAAAATGACTTCCCGAGCTGGTTCTGATCGAGGCTCGGCTATCTATTACTGTAACCGGAAAAAATTTTATCCGGCGTGGATCATTCCGGAAGCCAAAAACCCAGAAGTGTGAAATAGGCCTATTTCAACTGAAACAGGAAGACAGGGCAGGATATATCGAACAGCCCCGCCCCTTTTTTAAAATAGCCAATAGCATTTTGTTTATATCACAGCTCGGCCAGAGCTGCTGAGCTCGGTAAAGCGTTGGTTTCCTTCTAATCTCTAACCGTTTCTCCTCCTAATCTCCTCTATATCACTTTAAAATACAGCATTCTGTGCAGAATTTAAATAGGTCCAATACATTTTGTGGTCTGAGCCGACTCGCGCATATGATCCGCTCTGTACTCTCATGTCTCTGGACCAGAGCAGACTGCTCACACTGCGGCGATTCACGTGACAAACGGACTTCATTCGCATCGATGGAAAGCATATTTACACTGTCTGAATCGTGCCCTATTCTCTATATAGTGCACTATACCATTCACCATGAAACTAGTAAATGTGTGAACAAATAACCGATTTCAGCCGTAGCTTCAGCGTCTGTTGGTAGTGTAGGAGGGGGCGGGACTTCAGATTCTAGAGAGCATTTGATTGGACAGAAGATCTGATGAGAAGCTGAAGTGCACGGTGATGTCATGAAAATCCATGATCCATTTTAGCGGAAGTGAGAGACTTTAAGTTTTGAATGCTTATATCTAAATGCTTATATCTAAATGCAAATTTTGTAATTGTTTTGGAACACCCCAGCGTATTCATAACCTTAAGGCTAACATATTCATACTAAAAGCTAAAAAAATTTAAATTTTGATTTCAGGGGGACTTTAACAATATAGCTACTTAAATGGTTTGAGGAAACCAATTGCCTTAAATGGTTTAAGTTCATCAAACTCAAAGTAATAAAGTTACATAAGACTAAGCAAAAACTAACTTTGGTACAAAGCAGGAGCACCGTAAAATTGGATAAGTTCAGAATACTCAAAACATTTAAGTAAACTAACTCATTTTTTTAAGTTAGTATAACTTAAAATTTTTGTGACAAGTGGGGCGGGGCCAAGAGCCGTGGAAGCGGAGCAAGTCAGTGTGGTACACAGGTGTCTCTAAATAACAATCACGTCACCAGAACAAATCCCAACATAGCACAACATTAAACACTAAATTATGTCTCCCTATGTTAACCTTGTGCAAAAACACATAAAATAACACTTAATTTCAACATTTATTTTCCTTAAAATAAATGTCATGCAATGCATGCTGGCAATTAGAAATCTGCTGCAACTCAATCATATTAAGTTCAGCTTACTACAATCAAATTTTGAGTTCACGCAACTTTTTCCTATTAAGTACAATGAACTGCTGTCAGAAGGTCTGGCTACGCGAGACTAGAGTGAAAGTTCATTTAATTAATTTTACTGTTCGGTTTTACAGTGTAGAGAGTGCATGGAGACCAAGGTTCAAAATTGCTGTAAAGCACTAGAAACGACTCTGCTATTGTTAAAATTTCTCCTTTTGAGTACAATGAGTACATGAGGAGTTTTTAATTATATCTTTGCTCTTCCAGTTTAGTGTTCCCTCTTAAATGTGAAGGTCAGAAGAGTGTTTTTTTGTGGAAGGAAAGTACTCGCTGTCTACCTCGTTCACGGTAACACACAAATGAAAGTTAAATCTGCGTGGTTCGCTGTGGCTCTTTTCACCTGTCATCTCCCATTAGAGTGTGCAGCGAGTGACCTTGGGCCGTCTCCCCCTGCATTAGGGCCGGAGGGGAGTGAACATTGTCTCAGTGTTGAGTTAACGTAATGATAACTCTGTGAAATCAGGCCCGCGCCCTGCACCGGCTCCTATTACGCCTCCCCAAATTAATTTGCAAGGTTGATTCTGCCTTGCTAATGCATATGGCGCATGCTGACCCGCCCACTCACTGCTATCGAACGCTCTTGCATCTGCACACATGCTGAGACGTCCAAGGTTTGAGGCAAATTTGTCATCAGTTGCTATCTAAATTTGAAAACACGTCATGCTTTATGTACATTTCAGATGTTATAAAAGATGCTTTTAAACAGCCATTGATATGTGAAAGACTCTGAACTAAAATCACCCGAAACAGACAACAAGAGAAGAGTCATGAATTGATGAAGGCCTAATAGTTTTCTTAAGTATGAGTAGGCTTTTAGACATGGTTGTCATTTTATTGATGGAGAGGTCGATGGATTTTTAATACTAAAGTGGTAACAGAAGAAGGGACAGAAGAATAGAGCCGGTGCGAGATTCACGTCAGCACTAATGCAAGCTGACAGCTAGTAGCCTTTTCCTCTGTGTGCTTTCTTCTCTTTCATACTAATCCAAATAAGTCACCAATCAGCACGTATTAGACTTGTTTAGAGTTACGTGCCTCTCTGACGGGCGGGCCGGTCAGCTTAATGATTGATTCGGTGGTTACGGGAGAAATGAGAATGAGAGAGAATTCGTGTGGTTGGGGGGGTGTGGAGGAGGGAAGGACGAAGGAAAGGAGGGAACGGTCATATTAAAGTCTTATTTACTCTGTCTTTTTGACAAAGAGGCTGATGGGACGTGACATGGCGCTTTGAGAGTGTAACGAGGACGTCTGCATCTCGGGTGTGGACAGAATCTTTTAGTGCAGCTCTCACCACATTTCTGTAGAGAGCTGGGGTGTTTGGTCTTTGTCTTGTCTTGCAGGGGACAAACTTTTGATTATTGGCATAAACCCTGGTGCACCTGGTGTAGCTTAGTTTGGTCAAGAACTGACCAAATAAGGTCCACACCATTGACGATAACTATTAATATGTACAGTTTTAATAATAATTCTATTTCTATGACAATAGGGAAGTCCAGACCACAGCTATAACGATAGCAACACCGAGGAATCACTGGAATCACTTTCAGAACTATTTTGTCCAGCTGATAAATGATAAAAACATTGATGGCCAATCAGAATCAACCTGACTTTAATGAGCTCGAGTATTTAAAGCGACAGACGTCAAAACTGCAGCGCACACTTGTAAGAAACAGGGGACATCTGGCTAACATGTAAAGTCATCAACTACAGTTGTGTTTTGGCGAGACCTTTTAGGTCAGGGAAATCTGAAATTGAGTCTGCCACAATAGTAGGCTGGTGTCATACAAGATCCAAACAACAAAGCCATTACATTGACTAAGACAATTGGGTAATCTATTCTGTGCCTGAAATGAAATGATAATAAATCGCTTTACAGTGTATTTACTCTTAATCATGAAAATATGTTCATTTAAATTACATATCCATTACATTATCGAAGCTAAAAGGGTCAAATTAAACATTTCCCTTTCTTTGTGTTTGCTGTAAGTCTTCGACAAGCGGACAGCTTATCATAGCATTAACTGGGTAAGAAAGGCTCTTTTGATTATGTAGAAGATATCATATTAAACATTTCTCATTCTCTCTGTTTTCAATTAGTTACCAAGTGAACAGCTTAGCCTACTAGCTTAGCATAGTGTTAACAGCTTAAAAAAACTTTTGATTAGCTAGTAGATATCACTAAAATTAGCCTTTTCCCTGTCTTTGTGTTTTCAGTTAGCCTACAGTTAGCAAGCAAAAAGTTTACCCCACTAGCCTAGCATAGTGCTATCAGCTTTAAAAAGCTCTTTTGATTAGCTAGAACAAGATATCACCACAATTAAACCCATTCTCTGTATTTTTTAGTTAGCAAGCAAACAGCTTAGCCTACTAGCTTAGTATAGTGCTAAGCCTTAAGAACACTTAAATACAGCAGAATACACTGTTGCCCTTGAGGATATCTTGTTTACTTGCTACTGATAGCCTCAAACAAATTAATTCTCAAATAATGTATATGCAGAATAAGAAATCTCAATAACATTGTTTTTGATCAGGCATTATGGAAGTGAGCTAGGGTTATGCAACAGAGTGAGAGCTCATCATTCAAATAGTGGTAAAGAAGCTTTTTTCATTGAAGGCTGTACAAACACCTAATTGAAGGAATTAGATTAGTGATTTGTCACCATAAAGGTTTCCATTTATTTGAAAGTAATGAGTACAATATTTTAAGGACATATCTCTGTAAATTAAGCGATACACTGTTGTCCTTGAGGATATCTTGTTTTCTTGCAGTTGGCTTCCTCAAACAAACTTATGAATATTTTTCAAATGACATATGTAAAGGATAATCCATGGCTAGCTGTGCATTAAAAGTTTCTAACATTTATTTGAATGAATTAGCTTATCGAGAGAGAGAGAGAGAGAGAGAGAGAGAGAGAGCGATGCGTATATGAATTACCTGTGCATCATCTCTTACAGACAGTATGGAAGTGCGTTAAAGTAGTATAGACAGTCTTATCTTTTTTGTGTATTGAACAATCTCTCTCAGTTTACAGTATATAACTTTTTTTTTGTTGTTTTCTTTCTTGTCATCTTTCCTCCCAGAGACCTGTCAGCCGAGAACATCAGTATTCTGATCTCATATTTGCCCCCCTCATGCACTCTCTCTCTCTCCGCTTATACATAGAAATAGTTTATGCTTCTGACAAGAAAATGCTTCTAATCCTGTGGTTTGTTAGGGCGCAAACACGCGCAATTGGCCAGTTATTATTCAGTGTGGAATTTTCTTTGCGGGGTGTTTGTTGTCTCCATGACGACTAAGTATAGAGCACAGACACGAGCGACAGCCTCTTCCCCTCACGGTGCCATGCGGGGAAGATGGTAAAGATAAGACTCAAAGGCTCACACTTACTTGGGCAAGCTCTAACCTGCCACTCACACTGATAAAGACAGTGTGTTTTATTCATAATATTCAGTATGCAGATGTTTGTATTGCGTACATGGGATTTATATGTGTGTGTTTTATTTATGCATACTTTTATCTGAGTGGGGGATATTCATGGAATTTGAATGCTTTTCAGTCCATTCGCTGCGAGATGGCTGTTATTTAATGCCTTACATTTATTTGTTGAAGAGTGTGTGCCTGTGGTTTATGTTTGTGTTATAATAAAAGCACAGCTATGAAATCATCCACTCCAACTGAGCTGTGTACAATGGAGATGGGTTTCATTTTATTCTGATGTTTTCATTTTGTTTTTCTTTCTGTTATTTTAATTTACGGCTGTTTCTTCAGTGGGCACTTTTGACCCTGTGGACTTTCAGAAAATAAGCTCTCAAAAAAATTTCACACTTTTCACCCTCTATCTAGTTTATTTAGTATCATTTTTTCTGTCATGGTCATTTTTAGCACATCCCAAATGATGTATTTAATAATATTTTAAATTACCATCTCCTTTGTCTTTTTAAGGCTAATTTCATAGCATTTTCATATCCTAAATACACCTTGAGTTTTCTTTGTTTTCTTTACATATCACATATTATATTTCATTTACTGACATTGTTTACTCTTTACTGACACTGCTGGTAAACAAATGCATTAACTTTGGGAAAAGCTTCATAATGGGCAAAAATAAATTTTTGTGGAAATGACATCACAAAAAAAATGACATTTTTGAAAAAAAAATTGATATATAAACCATTTTTATTTATATACTGAATTAGTTTATTTCACTCTTTGCTTAGATCTGGGGTTTTCAAATTTGGGTCCGTTGACCGCTAAGGGGCCGCAAAGTAGTGTTTGGAGGTCCGTGGAAAAGTTCAGGAAAATTAATTTATATAATGTATTATTTTTATTAAAGGATTAGTTCACTTGAAATGAAAATTAGCCCAAGCTTTACTCGCCCTCAAGCCATCCTAGGTGTATATGACTTTCTTCTTTCTGATGAACACAATCAGATATATTAATAAATATCCTGATGCATCCAAGCTTTATAATGGCAGTGAGCGGGATCAACGAGTATGAGGCTGAAGAAAGTGTCTCCATCCACATCCATCCATCATAAACATACTTCACACGGCTCCGGGGGTTAATAAAGGCCTTCTGAAGTGAAGTGATGTGTTTGTTAAAAAAATATCCATATTTAACAAGTTATGAAGTAAAATATCTAGCTTCCGCACGAGCCGCCTTCCATATTAAAGTTACGAAGAAAGTGTAAACTGGCGTCGCGTCAGTTACACTTTTTCCGTAAGTTGAATAGGGAAGGCGTAGGATGTAGCGTAAGCTTTGCGAACTGCAAGAGTTTTACACTTTCTGCGTACTTTGAATATGGAAGGCGGCTTATGCGGAAGCTAGATATTTAACTTCATAACTTGTTTAAATATGGATATTTTTGTTTACACAAACGCATCGCTTCGCTTCAGAAGACCTTTATTAACCCCCCGGAGCCGTGTGGAGTATTTTTATGATGGATGGATATGGATGGATGCACTTCCTTCAGCTCATACTCATTGATCCCGCTCACTGCCATTATAAAGCTCGGATGCATCAGGATATGTATTAATATATCTCCGGTTATGTTCATCAGAAAGAAGAAAGTCTCATACACCTAGGATGGCTTGAGGGTGAGTAAAGCTTGGGCTAATTTTCATTTGAAAGTGAACTAATCCTTTAATGTATTATTAATTTATATAATTTATAACATTTATTATAATTTATAAAATATATGGATCACATTTGCGGATCAATTGCATCTAAAAGGTTGCGAAACCCCTAGCTTAGACCATCATAGTTTTCCAAATGTAATATTTCATATTTTTTATAATGGACTTTCATAATTATTACTGAAAACCTGGGACAAAGGTAAAACTATCAAATCTAAACATGAAAGGCATTTGAAAAGTAGCAAAAATAAATGGTAACACTTTACAATAAGGTTCATTTGTTGCATTAGTTAATGTATTAACTAACATGAACTAACAATGAGCAATACATTTGTTACTGTATTTATTAATGTTAGTTAATCAAAAATCCAATTGTTCAATGTTTGTTCATGTTTTTTCACAGTGCATTAACTAATGTTAACAAATACAACTTTTGATTTTAATAATGTATTGGCAAATGGTAACACTTTCTATGAAGACCATGCTTATAATGAATTATAGCCACATTTATACTTATTTATAAGTAAGCATTACTATTCTATAAATATATTTATAAAGACTCATTATGATCTATACTGCATTATAAGAACAGTTATAGATACATTTGTATTATTTTTATAATTACTTATAAGCCACGCATTTGCTTTTTCAATGTGCATGCTCATAATCCATTAGACACTGATTTATAAATGATCATATAAAATAGTTCCAGAGACATTTGTTTGCTGTAATTAGTTATTAATTATGTCTTGAATGGCTAATGTTTGCATTAGAGGTCATGAATGATAATTTTGATTTGTTAAAATCTATATCTCCTCAGCCATATGCATGGTATTGCTTATAGCAGTTTGGAATTATACTTAAAAAAAATATTGATGCAGTGTTTTGCAAGTATGTAACATTAAAAAAAGATACTTTTTTCAACTGTTTGTATTAATGATTTCTGTTTGTTTTTGTTTTTTATTACAGGAATTGTTGTTCATTAGTTACATTTACAAGTAAGCAACTTAAAATGTTTAATGAGCACATCTTCATGATTTCTTGACATTTGATTTAGGAAAACTACATCTTATGTTTTCACTTTACTTAAAGCCATCAATGATGCATTTATAGAGATTAGTAACTGTATTATTACTCACAATAAGTATTTATAAGAACACAACACAGCTATTTATAACAATATATTCACTAATTTGACAGAAATAAATGTGAATAAAAAGTCATTGTAACTATAATATAGCATTATAGCAATGCAAGCTGCATCTTTATAAATACATTCATGGAACCATACGACTGACTAATTAATACTTATAAATCAGTGTATAATGAATTATGAACATGCATTGAAAAGGAAAATGCATGACATAATTATAAAAATAATATAAATGTAACTATTACTTTTCTTATTATGTGGTATAGGTCTTAATAAGTCTTTATAAATATGTTTATAAAATAGTAATACTTGCTTATAAATAAGTATAAATGGAGCTATAATTCATTATAAGCATGGTCTTCATAGAAAGTGTTACCAAAAGTTCGATTTTTGGTAAATTTTAAGGCCCTTTCACACCAAAAGTGAAATGAATAAGCCTTAGACTGAAGAAAATGCATATTTACGCCTGTACAGTAGAGGGAAAAAAAGTAAATGTGAAAAAGTAACTTGCGTGATTTATTTGAAAAAGTAGTTTAGTTGTAAATTTTAGTTGTAAATTGAAAAAGTACCGCGTTACTTTACTAGTTACTTGAAAAAGTAATCTGATTACATAACTCGAGTTAGCCTACTTAATGTGTTACCCCCAACACTGACTAAGATTAATAAATGCTGTAGAAGTATTGTTCATTCTTAGTTCATGTTAACTAAAGTAGTTAACTAATGAAACCTTATTGTAAAGTGTTACCAAATAAATGATGTGGATGCCATGAAAAAGTCAGATTTAATGTGACCTTATGACAAAATGAACTAGTTTAAATTTTTTAGTTTTAGTCAGTAAAACAAACCCTTATGTTCTGTTCACTCTTGCCATGTTTCTTTTTTCATTTGAAGTAAAATGAAAGGTGAGTTGTCACGGTTGGTGACCTTTTAGAGGTCAGAGGTCAGGATGATGGGGGTGACCCCTCTTTACCCATCAGATTGTGACCTGTCAGATGGCCACTTTTCTTTCTGCATTCTCCATTTTAAGCATCTACTTAACTGTTTGCGCTGTGTGTGTGCGTGTTTGTGCATGTATTATCGTATTTAATGCCTCCTGGAGACGCCAGAGGGAAAATCTTTCAAAGCCCATAGTCGTCTACTCATAGAGGGAACCCCCTTTCATTTATCCTCACATTCCCTTCTCAGTTTCACCTCAGACGGATAACAGAGGATGTCTCCCTTTTAACCTGCTCCCTTGTGTAACTCCGCTCAGAAGACCTGTAACAAGAGAGCAGCCGATGAGAGCATACAGCTAGTGACATTTTCCCTGAATTCCCAGCAGAGTTCTTCTCTGTTCCTGTTTCTTTTAGAGATATTGGAAGCCCCTGCTTGTTTGTTTGTTTGTTAGCTAGCGAGCTCGTGTGGTCGATGAACAGCGTTTGTGTAGAGATGAGTCTGTTTTCCATCTGGAGGGGCATGTTTGCCCTACACACTCAGCAGGGGTGTGATGTCATATTAGTGTGTGCGCGTGTCTGACTCAGTGGTTTTGATATGTTACTAGCGTGAGGGAGGATTGTGGGGCAGAATAAAAGATTCTCATTGGGCTAAATTGACACAACTGTGCACAAATTTACAACACATTGATTTTACATTGGTGCACCATCGACACATTGCCCACTCTGCTGCCTTGTCAATAATATCCTTCTCTTGTTCAAAGCTGATAGCTTCAGCTTGTTTGAACAGTGTTCATGTTTCTTTCTGTTTGTATGGAACATCCTCTGACAGTTTTTCTTTAAAGGAGAAAAACAGTATTAGAGATCTCCTTTCAGCTTAAAATGGGTGTAAAGAGCTCATGTAAATGGACTGTCTTGACTCTAAATGGGTATGTGACACACACATATAATATTTGTGATAAAACCTAGTGCTACCCAAATAGATAGCATTTTATAAGACACTATAGGTGCTTTCAGCATCAAATCTGAATAGCGTGCTTGCATGCATGTGCGTGTGCGTGTGTGTGTGTATATACACAGAGAGAGAGAGATCGACTGATGCAATAAATATAAAAATCAAAATCATATACAGTATTTACTGTAGTTTTATTGTTATAATAATGCTGTTTTTACTGTATTTATGGTTAGATAAATGCAGCCTTGGTGAAAATAAGAGATTTATTTCAAAAACATTATCAAAAAAATTAGAAAATTTTTTTATTTTTTCTAATTTTTTTGATAATGTTTTTGAAATAAATCTCTTATTTTCACCAAGGCTATATATATATATATATATATATATATAGCCTATATCAAGCTACACATTGTAATGTTGTGATGTGTAAATTCACATAACTTAAAATGTTTAATTTTTTTAGTTTTTCATGATTTATCTTTAATTTAGAATATGTCATTTTAATTGCTGATTAAAGAATTCAATGTCATTGGAGTAAAAATTTGTATTTTACCCAGTATGCGTGTGCTACGTATTTTATTTTTGCTGTTGTTGTTAGCTTAGCAACATGCTAACAGAAAACTCTATTGGAATCAATAATTAGTTGCTCCCAAAAAAGCATACTGTATAGTAGGTCACTGTAAAAAATGACCATGATTTTAACGGTAAAAGACTGTAAAAATGCTGCGGTGAAAAACAGTTAATTGGTTTACAGAAAGGTTCCGTACTATATACGGTGAATAACTGTAATAGATCTAACGGTATACATTTAATGTAATTTTATGGTAAAATACCATTAAATTTACAGTTTTTGTAAGTGAAAAATAACAAGTCATTGTATAATTTACAGTGAAAAACCGTAAATTGACATTCCCACAATTCCCTGCATGACACTTCACATTTGATGTATTTTCGTTGAAATTACTCTGTTACTTCTTAGTTTTTTTCTAATCAGTTATGTACATTAGGGTTTTATGTTACATCTAATGTTGTTAAATTAATGTTAATTGCATTTTTAAAATGTCATGTGTGTTACCATGATGGTGTTTAGTGTTTGTGTGAATGACACTGTTCACCTTCTATATATTAGTATTGTCTTTCTCAGCTTGAGATGAGCTTTGATTCATCATGTGACTCTCATCACCATTGTGATTGGTGGTTGTCAGTGTATTACAAAGGTACAAAACAGAAATTAGTACTTCAATAGGTTGGAAAATTAACATCATATCAGTTAATAAAATACTTTTTTTACCGTAGATTTAACAGATTTTTTTACAGTGTGTGAACCGTAATTATTACAATATAAACCTTTAAATTATACGGTTTTGAACTGTAAAATAGACAGTAAACTAAGTGCTGTCCCATAAAACCTAAAACGTTGCTACTGTATTTTTTACATTTTAAGTTCTGGCAACCACAGCTGGGGGTTTTTTACCGTAAATTTGACAGGGGGAGTTTTTTACAGTGTACATTTGGTTTGAAAGTTACTTTGTGACCATTAAAAATGACATTCTATATAGTATGAATGTGTGTAGCATGAATGAAATTCGGACATACTACTGTACATTTGTCATGTTGTCACTGTCATATGACCTACAGTACCAGTTGGGTCGCTTCACTACCATTTACAAATCCTCTCCTGTGGCCTTATGAGATAGTAAAGTGTCATCCAGGTACTTTTAGCCTACTATGAATACTATATATTCAAACATAATACTCAGCTCACATATTGTTTTTCCCCTTCTATAGTATAAAAGTATGCATATTCAGACACAGCGTTGGTCTTTCGTGTTGGTTTATTTTTGAGGTGCACACATTCTCTGCTGTAGAGTGTCCCAAATCAGTTGCTTATAGTATTTTATTTTAGTCAGGATGCTGCCTTAGAATGTATTTTCTTAGGGTAGTAGACAGCAAGGTAGCTCACTAGGTTTTTTTCTTTTTAAACTAGACTTGAAACAAGTTTTTTTTATTTATTTATTTTTTTATTGATATAGGGCTTTCTGTCACTTTTTTAGTAGAGACATAGCGCAGGCCAAATTGAGACTTCTGTCACCTGAATGAGCACTACAGCACAATGTGGACAATGCGCATAAATGTGTATATGTTACCGTGAAATGGAAAAAGCCATAGAAAGAGGAACGGAATGAAAAAGATAATGTCACTTCCTGCATTTTCATTCCACACCTGAATCTGAATGCTGTTCAGATCCCGGAGTGTGTACCTGACAAACACTGACCACACACACGCATGTTTACATTGCACACACTCACACAGGCACTCACAAATTTACATATTAAACATTTATAAATATAACTCAGCCCAAGCTTACACATATACTCCCCAATACATGCATGGACCCTCTCTCCATATCCCAGCATTCCCTGTAGCATTCCCATAGTTTTACATTAGCATTCATATAGATTCATCGCCTCAATCCCACTTCAGCACACACATAATCACGCACACACTCCAACAACAACAAATCAGCACTCAAACGTCCTTATGAACATAATCACACCAAATACAAAAACACTCACTAACGCATGTAAACACAAGCTGCGGCTCAGCATACATAAATGGCTATAGAGAACAATTTAGCATTTAAAATCCGATTCACATTCAAAATTGCAGGAGGTCCATGGGAAAAATATCATATGAATGATTCATCCATGCACACATAGGGCAGGCTCACATACACACTCACACACATGTAAATCACACCTTCCTGTATCTGTTTCATGAATTATATAGACGTCTCAGAGGTTAGGAGTAAGAATTTAAATTGAAACTCAATTATTCATGGCCACACCTTTTTCTCCTTACACTGTAATGTGTGTAAAACACATGTCGCAGCTGGACACTTATAAATACACCTAGGGATGCTGTAAAATTTTAATGCAAAGGGAGATATTTTCTTTTATAGAAATCGCTTTTTAAGGACTACAACAAACGGCTGGTAGGGACTACAACAAGCTTCTTCCTGGGTTGGTGAAATCACAAACCAAAATTTACATAAACCCCGCCCCTGGGAACACGCAACAAAGGGGGTGAGGCCATGTTGGGCTGCTTTAGAGAAGAGGAAGAGTTGTTGTAGTAGATTGTTGTTGTCATGCCGTCATTTTACGCCGGACTGCTACACAAATGAGGGTCAATTCAACACAAAAGATTAACATGACGGCATATGCTAGTCGATGAGTTGAATCAACTCCACAGCAACTACATAAATTTATCCACTAACCATTCAGAAACGTCCAGATGCATTCTAAAAGTTGTAACTTCTTCCTGAGTCTCTCCATCAGTGTCCGACTCCGGTTTGAACAATGTAAGGCTGAACACCGTTACTGACAATCCTCATTTTGGCTGCGTGAGATTCTCCAGTTTGTTGTTGTTGAGCAACCGAAGCGCAAGCTGTTAAAGCTCCGCCCTCTTCTGGAAAGGGGGCCGGGAGCAGCAGCTCATTTGCATTTAAAGGGACACACACAAAAACGGCGTGTTTTTGCTCACACCCAAATAGGGGGCAAATTTGACAAGCTATAGTAAATGATCTGTGGGGTATTTTGAGCTGAAATTTCACAGACACATTCTGGAGACACCAGAGACTTATATTACATCTTGTGAAAGGGGCATCATAGGTCCCTTTTAAAAATAAAGTAAGATGAATCGTGCTTTGAGCAGAAACATTGCCAACAACACCAGTGACTAAACCAAAATAATGTGTTGTCATATAAAGCAATAGGAGCAATCACACTAACAGTTATTATTATGCCTATAATATTTATATGAGTAGCCTAAGGTGTAGTGATATTCAGAATCATTTGACAGCACTTCTTTTGACTTGGTAATTTCATCCTTGGAATCACACATGATAAGGAGCCATACTGTTATGGGTTATTTAAAGATATCCATAATATAAATGTTTGGTCACAGTGCAACACCATGCTGTTTATAGTATGTCTTTACAGAGGCTTCTAGGAGTAAATTAGAAGTGTCAGAGCTGAAGTGTAGTGGTTGGTGCATGTGTTCTGACACATTGAGCTGTGCTGCTCATGTAGGCGATATGAGTTTGAGTCTTACTGTAGGTTCAGTTCTGTCCCTATCAATAAAAATTGGCAAAAAAAAAAAAAAGTATGAATGTATATTTACCCGTAAAAGGGATAATTCACCCCAAAAATGAAAATTCTGTTATCATTTGTTCACTCTAATATTGTTCTAAACCTGTATAACTTTCATCTTCAACAGTTTTAATGAATCCTGTGAGATTCTGTCCCTCCACTGAAAGACAACGTCACCAAAAATGTCAAGCTTCAAATAAAGACGAAGACACGTGATCACTTTATATGATGAACAGATTTAATTTAGGCTTAAATTCACATGTAAACATTGATCAACGCACATCAAATATGGTCAAAGAAACCTCAAATGTGCTTACTTGATGCCAATGAGGTTTGTTCTCGCACCTCAAGCAAGTACAATTGAGCTTCCATGCAACAATGGAACTTGGCAGTAAAGGAAAAATTTTGCATAATTTGATTAATTTATTCAGCAACTGATCATAAAGTCTTAGAATTTGTATTCAAAGACAAGTACAACATGATCCTGGATCATCCTGGATCAACATCTTTGTTGATCCTGGTACAACATTCCGATCAACCAATCAGATTTGAGGGACAAGTTTATAGTTGATGTCAAGTTTAGGCTTACATCCAGGGTTAGATGCTTCTACATCAGTGTTATTCACCTCTGATTTTAGGGATAACTTATGGGTATGGTTAGGTTTAGGACTAAATTTTGGACAGGAATGTTGTTCCAGGATCAACAAAATATGTTGCCAAGTGAAACAGGAACATGTCTTACTTGGCAAAGTCATGGTGACCATCCTTTTAGGTTTTGAAGTGAAATTGAAAATTCTCAGACTTAATGGAAAGGGAATGGAAAGCTCACATTTAATTGTACTACTGTTCGGCTTGGAGTCCTGCAGTGTGTGGAAAGTGAAAAAGAGAAAAGAGGTACAAAGAGGTGAGCAAGGGTTAATGGTTTTTAAAAGAGGACTGAATTCTCTTCTGTAAACTCAATGCGGCAGGTGCAGGTTGAAGTCTTTGTCTCCTCCACGCAAGCACTATTTACTTATACTCAACTCATCGGCACAAAAGACCAGAGAGAGAACACAAACTTTCCAGCACACAAAAGGAAGTTATAGCCTCAAATTACAGGTGCTCCGCGCTTACACACACATACACACAGCGCTAAAATCTTGCACGCTTACCTGGCAAATTGAATTGGGGGGTAAAGTTCACTTTTTCTTCTCATACAGCAAACTAAAAACAAGTTAGAAGTGAGTGTGTGTGCATGCAGGATTACCTTGTAAGGGCCATTAAAAAAAAACAAAAAAAAAAACATGCTCACAAATGTAGTTTAGACATGTTAAAAACTGATTTGAGTGGACATTTGAAGTGTTCCTCGCTGAATCATATTCAGCTTTAAATCTACTGATTTTAATGGTTTTTGTGAGGTATTGGTATGATAAGGTATAGTAAATATAATTATCTTGTGTCTGTGAGCAGTCAGTAATATAGCTTCAAAACTGTGTATGTGTGTGAAAAGACAGGAAGAGAGATCCATGATGGTTTGATAGTCTCTGTTCAATCAGAGGCAGTCATGTGGAACTATACAGGAAGAACAAATAGGCAGCAAAAGATGAAAAACAACCTGACTTGTCAATAAAATAGAGAGAAAAGTGAGAGAGATGAAGGGAAAATACTTTGATCATTCTTCTATGCTATAATGGAAGTCTTGAATTCCTAAAAGAAATGAAAAATACAGCTAAATTCCCTCATTGCTGATTTAAAATTTATAACTGGCCTTTTACAGGGATGAGAGCGGTGGGGCATTTTAATGATCCTTTGTTTTCGTACTTTGCTGTGGTCACACCAGCAGCATCAATAGAGCAAATATTAGCCTTCGGAGGTGTGTGTGTGGTTTGGTGTTGACCACAGCACTAGAACAGCTGTTCGGTGTTCTAGGAAGGGATTAGTTTAGTTTGGAAGTCTCCACACAATCTGCTGCCCCTTCACTGACCAAACAAAGCTGTTATTTCCACCGGGAGGGTCATGCTGGGAGATTTACAATGTGTATTTCCCTGATGCTGGTTTTTAGATACCAAAGACCTGTAGTTTAAAGTCAACATGAAATCAAAATTGACCATATTTGCTTTGCTAATGCACATTCCTTGTCTTGTTGTGCATGATTTTTTTAAAGGTTTGCATCTGGGTCAGTGACATATAAGTGTCCATGATAAAAAAAAATTAAAAAAAAAGTTTTTCCTTTTAAAAAAAATCTGGTAACACTTTATTTTAATGTGTCCTTGTTACACGTTACATGCATTTACTATAATAAGAAAGATAAAACATAATTATAATCAACTACAACGAAACCAAACCCTAAACCTATATTAAGTACATGTTGTTAATTAATATCAGTCAATACGTACTTGTGGAATTACACTGTAACAAGGGTTACAGTTTATTTTAAGGTGTCCGTGTTACAGTGTAATTACTCATTTAAGTACTGTTTATTAATAATTAATTACATGTACTTACTATAGGGTTAGGATTGGGGTTTGGTTTATGGTTAGTTGCATGTAATTATGCATAATTTATAGTTATTACTATTGTAACTACATGTAACGTGTAACAAGGACACTGTAAAATAAAGTGTTACCAAATAAAGTGTGACTGAAAATCTAGTGTAAAATATACATGTAAAATTCTTAGAAAAGTATTCTTTGTATTCATGTTAGTTTTATTAGGTTTTGAAAAACTCTTATACATTTTTCAAGAAAAGTTTCAGTTTAATAATTCTTAAAATTTCATGTGGTGTAACCTTCAAGTAAGAAAGCAATAACATATTTTACTTACATCTTTAAAATGGATGTACACATCTTAATGATTATTTAAAAAATATATATATAATGTGTTTTTCTAGGTAAAACAATTTCTGTTGTTTAGTGTGTGTGTGTGTGTGTGTGTGTGTGTGTGCATGCCTGTTATTATTTTTTTATTATTATTATTATTCATATTTTTGTACAAATATAATGAATTATTAAACCATAATATCATAAATATCAATCTGAGAGTTTATTTAGGCCACATCCACACAAAGCCAAAGCTTTCCCTATCCAATCTTTTTTTTTTTTTTTACTCGTCTCAAGAAATATCTGCATACATATGAAACCACTGAAACCGACTCAAAACAATGTAGTATACATGCCAGACCAGTATGTGGCGCTGTAATTCTGCCACAGAGATACACTAAAAACGGGGAATAAGACTTGGAGCATGCGCATAAACCTTGCACGCTATATATAAACTTAGTAATAAAGATTTATTTTAGTAAAGCTAATAGGCTCGGTAGCTTCTGCGGCACGAACACAAGCATGTAGTCTGCCGTTGTTGTTGTTGTTGTTGTTGTTGTTGCTGTTACGTGACATAGCGGTGTCTGACTAGGGTCAAGACGTGGGGTGATGACATCATCGTTTCACAAAATATACAGATTGGCTGTACACACGAAAACGCAAGGGTGTCATTTCCAGATTTATCCACTCTGGGACCCGGTTTCAAAAAATAGCGGTTTCAGCCACCCAAAATGGCGGATCTGTCTGGGCGAAACGCCGATATGATACAAAAAGTTTTGCGTATACAGCTAAACGCATCTCCGTGTGGATGGGCTCTTATTGTCATGAGCAGTGTTGAGGAAAGTTACTTTTAAAAGTAATGCATTACAATATTGTGTTACACCATAAAAAAGTAACTAATTGCGTTAGTTACTTTTTATGAAAAGTAATGCGTTACATTACTTTTGCATTACTTTTTCTCAACTGGGCTGGGCTTGCTTGTTTGTTTTTTTTTAATAACAACATTTTTGGCAAATGTAAAGGCCCTTTCACACCGAAAGTGAAATGAATAAGCCTCAGGCTGAAGGAAATGCATATTTACACCTGTACAGTAGAGGACGCAGCTCAAACAAACCTTTCAGCTGTGCTGCCATTCTGGATTAAAGAGGAATAGGTTGCAGGAGATGGAAGTTTAACACTCTTACTTCTAAATCTAATCTAAAGTAATTTTTGCTTATTAGTATGGTTGAATTAGATCATTGAAGGTCAGCAGCAAAGACATTGGTTAATAAAATGAGATTAAATACAGAAAGTATATTTGTGTAATTTAACATTTAATTATTACAGGTTTGTGTAAAATTCTGAGATTGCATTTCACCGTTTTTATTCATTTTGAGAAATGCTGAATGTTTTTGTGCAAGTGAGATGAGTAAATGCATGTTCACATTTAGTCTAGAACTACAATAACCATCATGTTCACACAGCGCACACAACACCTCTGACCTTTATTTCTCTCAACATGAGGACAGAAGAGCAATAAATGTGCAAAAGTAACTTGCGCTATTTGAAAAAGTAACTTCGATATTTTGTTGTAAATTGAAAAAGTAATGCGTTACTTTACTAGTTACTTAAAAAAGTAATCTGATTACATAACTCAAGTTACTTGTAATGCACTAGGCTGGATTTCCCGAAACCTTCTTAACTCTACGTCGTTCTTAAATTATGCCTTAAGCTGTACTTTAACGTTAATACGTGTTTCCCGAAACGTTCTTAGTTAAGTATACCTTCTGTAAGTCATACTTTCATAAGGTTGGTCTGGACCACTCTTAGCTTATCACTGTTGACAGTCTATACAAATATAATTCTGAAGCTGTAATACACGCAGTGTTCGATTAGGATTATGGCAAAGAATAAAATGCAAAGATTCACTGCTAAATTCAAATGTGCTTTAGCGCTGATCCAGAGGCAGACGCGTGCTCCGCGCTTGTCATGTATCACAACTATTCGGTGTTTTTAACCTCATCAGGTTTATTTTAGGTTTCAGACATTTAAATACACATTTGAATTAAGTAGGCTACTGCATAAAAAAGACATTTATAGTTTGTTAAAATCAAATTCCATACACTGATGTCTACGGAAGCTGCAACAATAACCCTTTCAATTATATAATTTGACGAAGTGTTTTATTCATATCAGATACACATTGTGTATGAAACAATAAAGTTTACTCTATTCTTCTCCCAGTTCACCGGCCACATACTTTTATGTATTTCGGGGAAGATTTCGTAAATCCAACAGCTCTGAATTGCCGTGCAAACTCATCGCGCGACAAAACACATTCACTTCCACGTATTTTACATCGGAGTATATCATAAAATATAGTTAACAAGTTTGTGAATATTTTGAATAAAAAATGAAAAAACGATATAAACGCGATACCTACATGTCTGTCAGCTGCATGATGCGTCTCCAAGGAATTAAAACTTTGTTCTAAAATAACGGTCGCCTTAAACTCACGCTGATGGGGGCTCCGCGCCCCCAGAATATAGATAAATTACAATATAGATTTAGTTTGCAATTTGAATTACTTTTATAACATCCCATAAAGAAATGCAATTTCTACTTCTGAAGTACTTCTTTTTATAAAGAACACTGATTTCTCACATAACGCAATGAAGCAGCCCCTGTATGAATGATCGATTCTCGAGCCATCGATATCAACCAGTTCAGCATGCCATGGACAGCACCTGGTAACGTCGCACTTAAGAAGATATACCTTAAGCAACCTCCTAAGGTATAGTTCGGGGAACACGTCTAGAAACGGTATATCTTCAATTAGGGTCTACCTTTAGAGTCTTCGTAGCGCGCTAAGAGACAACGTTATCGGGAAATCCAGCCCTGGTCATGAGGGCCTGCAGGGGTCCTTTCAATGATATCATATCCTGTTTATGTTCCTGTTTTTTTCTGCACCACATCCCATAATCTCAAATATTAATTTAATTTAATTTCCTCCTCTCTTCTTTTCTCATTCTTTTCATATCATATCAGGACAGTATCACCCTGACATTTTTGAAAAAAAGAAAAATTCAGAAATAGTTTTTCACACGTTTTTGAATATCCTCTCGCATTCAGAAATGTCACGGCACAGAAGTAAAATGGGTTGCAAACAGCATTTCATGTTGACTTTAAAGGAGCGGGATGTGTAATTATTCCGTGTTGCTGTCACACAAGGCACAAGCGCATACGTGGAGACTAAATCACAGAGATACGAACACCGAGCAGCTTGTGCACAGGATGCAGTCAACTTCAGGCCAGATGTGAACATGTACACACTCAACCTGGAGTTCTCCTAATGAACCTCCCGCTACGCACGCTTTCTCACTCGTCCTGCATTACAATGGCCAACATCACCTTCTCTTTCTCTCAAACTCCTCCTTGTTTCTCACCCCCCACCATCCGCTCTTCTCTTTAAACACGCTGCTGTGTTTGTTGTTTAAATGGCATTGAGAAAATTGCCCACTTTGGCCACTTCGAAACTCCAGCAGCTGTCGGTAATCGCCTTTGCTGGTGTGTGTGTGTGTGCGGAGAGGGTCACAGCAAGCAGCCCAGAAAGTGCCATTAAGAGAAAATGATAGCTGTGTGTCTGAAACTCCATTACACACCAAACACTTTAAAGAGTGGACTGTGCTTCATTATAGGCCACCATGAATTATTCAAAAGTCTCTCTCTCTCTCTTTCTGACTCTTTTTACGTCTATCCTAAGACCTTAACCTGGACAAAAGCTTTGATGAGAGGATACAAAAAGAGAGAGAGGGCAAATCCATCTGTGCAGTACCTGCATCCGGTGTCCGATAGAGATTTTGTCAAAAGAAGTTTTGAGCGAGAACCGAACAAAGGGTAAATATGAGGAGAAATACAAATATAAAGAGTCAGACTACGTTAATGGAGGGCAGGAACAGGACGAGATGTGTTTTCCAAGTGTAGATTTTAATGATGTTGCCGTTTGTTACAGGGAAATAGGCATTCAGGAGTGTGTCATCGCTTATTCATCTGGCCGCCGTGCTTAAGGCCATGGTGACACTGCCCTCCATCTGTGTTGTGACTATTGTAATTACCCATCATGCTACTGAGTACATTAAGTGAGAGCAGCACATAAAAAAACCTGCTGCTGTCTTTCTCTCTCCCTCATTCTCTGTGGAGATACATCTCACTAAAGGATTTCATTAGAAGTGTGTGTAAAACTATTTACGTCAGCGCTTTTATTGCATACAGCTACTTTCTTTTCCTTGTAAGGAACGAAAAAGCCTCTTTCGGCTACCTGTCATTAAATAGCTATCGCGGATGAAAAAAGCTGTTAGGTAATGACTCACTCCATACAAATCTTCCTTGTATGAAGAGTTAAAAGCTGCTGCACATTATTAGCATTTGTAGCTGCACTGGAAAAAATATCATTGCTTGAATTAGTGGCAAAGGTATTGGTTGCATCATGTTTTTTTTATTGTGCGTAGGAAAATCAAATTACTTTGGCAGAGATTAGCGGAGCCTTAAAGGAACACTGTTGATTTGATTTCGGAGTTTACTTCCGTAGGTGGGATAAATTAAACAAAATTACACAATAGCAACAAAAACAGGCCTCATTCATGAAACACAAGCAGAATGAATTTCTGTGTGAATCCTTCATAAATCTGTTCTTACATTAATTGTTGCATTAAATTAAAAGCCACTTTTAAGGTAAAAATGCTTTTACGCATGATTTAGACAGATCTGTTCAGCTTGTGATTCACAAATAGGGATGGGAATCGTAAAGAATCTAATGATTCAGGTTCTTCTGAATGTAACGATTCCTTCTGGTGCCTTAATAGTTCCATTAATGATTATTTTAGTAGTTCTACTAATTTTGAAAAAAAAAAAAAAGTAATGCAATTCCATTGCGAAATGATGAGATCCTTTCAATAAATAAATTTAAAACAATTCTCGCAAAACTAATGTCTTTTTAATTTCTTTTTAGAAGCAAGTCATAATTGGCCTTAACAATAATTAATTAACAAAGTAAATAAATAAATAACTACACGGATTTAAGTCTCACAGTTTAGAACAAGATCCTTTGTGGTCATTTGTGGACTACACTGACCACATTGTATGTTTCTGATTCACTAAAAAGAACTGATTCATTAGATTTATTTGTTAAGGGATCAACTACGCTGATCATGCTTTAAATTTTTGAATCACTAAAAAGAACAGATTAATTAGATTCATTTGTTCAGGATTCCACTACACTGATCCTGCTGTATGTTTCTGATTCACTAAAAATAACTGATTTGTTAGATTCATTTCTTCAGGATTCGACTTCACTGATCACGCTGTATGTTTCTGATTCACTAAAAATAACTAATTCATTAGATTCATTTCTACGGGATTCGACTACACTGATCACGCTGTATGTTTCTGATTCACTAAAAAGAACTGATTCGTTAGATTCATTTCTTCAGGATTCGACTTCACTGATCACGCTGTATGATTTTGATTCATTAAAAAGAACTGATTCATTAGAGTCATTATTCACGATTCAACTACACTGATCATGCTTTATGTTTTTGAATCACTAAAAAGATCTGATTCATTTATTCAGGATTCCACTACACTGATCACGTTGTATGATTTTGATTCATTAAAAAGAACTGATTCATTAGATTCATTTATTCAGGATTCGACTACACTGATCACACTGTATGTTTCTGATTCACTAAAAATAACTGATTCATTAGATGCGTTTCTTCAGAATTCGACTACAGTGATCATGTTGTATGATTTTGATTCATTAAAAAGAATTGATTCATTAGATTAATTTATTCAGGATTCGACTACACTGATCATGCTTTGTTTTTGAATCACTAAAAATAACTGATTCATTAGATGCATTTCTTCAGAATTCAACTACACTGATCACGTTGTATGATTTTGATTCATTAAAAAAGAATCGATTCATTAGATTCATTTATTCAGGATTCGACTACACTGATCATGCTTTATGTTTTTGATTCACTAAAAATAACTGATTCATTAGATTCATTTGTTCTGGGATTGACTACACTGATCATGCTTTATGTTTTTGAATCACTAAAAAGAACTGATTCATTAGATTCATTTGTTAAGGATTTGATTACACTGATCATGTTGTATGATTTTGATTCATTAAAAAGAATTGATTCATTAGATTAATTTATTCAGGATTCGACTACACTGATCATGCTTTATGTTTTTGAATCACTAAAAATAACTGATTCATTAGATGCATTTCGTCAGAATTCAACTACACTGATCACGTTGTATGATTTTGATTCATTAAAAAGAATCGATTCACTAGATTAATTTATTCAGGATTCGACTACACTGATCATGCTTTATGTTTTTGAATCACTAAAAATAACTGATTCATTAGATTCATTTGTTCAGGATTTGACTACACTGATCAGGTTGTATGTTTTTCATTAATTAAAAGAACTGATTCATTAGATTCATTTGTTCTGGGATTGACTACACTGATCATGCTTTATGTTTTAGAATCATTAAAAAGAACCGTCTATGTTGCGTCATCACTGAATAAGTGGTGCAGGTTTAAAAACTGGAACTTGTTTTTGGTTCCTGCCCATTTAGTTTTAGTATTAATAGGAAATAAACTAAAGTGAATGTGTCATAAAACAACATGTGAAATACGTTTTATTTCAGGTGTTTATGGTCTTATTAAAGTTGGGGTACTTGGACTCGGACTGCAATTATGAATGAACTTGGATGCACTTGGGTGGTCTTGTACTCGAACAGGATTCAAGTACAGTCGAATCCTTATGTTGTTAAGGACTTGGACCTGACAAGTTGGACTCGGACCCAACACTAGGTCTTATGCCTAATCTAATATAAAGTTCAATTTCTATTTTTATGAGGCAGTCCCTCAAAGATGAATGGCTTTTTGTAATGCAGGTTCATTATGAACGGATACTGTTGCAGAATCTTTTCAGAAGTCTGCTAATATGATGTTGTATGAGGCCTTTTAAGTGAAGTGTCCTATTTTCTTGATGGATTTAGATTGCAACCAGCAGCATCCATCAGTGGAGAGTTTCTGTAGATACTATCCATCCATCCTTCCATCCATTCATCTCTCTATCCCCCTTTCTTCTCTCTGTGGCCTCTCCAAACATCTCTATACCATAATGACATTTGCATACAGATGCTTTCCAAACAAGCACCCCCTCCACACCCCATAACCCTACAATCAGCTGAGTCCCGTTACCTAGGCAACCACACACTTACACACGCACACTCCGGCCCTGTTATTAGTCTACAATACCCCTCAGTGTCGAGCACTACAGGGTCCTGCTCCAGGTGTCCCCCTTTCATTCACACGTTCACTCACTCTTGTCTTAATTCTTCTTCTGTTCTGTCTGGAGTAGTGTGGCGGAAGGAGGCGGCGGAGCGACAGGGGGTTTAGGGGGTCTTGGTGATGCGGAGTGAGTTGAGTTTCAGGGATTTACAACTTTAGAGTTTTAGAAGGGTTTTTGTAACCCCTCATATCTCTTTCTAAGCGTCTCTCTATTTCAATTTACTACACTGTAAAAAATTATTGTAATTTTAACTGTAAAATATTGTAAAAACGCGACGGAAAAAAACTGTTAATAGGTTAAAAGTAAGTTCCCGTACTATATAGGGGGAAAAACTGTAAAAGCTCTAACCAGTCATTTTATGTAATTTTACAGTTTTTAGAAGTAAAGAATAACAAATCAACGTATAATTTAGAGTCAAAAACTGTAAATTGATGTTCCCACAATTCCCTGTGTGACACTCTACATTTGAAAGTATTTTGTTTAAATAATCATGTTTCTTAATAGTTTTTGTTATCAGTTATGTACATTAGGGTTTTATGTTACATCTTCTGTTGTTTAATGAATGATTATTGCATTATTTAAGTGTTGTGGGTTACCATGATGGTGTATCATGTTTGCGTGAATGACTCTGCACACCTTCTTTATATTAGTACATATTTCAGCTCATGGAAAAGCCACTTGTGATGAACTTTAATTCTTCATTTGGCTCTTTCTTTTACACCTGCATTATTATGGTGGTTGTAAGTATATGTTAAAGGTACAAAACAGATTTTAGTAGCAGTGTGCATTGTTAAATTTACAGGTTTACATTCAAATTTTCTTATTTGTAAATTACAGTTTTATACAGTAAATTTACAGTTTGTTTTGTAAATGTGTTTACAGTTTTCTGTATTTTTTACAAAATTATTCTGGCAACCATAGCTGCCAAAATTATTTTGTAAAAACTACATAATTTTTTACAGTGTTTGCTTTACAGGCATGACAACAAAATGTACATTTGTATTGCCAAATACAATAAAAAAAAAGTTTAAAAAAAATGCAAACTGTACATATTTTTTTTAATATATATATAATTTTTTACATTTTATTTTACAGTTTGTATTTTTATTGTATTTTAATGCCTTCGCAAAACAAAAATTACAATTATTGTCATGCTTGTAAATTTTGATTTATATATAATATGAATCAAAATTTTAAAAATCATATTTTAAGTAAAAAAGTAAAGTACACTTGAATGACAAAAACAACAAAAGAAAAGTATAAATAGTATTATTAAAAGAAATTAAATTGCTTTAATTTAAACAAAATTAGGTAAAAATTTAGTAAAAGTTTAGTGACATATTTGCTCTTCATGAATCCCCTGATCAACCCTACTTATAAAATAATACATTATCAACAAAGTAAAATAAGTAAAATAAAATACAATAAAAATACAAAAATGAATATAATATAAAAAATAGAGTAAACTGTTTTTGTTGAATAACAAAAACAACAAAAGAAAATATTAAATCATTATTATGGAAGTAAAAATAAAAATTATAAATAATTATTAAATAATCAAATAATCAAAGTAAAATACAACAAAACAAACTGTAAAATAAAATAAAAAAAAAATAAACAATTTAAAAAATGTTTTTAAATCTTTAAAATCTTTGTAGAGTAAACTGTTTTTGTTAAATAACCAAGACAATGTTACATTACATAACATTAAATAATATACATTTAAATGAATTGCTTTAATTAAAACAATATTAGACCATCCCAAGTCTTATGTTTTATGACTTTAGTGGCATTCTTGCTCTTCATAAATCTCAAAGATCAACTCTACTTGTAAAATAAAAAAAATAATTAACAATTTTCATGTTGATTATAGAAAGTAACTTTACTTAAACAAGAATGAAAGATTATCTTTATATCTTTATAATTACATGTATGTACACAAAAACACGCACATCCACCTAATTTGTGTGTGACTCTGTCTGGCCGTATGTGCAGCTTGGGAGTCCTCTGAGATGTGAGGAGTGTCATCCACAGAGAATAATCTTTGATTCAGTGTCTGGACTCCTCTCTCGCGCTCCTAAAGGACGGGTGGTTCGGGAGGGGGGTCTTTAAAACAAGCCTCCTCCACGGCAGGACATGTGCTAAGCTGATTTAGCAGGGCTTAGCAGCAGCCCACCACAATCACACAGATTATACAAACAACAGCACACATTTCTGGGTTTCGCCACCTGCTTTGAGCAGCAGCTCGCAAGCACAGACTATTGTGTCCCAGCATATGTACACCTAAATATGGGTTTACTCTGTCTGAGTGTCTGTCGTTTTGGGAATTAAAAATGAACTTTGTATCCTGTGATCTTTGTTGTGATGTTTGTGTGTCATTTTTAGGTTATGTGAACTTTTTTATTATTTAATACTTGATTAGGTAATGACTTTTAAAAATAATAATAATAATTATAAATTATAATGATAAATACATAAATATTTTTTTTAATTAAAAAAATAAAAATTAATTAATTTAAAAAAACTACACTGTAAAAAATTATTTTCATGATTTGTTATCACAACATTTTTTCTTTTGTTAAATCAACTTCAATAATTAATGTGCTTCAGATAACATAATATTTTGAGTTTCTGTTGATTAAACCAATCGCCTTCATTGTATTAACTCAAAATTTTTAATTTCAGTGAACTCAAAATTTTAAGACAATAACATAACTTACTTTTTTAAGTTAAACAATTATTTTTTACAGTGTAGAATAAACTTATGTTGAGTAAAAAATCAAAAGAAAAATATTAAATCATTAGATATATAGGTATTAAATATATAATGTTAAACAATTTAAAATTAAATTGTCATTCCAATAACTTTTTTAATCAACATCAATTTTTTAGTTTAAAATGTATATAAATATATAATAAAAAATCATATAAATCATATGTCTTCCTGTAACTGGCCCACCACAATCACACAGATTATACAAACAACAGCACACATTTCTGGGTTTCGCCACCTGCTTTGAGCAGCAGCTCGCAAGCACAGACTATTGTGTCCCAGCATATGTACACCTAAATATGGGTTTACTCTGTCTGAGTGTCTGTCGTTTTGGGAATTAAAAATGAACTTTGTATCCTGTGATCTTTGTTGTGATGTTTGTGTGTCATTTTTAGGCTATGTGAACTTTTTTATTATTTAATACTTGATTAGGTAATGACTTTTAAAAAATAATAATAATAATAATAATAATTATAAATTATAATGATAAATACATAAATATTTTTTTTAATTAAAAAAATAAAAATTAATTAATTTAAAAAAAAAACTACACTGTAAAAAATTATTTTCATGATTTGTTATCACAACATTTTTTCTTTTGTTAAATCAACTTCAATAATTAATGTGCTTCAGATAACATAATATTTTGAGTTTCTGTTGATTAAACCAATCGCCTTCATTGTATTAACTCAAAATTTTTAATTTCAGTGAACTCAAAATTTTAAGACAATAAGATAACCTACTTTTTTAAGTTAAACAATTATTTTTTTACAGTGTAGAATAAACTTATGTTGAGTAATAAATCAAAAGAAAAATATTAAATCATTAGATATATAAGTATTAAATATATAATGTTAAACAATTTAAAATTAAATTGCTTTAATTAAGACAAAATTAGGTCATTCCAATAACTTTTTTAATCAACATCAAGTTTTTAGTTTAAAATGTATATGAATATATAATAAAAAATCATATAAATCATATGTCTTCCTGTAACTGGTGACCTTTTTATTAAGTTTTTGACTATTTTTATCATTGTATCAAAATAATGTTTTAAAATACAAATTTTCTATGTAATATTAGGCTGCAGCAAAATAATTAGCAAAAAAAGAAAAATGCTGTTTAAAATAGTTTTTGATGGAGTAGAGCTTGTCACATCACAAAACGTCATCTTCCCAAAAGGATTTCATGTCAGCTACTCACTTTCAGAAACTTTGATTTGATATCCAGTTTTATGTCTAAAGATTGATGTCTCTGAATACAAAACTTCATGTTTAAGCTTTTTAAAGCTGTTTTATTCCTTTATAGTCATGACTGAATGAGAAAGTTGTTCTTCAGGGAGATGTTTTGTTCAGCATTTTCTGTCAGAGAGTTCAGTTCTCTGATGTGTAACGCAACAGAATGTAGAACATTCAGCCAGAAAGGCATTATTTGATCCATATACTGCCCACACAGCTCTTTTAGTGTGTGTGTGTGTGTGTGTGTGTGTGTGTGTGTGTGTGTGTGAGGGAGCACATATGTGTTCACGTCTTTTCTTTTTTCCCTTCAAACGCTCAGTTTCCTGTGCGTCTAAAACCTTACCTCAGCAAAAGAAAAAAAAAAGGGAGGGGTAAAAAGTGGAAGAGTGGTTCTGTGGCAGACTGATATCTAGTGTGCTGTGACAGCTGGGCCTGCTCTCTTTCTCTCCCCTTTCACTCTCTTTTCTTCTCCTACACAAAGCCTATTAAGTATGCCACTCACTTAAAGGCCCCAGAGCCTCCCGCGGCCACAGGCTCCACCCAAAAGTGTGGCAGCTCTTTGTGATTGTAATGAGGCAGCAAGCCGGGCCGTGCTTGCGGAGCTCTGTCTGTGTTTACTCATCACCCAGCCATTCGGCTTGCAGCGGACGGGGGAAAGGAGGGGCGAGAGAGGGAGGAAAAGTGGTTTTGGGGGTGGAGGGGAAGGACATGTCCTAGCGAGAGAGTGAGAGAGAGGGGGGATAGGGAGGAGGGAGGCAGACAGACTGTGGCTCTGTGCCCTCTGGCACCTCTGACCCTTCTCTGGCTGGCGCTGGGGTTCCAAACCCAATGCTGTGAGATCGGGGATGACGATCATGTAGGCTGGCACCCAGACCACACTGGGTTGTGTGAGTGTGAATGAATGCGCCTGTGAAGGAGGAGGGATTCTGCAAAGGTTGGGGCAAAAAAAAAAAAAAAAGGCATTTTACCCTGTAAGCATTTTGAGGGAAATAGACAGTGATGGACATTGAACTTAAACAAAGACCAAACTTGTTTTTGTGAGCATGTATAGACTTGCGTTTTTTTTTTTTGTTTTGTTTGTTTGTTTTTTTTTTTGTTTTTTTTTGTCCTGTAAGCATCTTAAGAAAAATAAATAATGATTATAATAAATAATGTAAATTAATTAAAAATGAATAAAAATAATGATGGTCTTAAAATAAAAATTAAATTAAACGAAAAAAAAAAATGGTGTCAGTATTAGACAATCTGGTTGTCTTCTACTAAAGCAATACCACATGAGAGTCTGTGTTATCATTAAATAAAATTAAAACAAACATTAAATGAAATAAAATAAAATAAAAATGTTTTATTTCAGCTAGTTGCCATGGCAACATTTCTTTTTTTCATTTAGTTTGTTGAAGTACTAAAATAACTAAAACTAAATAAACTAGAACTTAAACTAAAACTATACAGATATTTTTTAAAAAATCTAATAAAAATTACAAAAACAACAACTTCAACTAAAATTAAAATGAAAACAGAAAATATAATAATAAATAATATTTAAAAATATTAACAAAAACTATCTATCTATATGTCTGTCTGTCTATCTATCTATCTATCTATCTGTCTGTCTGTCTGTCTGTCTGTCTGTCTCTCTGTCTATCTATCTATCTATCTATCTATCTATCTGTCTGTCTGTCTGTCTGTCTATCTGTCTGTCTGTCTGTCTATCTATCTATGTCTGTCTGTCTGTCTGTCTATCTATCTATCTATCTATCTATCTATCTATCTATCTATCTGTCTATCTGTCTGTCTGTCTGTCTGTCTGTATATCTATATATCTATCTATCTATCTATCTATCTATCTATCTATCTATCTATCTATCTAATGTCTACTTGTCTGTCTGTCTGTATGTCTATCTATCAATTCAATTCAATTCAAAATTGCTTTATTGGCATGACTGTAAATACAATATTGTGTGTATATATATATATATACATACATACATAAAACAAAAATAAAAAAAACATCAATATGTCTATCTATCTGTCTGTCTGTCTGTCTGTCTGTCTGTCTGTCTGTCTATATCTGTCTGTCTGCCTGTTCTTTAATTTAGAGTCTCAATCATTTTAGTTTTATAATTTTACATAAAGTTTTTGATGTCCCTCTAAATGATCAAAATTACATTAAAAAAAATGTATTAGCATCAAATTTGGTATGGTTGTATATGGGCTTGTTTAATATGTTCTAACCATCAGAAATGTTAGCCTAGTTTAATCGATCAGTACTCTCACTTCCCCTGCATGTATCCACATGTTCAGCGTCACGCTTCTTAGACTGCAGTTAATCAGCATTATTTCCCGTTCTCAGCCTCAGCGAATCTGACTCATCTGTACAGCCCTGCTTTTTACGTTTCACTCCCCATCACTCGCTCATACTCATGCACTTTCCAGGCTGTTTGTGCATACGTTCACTTCTTTCTTGTCTTTCTCTTTTCTTTTTGTGCTGCCGCAGACAGCTGTAGGGCACATCACGGTTCAGCGGCGGCCTCTCCAACTCTCTCTCATGCGCAGCAATGATGTCGACAGGTCGGGGGGGTCACAGGCAAAGGGGTGCACAGACCCTCACTCCACAGAAGCCCTAAAGGGGGGGCCGCGTAGACCTTCATAAGCGTGGGGGGAGGAGGCAGCCGTGAAGTTAATAGGTCAATGAGTGTATGCCGTAGTGGAAGAATACAGCAGGGCGTCTGGTAGTCTGTGATAAAGAGAATCGGGCCTGCTCTTCTCTGCCCGGGCCTGCTCTCATTTTTAAGTGAGAGCCTCTCTTTGTCAGAAGGCAAATTTAATAAGCAGCAAATGCATTACATGTTCTCTGCCGGCCCCCTCGCCATGGCAACGCGGAGTCGGGGCATGGAGATGGGCCTAGAGAGGACACGATTATCAGAGGAGCCATCTGCTAAAGGAGAGCCCAGACCCTGCCAAACCCACTGGGGGACTTCCACACCCTTCACTTATGCTGCTCATTTCCCTCTCGCTTGATGCAGACGTTTATTTCCTGGACTTTGTTTGTTTTGGGTTAGCGGGTGCTTCACATTTGAAAGAGGTTGAAGGAGAGGTATGTGTTAATGATGAAACAGAGTGCAAGAAAAGAGTGAGCGAATTAGGAAGGGAGAATTTTTTTTTTTTTTTTTCCCCAAAGGAGGAGTCATAATTCCATTGAAAACCAGATGATCCTCACTCTTGGGCTGCTTTCTGTTTCCCATAGTTTTGTTTCTGTTTAAATCTTGACTGTGAAATAATACACAGGTTTTCTCTTTATTCCCCATAAAGATGAAATTCAGTCTCAGAGAGAAATTTAAAGAGAACAGGGTCACACAGAACAGGCTTTTTCTAAATGCCTCACTTACAAACATTTAGGCTCATAGATGTGGGTGTTTCTGTGCACTTAAATTATCCTTTTTACACTCTTAGTTTATTCTAACAGTGGTAATGCATGCATCACAGGAGAATAGTCTTTTTTGTTATTTCTTATAAGTCAGTCATTTCCACCACAGTGTCGTTTCCAGCACATCTCAAATGGCCTGTTGTGTTTAGCATCATTCTGTAATGGAAATTGATTTTAAACATCAATTGGCCTCCTTTTTCTTTTTTTACTAGCAAATTTCATACAGTCAAACCAAAATGTATTGACACCTTGAACATTTCATTCATTAATACAGATTATTCACTATAGTTTTAAAAAAAAATGGTAATAAAATATGACAAGATCTCAGAGTTAAACTGTGTCAGAAAAAATTAATCTTAATAATGTCAGATAACACTTAAAGGGTTAGTTCACCCAAAAATGAATTTCTGTCATTAATTACTCACCCTCATGTCGTTTCACACCTGTAAGACCTTCATTCATCTTCGGAACACAAATTAAGATATTTTTGATAAAATCCAATGGCTCAGTGAGGCCTGCATTGACAGCAAGATAATTAACACTTTCAGATGCCCAGAAAGCTACTAAAGACATATTTAAAACAGTTCATGTGACTACAGTGGTTCAACCTTAATGTTATTAGCGACGAGAATACTTTTTGTGTGCCAAAAAAACCAAAATAACAACTTTATTCAACAATATCTAGTGATGGGCGATTTCAAAACACTGCTTCATGAAGCTTCGAAGCTTTACGAATCTTTTGTTTTGAATCAGTGCTTCAGAGCACCAAAATCACATGATTTCAGTAAACGAGGCTTCGTTACGTCATAAGTGTTTTGAAACTTCAATGGTTCACGTGACTTTGAAAGTTTGATACACGATCCGAACCACTGATTCGAAACAAAAGATTCGTAAAGCTTTGAAGCTTCATGAAGCAGTGTTTTGAAATCACCCATCACTAGATATTGTTGAATAAAGTCGTTATTTTGGTTTTTTTTGGCACACAAAAAGTATTCTCGTCACTTCATAATATTAAGGTTGAACCACTGAAGTCACATGAACTGTTTTAAATACATCTTTAGTAGCGTTCTGGGCATTGAAAAAGGGAGTGTTATTGCTGGCGATGCAGGCCTCACTGAGCCATTGGATTTCATCAAAAATATCTTAATTTGTGTTCTGAATATGAACGAAGGTCTTACGGGTGTGGAACGACATGAGGGTGAGTAATTAATGACAGAAATTTCATTTTTGGGTGAATTGAATTTATATAATTTTATGTATATTTGTCAAAATTATGGCTTGATTAAAAAATTATGCACAGTAAAACACCAAACCCCACCAAAAACGCAGATTTTACCCCCTGGAAGGCGATTTTTACCGGGGGACCCCCCTGAAATGCGATTGGGCTAGTTTTGAGCTAGTTTTGCAGTTGGCGGGTTTTGTTGTGAAAACCTGGCAACCCTGCATCTCAGGCTCTTCACTGATGCTGCTGTCCCCTAAGTATACAAGTACAATAGAATTAATTTGATAAAAGATCAATAGAAATTTGCAATTTCTTAAAAAAATAAGTAAATAAATAAATAAATAAAAGATTTTTTTACTGTTAAATGCCATAATGTCATCCACAGAGGATGAAGGGAGGAAGCTGTGAATATTATGAGGAAGACATTTGGTAGGGTGTGTGTGTGTGTGTGTGTGTGTGTGTGTGTGTGTGTGTGTGTGTGTGTGGATCTATGTGTGATTATGACACTGAAAATAAACCTAAATAGCCTATATAATTATAAGGAACTTTTAATTGTAAGGATAACTTGTTATAGAGTTAGAGATATTTCAAAACATAGCCTACAAGAAATGTAGAAGTAAATGTAGAAGTATCTATTGTAGAAGGCTACAATAGATATGAACAGAGATTCACAGTCAAAACAAATTCACCAAAACTATTCTGAAGTGTGATAGCCTATAGCTAGCGACTGCCTGCTTTTCTCCCCGCATTGTTGGGAAACTTCCTGCTGAAAGCGCACAGCTGCCGGTAGTCCCTTCTGTTGGCATTCTACAGGCTTTGTTGTTGAGAACTGAAGACAATTGTTTTGATTGGCTGAGAGTTTTGCGGAGGTAGGATACAATTACCCACATGCTGGTCTCCGATTGGGTGGGCAGGCTTCTGACGTCAGCCGGCACCCCTCCTTCGCTCCTTTCAAAGAGAAGTTGTAATTTTGTCCTCAACTTTTCCACTCAAGTTTACTTTCTCAGGACTTGCCAGACGCTTATGGGAAACTCGGAGCCGCAACCATGAAGCTGTGTGGGACTTTTTTAGGTCAGTTAAACTTCGCTGTCTCCTATTTGGCTCTTTTAACTGTACACGACGAAAATGTTTTGATTAACAGGTGTCTAAAAAGACTGCTGGTTACTGCTCTAATATGAGATTTGGCAGTGTATACGCATTTATTTTATCTTATTAGCCTTATATGAACAGTGCTTTTATCTTAATATTCGTTAACAATATTCGTTTAATGACCATAAGCGCACCTAATAGGCTAGTGTTTATCGGAATACATGCCAGATTTCGTCTAGCTTTACTCGCTATTGTGAGGCTTTATAGTTTATAGCATTCCCTTTTCTGTCGCTTTAGGCATGTGTTGAAAGCTTGTCATATTGAGGTCTATATATAGAACATCTATACAAATCATAACTTTCAGGAACCTCGTCTAGACCTTTTTTTAAACTTCAGAGCTGCTGAAGTGTTTGGACAAAGGGCGGTTTGTTTCCCGGGGGACTGTGGCGAACACAATACCAGCCCAGAGGCGCATTCAGACTTTCTGTTGTTGTCTGTCAGCTTGTTCCATCTGTCAAGGCTATTCGCGGAGTTTGGGGCCCCTCCGGCCCACTCTCTCAACTCACTCCCTTATGCAATATTTATACAGATATCCTAAATGCGCTCCAGAGAGACACCGCGATAAAGAATGTGTATTGTGTTCAATGGAGCTGCAACGCGATTGGACAGTTCTGGATATATTGAGGATATTAAAACCATTGTTTATGACACTGAACAGCTTTAATTCAGTTGTGACTTTTTGAATTTACACAACTGGCTAACATTCAATAGGGCCACAAGTATGCTGTTTTTCCATCTAGGCCCAAACACTCTGATGTTACGCTGTAAACAAATCAAAACGTTAAGCTTAATTGCTGCTTTAAATTTGTAAAGATAAAGTGGTGTCAACGTTACAACCTGCAACACTTTTTCGACCACTTTGAATTTGATTTAAAGAAATTAAGCTCTTAAAACTGAACATTAAATGACTGTTAAGTTAAATAAATGCAAAACAGATGTTGTAATGCATAATACTGAAAATATTTTACATATATTTGATATAACATTGTAGCATTTGAGTGGCCACAAAAGTTAGATTACAATTCATATTCATAGTACTCTCGCGAAGAGTAGGCCCGTTCGTTCGCCTGTGCAGGTAAACATAGCAACATACGCTGAAGCGGACGGTACATCGATATTACATAAATACTGTCGTCATGTATCACGTCAGCACTTTTTTTTTCTTTTGCCTGTTAGCATATAACAAAAATATTTGTTTAAAAAATATTTTAGATAATTAACTTATGGCAGCTCGAGCCGCCAAGAGACCGAGTATTCCCCACAGAAACTGTTGACAGAATTCCTTCAAAATGTCGACCCTATTGGAAGTTATTGAAAAACTGAACACTGATTAATTTCTATATATATATTATTTTGCACAATGTCCCAGATCTTATTATTTCGTCTAACATGTCAACATTTCTGTTAAAACACATCACAGCCGTAATGTTTCTGACAAAAGTCTCGGAGAGGAAGGCAGCCGGGTGTCTTTTTCCTCCGGGTCGCTGTCCATGGTACTGGGCCAAAGCGCTGTCTGGGGTCCTGAAGCCTATCCGAGCGCTAATGTTGTACGTGTGCTCCCTCTGTTTACTGTGCTTACCATTTATTCTCAAAGTTTTCAATGAGACTCCTGAAAAACAATCACACCAGTGTCCCATTCTCGCTTCTGTGAATCCCATTCTGAGTAGTACTTATGGTAACTTATTTCTTAGGTGTGTATGGTTTGTCTTCTGTCTTTTGTTTATTGGATTGTGTCTCGGTTAGTGAGGCAACTCAAATCATATTGATGCAGCGTGGACACTTCGTGATTGATTTCAGCTCCAATGCATAACAATGGGACAGCAAAAAAAGAGCCTGCCGCAAAGAGATAAGAACTTAATAGAATTTCTGAAAGGCGAAGGTTGGCTTTTTGAAAATTCCCCCCGTGTGCAGCATGGAGACAGAAGATAAAGAGTGGCATTTGTGGAGAATATTCTCAAATGGCTTGTAATGAATGGTTGTCATTTTCACTAATGGTTACAAAACAACAAAGCACAACAGCGGTGTGTGCAACATTTAGGAGTCATTCCAAGTTACATTCGTTGTTTTGAGTGAAGACAGAAGGGTTGAAATCACAATATTTGTTGCCTCCCACTCTTTTGCCAACACAGTATATATATATATATATATATATATATATATATATATATATATATATATATAGGGTGAATTCGGGTTGAGTGGGACACTTTTTCCAAGTCATCTCAATGGCAAAAAGTGTCCCAATCACCCCGAATTTACCCTATATATATATATATATATATATATATATAATATGCATAACACATAAATGGCAGTAGTCTGATAGTCTTATCATAATATATTCCGCTAACTTTACCAATGGAGCATTGCCCATGAAATGTGTGTTGTGTGAATCACTGCACTGGACAGTACCATTCGGAAAGAGTCAGGAGGGAGGGTTCAGATAACACCAGCGACATATGCATGCTTTTGTGCAATATTAAAGATTAATCACTGGGCGTAAAATAAGCAGCTTACGCTATTAGAATTTAAAGTAACAGCGACCCGACGCGCACTCTGAACTATAAGAACATTTGATGTTTCAAACACGCTTTCGCTCTATTACTTATCCGACAGCGTTTTTCTGTCACTCTTAAAAATAAAGCTTGCATATGCGATAGAAGAACCTTTTTTAAGAACTTTTTACTCTCTAGTTCTTTTGAAAACCATATATACTGGTGCTTCAAAGGATTGAGAAGCAAATATACTGATTTGAATATATTATAATATAAAAAATGTTTTTAATCTCCAGTGAACCATAGAACCGACTCAATAACCATAGAGAGATATCATGGTCTTGCTGAACCATTAAAGAACCTTTATGATTATCTTGTTCCTGGCACAAAGGAGAACTTGTATAAATCCCTTGTAGTAGGTCCGTGGGTGTGGGTGTTAGAGAGGGAGAGCGATCATGTGTGTGTGTGTGTGTGTGTGTGTGTGTGTGTGTGTGTGTGTGTGCACTGAGAAAGAGTATGAAATAGAGTGTGCATGGCTGTACACATGCCCGTTGAGTTATTGCGGGGGGATATTCAAAGCCCAGCCCATCGATGTTGTAGGTTTTACTACAGCTTTCGTGATGTCATGGCAAAGGGCGGAGGGAGGAGGTGGGGGACAATGGCTCATGAGGGAAAGGTAAGTCAATATTACGTTTTCTCGCTGACAAAGGCAAATGAAGCCATGTTTTTGCTTACAAACAAGTAGCGTTCATACCGCCCCGTTCTGGATCCTCGCTCGTCCGTAGCAGCACCAGCGAAGAGCCGAACCTCTTCCCCGCTGTCACTGAATCTGCCGGGATACTACTGAAGTAGAGTTTAGTTTTCTTTTAGAAAAATCTATAAATGGGATATTTTACCCCAAACTGTCTCACAGCGTACTGAATACACGACGAAGACGAGAGAAGCGTCTGTCGGAGCAGCTTTCGGGATTATTTTTTTCCACACTCAGGTAATCAAGATCATGTCATTTGGCTTTATAGTATATGAAATATAAATAGTTTTGATTCTTTTTGTTAATTACCAAATCCTTTCAGGATTTTCTTTGAGATATATAGCTGACCTCATGGTTTATAGTCATGGGTTGAGTTGTTAAATGATATTATAAATGTATTATTATATCATTTGCTAGCCAAGGATGAAGACTAAATATCTAGATCATCCCATTCCGAGATGCCCTACAGATCAAGGTTAATGGCTTTTACGTTGAAGGGTGTCGCTTTATTTTCATATTTTAGCCTCATCGCACTTGTATGATCGATGATTGTTTTTTATCATCTTTGAACTAAGATGTTTGCTGGCTTCTGTTTCGGAGGAGATAGTGTGAGTGTGTCCATGCTTCCCTGCTAGAAGAAGCTCCAGCGGAGAGTGTGTGGAGTTGACATGGAAAAAGTGATGGAGAAACAGTCAGCTATGGCGCTCTTGAACAAACGCAGCGATGCCTATTTGTTTTCTCACTTTGGCACAGAAATCGTGCGTGCGTTTGATCCTCGAGATCAATCGGGAATGCAGTGTCAATATTCCTCATCTGCCTTCTTATTCTCGCGTATAAATACTGATTACTGCGCGCGGCGTGCGCTAGTCAAAACTGTTTATTCCTTAATCCACTTCATCGCGTTTGGAGCTTTCATTCGTTTATGTGCTTGTGTGTTTATAATTTATCCGGTTGATAGGTTCGGCGTGATCGCACTGTGAGTGCTCACTGTCATGTAGTTGTATAAAATCTCCATCTTTTGGCACACATACGGAGTTGCTTCCATATGGCTCTGTGTAATTAAGGTCGAACAATGGGCGTAGCGCAGGACTCCCGGCCGAGTGCACGAATGGCGTGGAAGAAGAAGAAGAAGAAGGAGGGGTGGCCATTTGATTTTCTGCTGCAGAAAACAGAGTGGAGAGATGCTCTCTTTAAATGTCAACCGCCCCTGGTGAGATGCGCAGAAGAAAAGTCATGAGAGTTGAAGCAATAACGCCCATTCTCTGCATCCATCCCCGCCCCTGTTCATTTCTAATGAGTGATTAATGCGTCTCTGTCTCGTATTGCTCAGTATTCCGGGGCTAATGTGTTAGTCATTCACTATTGTATTGTATGTATTAAGTGTAACATCAAAGCACCTGCAACCAAAATGGTGGACGAAGTGAACGTGAATTATCTAAGAGTCGGTTATGTGATAAGGTAATCACAGTGAACCATGTGTGTTATTATTGTTGTTGTTGTTATATATGTTAAATATGGCTGTCCTAGAGCCAGAAGCCTCATGCTATGAGAAAAGTAACTGGAGTTAGTGAGCTTTCAGTGTGTCTAACTTCTCATAGTTTGAGGCTTCTGGCTCTGTGACAACCAGCGATTCCACTATGAGTGGTGTAGAGGAGAACAGGGTGAGGTGTAACACCATCAGTTTAGCCAATTAAACAAGAGCTACAGGGGGTGAAATAACCATATATGAGCACTGCCCTCATGAGGTGATGATAGAAGCTGTAAGTCATTACATAAAGGAGTTATAGGATCAAAAAATCATTTTCATCTCTCATTTATAATGTGATTTGTGTTAATGGATGTTAAATGATAAAATTTTCAGATATCATCTGAATCAACAGGTTCTCTTTATTAATTTGATATACATCTGCTCATAAAAATAACAGCAGGGCAAACTTTGAGGCTTGTAACATTTTCCATCATACTTTAACTGAATCTGCAAGATAATATAATGACTTTTTTAACAAGTACATTTGATTACCACCACCACACACACACACACACACAAAGTCTTGCACAAAATTTAAAATTTACTTGTTTTCTGTTACCGGTTTAGGAGTAGGTGTGGGGGAAAGGTTAGGATTTGGAGTGGGGTTAAGATTAGGCAATCAGGTAGCAACTTCAACGAGGGGGGTAATAATTTGGCAGCGGGGTCGAAATTCACCACAACACCTGTACAACCTGCCGTGGTATTTGAGATAAGTTGTAGATTCTCAACTAATTTGTATGAAAATATACCAAAGTTTGAGATGCATGGCGAAAAAAGAGTTAGCCTACAACACTTATATCTCCAAACATGACTGTATCAACATTGCTGCTAATGTTGTGTTGGTAACCTACCGCATTTTAGCAACATCCAATTGTCACGATAGGCTATTCAGCACTGTGTACAATAAAGGTCACCTGAGCGCAACATTGATTCATGGAGTCGTTTATTTTATCTCGCTCGCCTAGAAACTGGTTTTGTAATAACTTTGACAAGATCCTATCTATTTGTTTGCGGAAATTGCGCAGAATTGCGCAGTCGTCAGGAACCTCCAGAGTTTAATAAAATGGGATGCTGCTATCTGTGCGGTGGGGGGAATCCTTGCAAGTTTTCTCAATTATTTCTGTCAGCCACGTTAACATAACCAAACAATGTGCTCATTCTTATACACAAATGATATATCATCTAGAGGATGCAGACGCTCTTTTCACCCGCATCATGAAATCTGGATCTTCACAGATAGCCGTTTAATCTTATCTGAGGATTAATTCCTATCATATTCAAGTAGGGGTGTTTGCAATATACTGATCCTAATGCTCATTTTGGTTGTCCAAAGGCACTAAACGCTCGAAATAGGCACTTGTTTATTGCTTAGTCCATAGGATAGGAAACTAGTGATATAAAAGTGGGAAAAAAATAAAGATGCATGCAGTGCTGCAGCAGGTGCCGTGGATTTGCCGGAGAGGAGAGAGTAATAAACATGTGGAATGGAGCAGCTGGGCCAAATTGCGCTCTTCTCATTCAGAGCACAGCAAAAAGCCACGCCACCAGGGCCGAGGGTCAGGGTCGCCCCTATCATTAGTGAAGAAAGGTGCCATTTAGAGCAGCCTTTAAGCCTTGAAACACTGAATTGCGTGCAGCTGAATTGATCGGTGATTTAGAATGCATGTTTGAGCTGTTTGAGTCTCACGCGACAACCACGCCATTGTTTTGTTCGGTGTTTTGAACAAATCTTTCAAGAATCGTTCTTGTTCACTCACATGTGCTGATTTACATTTAATTCACTTAAGTTTTTCTTTTTTGAAACGCATAACTGTTTTCCTGCTTTTAAAGTTCGGTGTTTAGAGCTAAGAATCCTTGTTGTTCGCTCACATGTCCTGCTTTACATTTAGTTTCTCTTTTTGAAGCCTTTCCTGCGTTTAAAATTTGACTATGGCGCGAGCAAATATCATTCGAGTCCGGGATGTGAAGAACACACACCCGTTTGAATGAAGGAGTCGAGTTCAAGTGTGACACTGAATCTTGTTTGTTCACTTAGGCTACTTTATTCTTCATGTAAGTCACGCGTATGATGTTTAAACATTTTTTCTCTTAGTAGATTTGAACGCAGACTGTATTATAATAGGATATTTTATTATAATAAGACTCGTTTTGGTCGAGAATGACCTAGTTGAGTGAATGATTCAGTGAACAATAAAAGACACGCAAAACGATTTAGGTCTCTTTAGTAGGTATTTATTTTGAATAAGTTACTTTGTGACCACTAAAAAGTATGTTCTTTATAGTATGAATGTGTGTAGTATGCCATTTCAGATACAGCCCCACAAACAGAGGCACTGAACATATCTGAAAGAATCATTTTAGAATCAAGTTACTGGGATGAATCAAGTTTTGCCCAACTTCTGCTTCACGGCGGCGCACGTGTTTCCACACAGAACTGGAAGCACACCTAAGCATAAGCTTTAATAAAGAACATTGATATTTAACCTCTTAACTTGTCCGTATCCTTGAGAGTGTGTCTGTCTATTTAAGATGCCCAGACAAAGGCGAATTCTGCCATTGCTCCTTTAACGCAGAGTCATTCTTTTCTGAGTTGGCCTCTTTCTGCTGCTCGTGGTTGTCATGGTGTTTTCCGTTGTGTGTCATAAAGAAAAAACGAGAGCCCGTAGCTCTCAAAGGCACTTTGAGTCGTTTTGACATGAAGGAGAATCTAATTTTATTACCTGCTGCTGACTTTCAGACACAAGTCGATTTTTTTTTTTTTTTTTTTTAATCTTCTGAAAAGAATGATACCATGAATGCACCACAAATGTTAAATATATTTTGGTGGTATTGTTGTTTTTTAATAACTAGGTTTGAGTGCGTCTCGCAGGCTAACGTTATTCTTTCACCTTTGCTCTTGTTAAGAGCTTTCTGTTTGTTCTCTAATCACAAAGTTGAAGTTAAATCCTGCTTAACTGGAGCAGAGAGTGCAGATGTGTCACCGGTGGATTACTGTGAAGGCATCCATTCCTATTTAATCTAAACTATGGATTTATGTCTGTCTCAGACAACTCTGCATCACTATGATGGATTTCAGCTGCATGACATGATTTTCTTGATTTGTTTACACTCATCTCTGTCTCCTTTGACTGTCTCGCAGTAGCACAACTATCACAGATCATTTATTAATCTCTTGTTCCTCTTGTAGTGTAATACTTTAAAGTGAACATCCACAGGAGCCAATCAGATAATAGTGTCTCTAACCCTTCTGTAAATGATGAACTGTTTCGCTTTATTAATGTTGCCTTTCCCTTTAGAATGAGTGGCACCTGAGCCATCAAGGCTATAGAGGGGGTGGATTATTGGGGCTGTGCCATTTCAGAAGACCTGAAAGTGTGGAGTCGGCTATACGGCCCGGGTTTATGGTGGGATTTTAAAGAGTCCTTTGCGCCTCGCGGTTCTGTTTATTTGGCTTGAAATTTGTAGAACGAGAAAAAGCGAGAGAGCGTTGGGGGGAAGGATGCACAGTAGTGCTGTTGTAGTCACTTTTTAGAAGAGGGCTGAAAGTTGATAAATAAGCGTTTTGTTCCGTGCCGGCGTGGGAGTGTGTGTGTAAGGGGCATTGGAAATGCTTTTACTGACAATGCCCTACAGCTTTCTAACTCTGATGACTGGCATCCTGCCTGTCTTTTTCTGGGTTGTTGCTGCTGCACAGAGTTTTAGGAGGCAAATCAGATCTGCCTGCTTTGTTTATTTTGTGCGTGCTAAGAGAGAAGGGCAGATGTTAGAGGGGGAAGTGAGAGAGTCAGAAGCTCGGTATGTTTAAAGGCTTCTCTTTTACTGACAGCAAGCTCTTTCTCTTTCTCTCTCCCGCTCTTTGGCGTTCACTCTGAGAGCGAGGTGAGTTTTAGTGCCCTATAAGAAACAGATGGAAGCCTCCTTTAAAGGAAGAAAACACCAGATTGAGATAAAGGTAAAGAGAGGAAATTAAAAGAAAGGGCACAGGCGAGAGCAGAAGAGGCAAAAGGAGAATGGCATGTTTCTTACCTCTTACTACAATATACTGAAACTGAAAACAATAATTCTTATAGAGATGATGATTCTTATGATAAAAAAACAAAGTCCATAAGACTGCAAACTGCAAATGGAAGGAACGATAGCTTCAAAAAGTGTTTTGATATGAACAAATTGCCACATCAACTAAAAAATTATTTTTAAAAAATTGTATGAATTAAAGTGTGCACATATATATACTTTTTGAATCATATCTCTCT